>ML781101.1:530650-561310 GCA_009831015.1 Picea engelmannii | reverse complement strand
CGTTCTACATACCACCGAAAATGGCATGATAAGCACTATCCATATAGGATAGTTTCCCTGAAAAATTCATTGTCCTTCATCTCATTTTTACACAATTAAGCATGGGTTCTCTTACTCCGCAAAACGTCTTCCTGTGAGGACTTTCACCATAAGGGGACCACTTTGGAGTTCATCCATATTTACTTCTTATCAACCATGAAAAAACAATAATGAGTCATATTTACATCAAAAAATCTTGGGTCCATTACCCAAACCTTTGTGCTACGGGTCTTTCTTCAAGGGTTGACATTAATGACAACCAACCTTAATCAACAATCTCCCCCTTTGGAATTGATGGAAACACTCTGATGCAATACTGAAATCATATCACTCATTCTCCCCCTCAAACCATGTATGTGTCCTCTGCATATGATAAATCTACCTCTGTCCTCTGCATCTGATAAATCTCTCCCCCTTTGTCATCAATGGCAAAGGTATCTTTCCATCCGGGGATGCTCCCCCTAACTGAACTATCCTCTTATGTTGCTTCCTTGTGTACATATAAGACATATAAGATAAGCATTCAAAAATCATTCATTTTGGAGTAGAAATAACTCCAATTCTTTGGCAAAGATATTCAAAGGCTTCCCGTGGAAGTGGTTTTGTAAATATGTCTGCCACTTTTTTTTTTTGCCCACATACTCAACTCGGATGTTCTTTTCTGCAACATAGTCCCGTAGAAAGTGATACTTGATTGGAATGTGCTTTGTCTTGGAGTGCATCACCGGGTTTTTTGAGATACTTCTGACACTTGTATTATCACAATATATTGGAATGGGCTCATCATACTCAACCTGTATATCTGTCAAAGTTTGTTTCATCCAAAGAGTCGGTGTACAACATGATTCTGCTGCAATATACTCTTCCTCGGTTGTAGAGAGAGATATTGATGATTGTTTCTTTCTTAGCCATGATACCAAACACTCACCTAAGTAGAATGTTGTTCCACTGGTGCTTCATCGATCATCAATACAACCTACCCAATCTGCATCTGTGTAGGCAATAAGTGATAGATATTTTCCTTTTGGATACCATAATCCAAACTCTTATGTTCCTTTGAGATATTTGAAGATCCTCTTTACTGTTAATACATGTGATTCCTTTGGTGCTGCTTGAAATTGTGCCACCTGTCCAACTGCATGCATTACATCTGGACTGGATGTTGTCACATATAGTAGGTTGTCAATCATTGACCTGTATTGCCTCTGATCTGTAGACTTCGAATCATCATCTTTGCTCAACTTACAACTGGTTTGCATGGGAGTGATAATTGGTTTGCAATCTTCCATTCTGAACCTCTTTAGCATTTCTCTGATATACTTGATTTGAGAAATAAAAATTCCTTGGTTTCTTTGACATATATGAAGTCCCAGAAAGAAGGATAGTTCTCCAAGTAACGACATTTCAAATTCATTATGCATGTCTTTTGCAAATTTTTGGCTTAACCTGTCATCATCACTACCAAAAATAATATCATCAACATAAACTTCAATTAATAAAATATTACCTTGACTTACCTTGATGTAGAGGTTGTTGTCTACACTTCCTTTTCTAAACCCTTCCTGCTACAGATACTTATCCAGTCTGGAGTACCATGCTCTGGGAGCATGTTTTAGACCATACAAGGCCTTCTTTAATTTACACACATAGCATGTGTTCTCTAACAATTGAAATCCTTCTGGTTGTTCAATGTAGACTTCTTCTTCAAGTTCCCCATTCAGAAAAGTTGATTTTGCGTCCATCTGATATACTTTAACATTTTTTGAGCATGCATAAGCTAAAAGCAAACGGATTGCTTCCATTTTGACAACTGGGGAAAATGTCACTTCAAAGTTGATTCCTTCAATCTATGCATATCCTTTACATACCAATCTAGCTTTGTTCCTTGTAACCTGTCCATTTTCATTCAATTTATTCCTGAAAACCCATTTTGTGTCGATCACATTCTTATTCTTTGGTCTTGGAACCAATTCCCAAGTGTCATTTTTCTCTATTTGATCCAATTCTTCATCCATGGCCTTATTCAAAAATTCATCCTTGTTGGCTTCTTCAAAACAGTTTGGTTCAATTGTAGATAAGAGTGCTAGGTGTGTTTGTTCTGGTGAATGGTTTTTTCTTCTAGTCTCAACTCCTGCATCTTTGTTTCCAATAATCTGATCTGAAGGATGATTCTTCTGTACTCGTTTTCTAGGTGTCTTTGGAGATACTTTTTGAACTTGCTCTTCTACTTCTATTGGATTCTCTTCATTTTTATCTTCCTCTTCTACTTATTTTTCATCTTCTTCTTCGAAAAGTTGTTCCATTGATTTGTTT
Organism: Picea engelmannii; assembly: GCA_009831015.1. Taxonomy (NCBI): domain Eukaryota; kingdom Viridiplantae; phylum Streptophyta; class Pinopsida; order Pinales; family Pinaceae; genus Picea; species Picea engelmannii. The sequence goes on along the minus strand of ML781101.1, from coordinate 558,958 downwards.
TCTTCTTCCTTTGATTCTGGTATGTCAGTTTCATCAATTGTTACGTTGATTCTTTCCACAACTTTGTTTAATCTTATATTGTAACACTTGTATGCTTTCCTTGTACTTGAGTAACCAATAAGTATTTATTTGTCCACATGAGAGTCAAACTTTCCCATTCTTCCATCTTCTCTTTTGATGTAGCATTTGCTTCCAAAAACTCTGAAGTGCTTCACATTTGTTGGCATTCCTTTCCATAGCTCGTAGAGAGTTTTATCAGTGTTGTTTTTGAGCATTACTCTGTTTTGAATATATGTCAACTTTGAATCCATTATCATTGTTCGAGCCATTTCTTGTACTATCCTGTTCTTTCTTTCAGCAACTCCATTATGTTGAGGTGTCTTAGCGATGGAGAATTGTATTTTTATTCCATGATTGTTGCAGTAGTCCATAAATTCCATTGAGGTGAATTCTCTTCCATTATCCAATCTTAAGCATTTGATTGTTGAATCCATCTCATTTTCAACCATTTCCTTGTAGATCTTGAAGTTTTCAAAAGCTTCTGACTTGTTCTTGAGAAAGAAAACTGCAGTCATTCTTGTATAATCATCAAATAATAACATAAAGTATCTCTCACCTTTTAAGCCTTTTGTTATAGTTGTTCCAACTAGATCAGTATGCACAATTTCCAGTGGTTTTGTTGTTGAATATTCCTTTGATTTGAACCTAGTCTCTATTTGCTTTCCTTGTTGGCAATCCTTGCATAAAGTGTTGGTTGGTTTCGTGATCTGGGGCATTTCTCTAACTGCTTCTCTTTTGTTGACTTTGACAAAGTTATCAAAATGCATGTGACCCATTCTTCTGTGTCATAGCCAAATTTCATCTTCCTTTCCTAGACAACACTTTTCATTTCCAAATTCGCTTAACACATATATGTTGCTTGAAGTTCTTGCAGTTGTAGCGACCAATTTCCCTTAACCTTCTTTTCTTATCTCACACTTTTGTGAATCGAAAGTAACTTTATGACCTTGGTCACACATTTGACTCACACTTAAAATATTATGTTTCATATATTCTACTAGTAGAACATTTTATGCCTTTTCATTCTTGTTCCCATTTCGGACTGTGCCTTTTCCAATGATTTTGGTTGAATCAACATTTCCGAAGGAGACTGATCCATCTCTTTCCTTTCGTAATGTAAGAAACTTGTCTCTATCACCTGTCATGTGTTTTGAACATCCATTATCAACATACCAACCATGTTTCTTATGTTTAGCTTGTAGAGCGACTGTGCATTCTTCATTGCTATATTGATCTTTCTTTCGTATCCATGTTGTTTTCTGAGGTTCTTGTTTGTGACTCTGTTGAGGTTATTTAGGAGGGACTGTCATTCTGCAATTTTTGGCCATGTGTCCAAAATTGTTACATTTGTAACATTCCACTTCAGTGCTCAAACATTCAAACATGTTGTAACTTCTTCTCTGTGTTTTACTAGGTCTTCTTGAATAACCCCTTTGTGCATGGCTCTCAAAGTAGTTATTGTTCCTATTGTTAGCTCTGCAATTTACAACTTTATGTCCAAAATTATTACATGCATAACATAAACCAAAAAATATAGTTTGATACCTGGTAGTTGAAGATCTTTTGAAAGGAGGTGCTCTTATGAATCCTTCTTCTTCTTGAGGCATGTCTATCTGTTGTTGATTCTGAAATTTGAATCTTCTCGGGGGAGGAGTGTCCCTGTAATCTTCCTTGTATATCTTTTTATCCCCTTTGATTTTTTTTGCATAGCTTTTTGGATTTGTTTCTTGCTCTGTTGTTTTGGATCTTGATCCCTTTTCTGTCTAATTGTATCCAAGTCTGGACTTGTCAAGATGATATTTTTTACTGTTGATAATGTCATCCATAACTTTTGAACTATTCTGCATATTTTTCTTTTGAATATCCTTTCTTAGTGTGACAATCTCTGCTTCCAGGTTTCCAATGATCATGTCCTTTCCTTCTAGTTGTTCTTTGAGTGCTTCTTCAATTCTTTTATCTTCTTCTATTTGAACCTTCAATTTTGTGATCATTTGTTCTAGTTCTTGAGTGTCTTTTTCTTATCTAGTTATGCTTGTAGTTTCTTGTTTTTCTTCTTTTCTCTTCTGATAACTTCTATGGCACTCATTAATTCTTCTCGGACGTCAACTTCTGCCTCTTCAATTTCTTCTTCATATGCTTCTTCATATTCTTCTTCGGAGTCTTCTTTATTAGAGTCTTCTACTACCATGAATAGAACTCTCCATGTTTCACTGTCACTGAGCTCATCTTCATCTGATGACGAGATGTCTTCTTTGGTGAAAAATGTTTTTCTTGAAAACTTTCTTTGTAGTTATTTTACCTTTATATGTCTGTCTACCTTTTGAGTAATCTTCATCATTTCTCTTTTTCTTATGAGGACATTTGTTAGAAAAATGACCAATACCATCACAATTAAAACAAATTAAAGGAAGTTTACCTCTATACCTATCATTGGTTCCCTTATTTAGTCTTTTGACGAAGTTAGTCACTTCTTCATCATCTTCCGAGACGTTGTTGTTTCTACTATATTCTTCTTGTTCCTTTTTTTTTTGCTTTGATCTTTTGGATGCTTTGAAGGCTGCTTCTTTTACATCTGGATTTTCCTGTTCAGTTCTCATCTCATATGTTGTGAAGATTCCATGCAGTCCGTCCATGCTTATTGATTTTAGATATGATCTTTCTTCTAGTGTTGATATCTTAGGGTTGAATCTCATAGGAAGAGATCTTGGTACCTTTTGAACAATTACAAATTCTTCAATTTCTTCTCCCAATCCTATGATTGCATTCATTGTTTCATTGACTCGTAAGAAGTAGGTTGTGATATCTTCATCTTCCCTCATTTTTAGTTGTTCAAACTGACCTCTGTAAGTTTGAAGCTTTGCTTCTTTGACTTTTGAATCTCCTTCATAAATATTTCGAAGCTTGTCCCAAATCTCTTTAGCAGATTTACAATGTGCAACTTTGGTGAATACCGTATCACTGAGACCATTCAAAAGTGAATTTTTGGCTTTGGAATTATTCTCACCGAGTTTCACTGCTTTGTCATTTGTTGGTGGAACTGTCGGTGCTATGTATCCATCTACAATTGATTTCCAAACTTGAAATCCCTATGCATGTATATATGTCTTCATCATTATGCTCCAAAAAGCATACTTCTATCCATCAAACTATGGTATTCCATTTTTATACGAGTTGGTACTCTCCATGATCTACCTTTCAGTGGTTAAACTGATTTCTGAAGGAACCTTCTCTGATACCAATTGTTGGATTAATGAGAGGGGGGGTGAATTAGTAATAGTGTAATTATAATCATTTTTCTTCAAATGTTATATCAATGTATAATTATTATCCAATAATGAGCAGTAATAAATAAACAATCACACACATACACAGTACACCAGTGTTTTATGTGGAAACCCAAATCGGGAGAAAACCATAGAGTGTTTTTTCTTATATGTCTTGAAGAATTACATTCATTGGAAGCACCAACTTCCTTTGTTTTCCAACTGCAACTAGAAAGAGGCTCCAACCCCCTAGTTTCTTAGGCTACAACCTGAGGGAAGCTCCAATTCTCCAATTCTCTGGATACAACCAAAAGGAGGCTACAACACCCTATGTTCTCTGGCTACAACCGGAAGGTGGCTACAACCACCTGTCATTGCCCCGTCCTACCACCTTGAAGTAGAAGTACAATGATGGAACCACTGTCACACTATCACTGTGAGATATACTGTTGTAAACCTGTACCAATAAATCCGAACCATGCATCAACCATGCATCAACCTGTACCTCAACCTATAATCAACCTGTACCATAAACAAGTGCATCAACCATGCACCAACATTTACCAAACAACATGTAATCAACCTATACCATAAACAAGTGCATCCAACCATGTACCAAGTATTTACCAATCATGTGTCAACTACTCATCAACTATGACTCATCAATATGTACCAACATCATGAACTATACACATCATGTATGTGCCATCTCATCAACTACTTGTCTCAACCATGTACTCAACATGTACCTCAACCAAAATCCCTCATCAATTTCATCATCCAGATCTGATTTGTAGCTCTGTAATAGACCTGGTGTATATGATCACATTCCTGCAAACCTTCCTTAACTTTAACAACAATAGACTATCATTTTCATCAAACTTTTATTTAGTCTCACATGCCTAGTTTTGGATTAGTCAACAACCCTAACTTGAATTAATCATAACTTTGAACCTATAATGTATAAAGATATGAAACTGATATACAATTCTCTTCAGTGTGTTTTATGCAATTCCTCCAGGTTTCACTACTTGGAACCTCTCATAAAAGGAGTTATAGAAAAAATGGAATTCCTTGTTGAATTCTGGATTATTCTAGAGAGCGACCTTGTAGAGCATGCCCCACACGAAATATTCATTGAATTGATTTGAAACTGTTACACAGAATACTAAAGACTATACCCTAACCAAAACATTTGTTCTCACTAAATTTGTATCTGTTATGAATAAGTTATGACGTTTTTACCTGAAACGCTTTTTTTTGACTAGTTTCAGGACTAGCCACAAACCCTATTTTCCACGGAGTGTAACTCCCAAAATACAACGACCCACAAGCTGAATTTTTTACCACAGATACTTGGGTATGTTTTCTCAATGGAATAGAAATTTCATGGTCTGAATCATTATAGAAAACAATTATAGCTAAAAATAGTGAGATGATCTGTAAATAACATACCTTAGAAAGCACGATCAAAAGAATTTATCCTTCCTTGCATTTCGGCCTTATTTTCTTCACCTTCCCTAAAAAATTCAGCTTAGATATCCTTGGTTACCTCAGACACCTATAGATATTCAATATGCTCAAGTGTGATTAAAATGAGAGAGCCTTGCCTCATATTTATACTCTCCAAGTAGCTTCCTTAAAAACATCTTCTAGGTCACTTGGCCCACTTTCTTTATTTTAGGGTTAACCCACTTCTAATTTCTCCATTAAATTTATTATTGAAATAATTTATTTTGTATTCACTTTGAATTATAATANACTCATCACTTCACTTTATTATTTACCTTTTAAAATCTTTTAAACCACTTTGACTACTTTGACCTTTTGGGGCTTCTAGATGACATATGAGGGTCCTCCAACTTCATAAGGCCATAACTCTCAAACCGTGAGGAGTTATGTGACATTCCACATACCACTAGAAATAGAATGACATGTAATATCCATATAGAATAGTATTACCTTCAAATATAGCAAAAATCATATTTTTATCCATCAAACAAACTTGGCTCCATTACCCAAACCTGGGTTCTCCAACTTCACATGGTCATAACTCTCTAACTGTGAGGAGTTATGTGACGTTCTACATACCACCGGAAATGTAATGACAAGAACTATCCATCTAGGATAGTTTCCTTGAAAAATTCATTGTCCTTCATCTCATTTTTCCACAATTAATCATTGGTTGTATTACTCCGCAAATCGTCTTCCCGTGAGGGCTTTCACCATAAGGGGACCACTTTGGAGTTCATCCATATTTACTTCTTATAAACCATGACAAAACAATAATGAGTCATATTTACATCAAACAATATTGGGTCCATTACCCAAACCTTTTTGCTATGGGGCTTTCTTCAAGGGTTAACATCAATGACAACCAACCTTAATCAACAATATCCAATTGTAAAATGCAATTTCCGAATATGTTATACCACCTATATAAGAGTGTATGCAGCAAATAACAGTAATATCATATGGTTGTAAAAAAAAAAATTAATAGCAGCAAGTTTGCAAGTGTTGGTGTTAGTAAAGTTAGTAGAGAGCTTGAAAGAGTTGAAAGAGACAGTTTAGAGAACACTTTCATGACAAGAGAGCTTTAGAAATCAATTTCTTAGGGCTATGGAATCTTTGTAACAAAAAATGCAACAATACTTGAAGATTGAACTTGTAGAAACTAAGATGTAGGGCTTAAACTCTAAGGTGTTAACACATTAGGGCCTTAGGGTTTAAACCTTAAAGATAAGGATTTCTAGAGTGCAAGCACGTGTGGGCTCTAGCAATCTTTTCTTCCTTCTTAATGCTTCAACTAGGTCAAAATAAAATGTCTAGGGATAAAATCCTAAAGTTCTATCACTGTAGGGATTTATGATACTAACCCTAGCAAGAATGTTTCACCAATTTTGAACACGAATAACCTTGTGAGAGGAGGAAGCACTTATGTTCCTCTCTTAGGGTTTTACCAAGAAAGACATCTAGCATAAAGTAGTAAGATTCACCATGAAACATAATAACATAAACATAAATTGCAAAAATATCACTTAATTTAGCCAATACACCATGAAACAAAACCCTAATTGCATAAATTCCTCTTCAAAAATAAGCAAACCATCCATAATTTGATCCTCCAAGCATAGCGCATGAGTAGAAAAAGAGTTAGTAGCCCTAATAGGGACAAAACATTCAGAAGTATATCTCACAAGTGTGAGGAAAAATGTTATGATAAAATGAAATGTGAGGGTGGCTTATTTATATGAGGCCACCCTCATACAATTTTTCCACATAATTTGTCAATGACACAAAACAAGTGGGGTTGACCTCTTAATCTTCCTCTAATATTACTCCAAAATACAAAATACATCAAATAAAACCCTAAAATGGTGATGTAATGCTCAAATGTGTGACATCAAGGCTCAAGGAGTGAAACGTTGGGCCTCCAAATTCCATGTGTCATGCTCCAATGTTAAAGGGTGTGAATCAAGGTCTCCTTTCACTCCAATCCATGTCAAATCATCTCCAAAACTATACCATCCATCAAACCCTAGACCTAAAAGGTGACATCAAGGCTAGAGGGTGACATCATAGGCCTCCAAAGGCCACGTCCAAGTGCAATAGGAGTGAAATATCATCCCCGAGTTATGCCAAGGTGCCTCCAAAGTGAACGTCCTCCATCTTTTGTGCATGAGAGCTCTGGGGTGCTCTCCCCATACTGTGGTCTTATAGCCTATATGAGTGGCATAATGACTAGTACTTCTCAAACCAAGCCCATCTATCCATCATCCAAGGTCCTAAGATGTTTAGAGACAGTGTCTAAGAATGGTCAGTCACTGGATGACCCATTGCTCTCCATCACACATGCCAAAGTTTTTCAATAAAGGCACAACATCCTGGGTGCAATCTGAGGAAATCCCTCAAGAACCATGTCAGGGCCATTCAAAACAAAGAACAATATAAGTCAAGGTAAAAACAAATTCATAAGAAATATCAGTCCTTAAAACATGTGAAGTAAGTTGTAACTTAAGACATAAGCGATGTAAAATGATTCACCCTAGTATCCCCTTCAAGAATCACATCGGCTAGGACCCCATGTGAGTTGCCAAGTTTAAATATGGGAGGGTCTTCATCCAACCCTATTAGGTGTGCCACCTAGACAAGAAATAAAATAACCTGGGTAGAGGGATAGGTCCCGAGAGTGACAAGAGAAAGTAAAAAACCATCAAGAGTAAGAGTGAATGTGTTATGGTATTAGGATTACTTCATGGCTTATGGTATCCATTTCTATGAGTGCCTTTGTAGAGGTAGTGCTTGCTTGCTTGAGATACCATTGTCTCGGTACTTTTTTCATTTTGAAACCCTTATTTTCCTTTTAATATCCAGTTATCATTTTCAAGTCCCCTTTTCAAGGTTTCGAGCTTCATTCCTTTGCTTTCTATTGGGTAGTAGTCCTTTATAATTTGTGCATTCATTCGTATCTAGACAGAGGAGATTACCATTAGAAGGCATAGAAATCAAGTTGGACTAAGGCTTTTGTGGTGGCCTTTATAATTTAGAAATAACATATACATAGAGAAGTTGCATTAACCTCTAGGCCTTTATCCCCTTCTTCTCATGAGAGAATGGGCCATAGCCAAAGTTTAGGATGTGTGGAAGGATTTAAGGTGGAAGGTGTTAAGTATGATCAGGAACAAAAATTTACCCTCGGGAGGGCCCCCCCAATATTACCCCTTTTTCCTTGGGCATGGACAACTCGAGACTAGGGCACAAAATTTGACCACCAAGGTGAAACAAGGCAACTGACACAATTTCCTGAACCAATAATCCATTATCCAACTTCAACCAAATATCTTCACCCACATGCCCGATAAATCAAGTACAACACTTTGCATGAAAGAAGGACTAACATACCTCATGGTGTAAATGGATTACCATCTTCCATTGATCCGAAAATCCTTAGATGAAAAATTATTTCTTAAGCTTACTTTAACATCCAACCTTATTCAAAAAATTAAGATCGCCTTGACTATTTGAAAAATAACATACAAATTCACTTACTTATCCAAAACCTCATTAATGATAAATAACTTGCAAGAAATTGAGTGAAATAGAAACAACAAGTACAAGGCACATTACACAAGTTGATAATGGAGTTCACCCATCCTAGGCTACGTCTTTGGGTCCGCCTCCAAATGAGAGACCACTTTATTGATGCTTATAATGATTAAATACAACTCCCACTATGACCTTTTGATCTACTGCACAAACACAAGTGTGACTATCACAATCAGCACTGCCTCAGAAAAATGAAACTTAAGACTATAAACACTCTATACTTCTCTCAAAGAGTCCCAAGGCTCAAAATCTCATGGGCATGAATTATTGGAACATAAATCGATGCAAACTCGCTCTTGGAACAAAAATTCATCATAACCAAAACGAACACATTCTGAGTTCTTGGCATGAAATTTCTTGTAGTGCAAATAGTTGAACGCTTGGTTTATATAGGGGAAGTCGGCGATTCAAAACCCACTCGACCCCCTATATGCTTGGATGACATTAATACAAGATTTAATGAATATTCATTAGTTGATCTAACCAACAGGTGCACATGGCACAATCATCAAAGTATTATGTTAAGTTGTTGGAGAGTATGTAGGGAAGAGGTTGTGGATTCAAGCCCCATGGCCTCCCCTTTTGGAAATCAGTTATAACCATAGAATTTAAATACAAAACCATCCAAAGGAATATTCAATGATATAGTTATCCCAATTAGTTAGTAGTTGGTTTTTTGAACCGGGGGTCACGAGTTTGATTCCCATTCGACCCCAAAAAAAAATGATAACTCTCGGACAAACTGGGCCAATCAGAGAGTGCCATGTGGCACTCTCTGATTGGTCCATGTCTCCTCGACCATACACTTGTTAGATGCCCTATCAGCATGCCACGCCACCTTGATCATACACCTATCAGCGTGCCACATCACTTATTTCACTGCCACATTAGCACCGTACTTCCACCTTCTCCTTCCACGTGTCCATCTGTAAAGTACCACATTAGCACTATACCTGCCACATGTCATCTGTACTACCACATGTCATTCTTTTAGTGATGCCATGTGGCATCTGTACATTCCACGCGTCATCCTTTGGTGTTTCCATGTGTCCATTTGTGATGTTTCCACATCATGTAACCATACCTATACGTACTGGCACGTGGCATCCTGTGCAGTGCCACGTGTCCTTCCCTGTATGACTTTTTGCTTGTTGGTCAAAATCTGCAAAACATCATAACTTATTCATACGATGTTCGTTTGAGGCCCTTCGAATTGCATTGGAAAGATCTCATAGAGCTCTAAGAAATGAAGTCATTTTCATTAGGATTTGAGACACTCAATATTTGAGTGTTCTAGATCCTCCTGGATCACCCATACTCAGGGTTTCTTGAATGTAATGAGCCTTGGTTGATCTGATCTGGATTTATGAGCAGAACAAAATGAAACCACGGATTTATAATATTAACACAGAGACATAGTGAACAATAACAGATATAGTAAAACTTGGATTCTATTAAATAAGAAATATGCTAAAAACTGTAAAATGCAGACTGAAAACAAGCTTTCTAGAATGGTGGCAGCTTATCTCTAAGAAGAGGTGTGACAACTACGCTCATTCGCCAGAAGATGAATACTATGAGGCTCTGAAGGAATTTTTACAATAAAAATGAATTCCAAAACCATAGACATCCAAAAACCTAACCCTAGGAGATGAAGTGCTAAAATTCATGTGGGCCCCATTGTTGGGTATGTGTTATATTCTTTGCATGTGTGTGTGTGGGCGCGTAAGATTTGACAACTGCGTCTGACGATCCCTCTAGTAGTGTTGTTTGTGTCATGTGCATCGGGCGCTTTCCTAGGGGGGTCCTAGGGGGGGGGACAAGTATGCCCCCCCCTGGTTACGCACAGCGTTCAGCACCGGGCATTAGCCCAGGGCCGACGAGGTTCGAGGCAGCGCCTCGAAAATTTTTTTTTTGGGCTGTTTTTGGCTATTTTTAGCAGATTTTGCTATTTTTAGCGGTTTTCTAAATTAATCCTGGATTAAAGGATTAGGGTTTTGGTATCTATGGAATACCTAAAAACGTTGTATATATTGTATGGTGAATGGTGAAATTCGATATAATGAATATAAGAAAGGTTTTCCCGATTAAGGGTTTCTGGTATAAAATCTCTGTGTACTCTGTGTATGAGCCATTGATTAAATTTTGTTTTACTTAAGAATCTATATGCATTTCTTTACTTCACAGGTTTAAAACTTACATGTGGTATCAGAGCTCATTTTTGGCTTTAGAGGGACGCCTTTGTTGTTGAGGGTTTGCTCGATCTTGATAGATCAAGTTTATATTGGGTCAGTGATAAACCTGGGTTTAGTGGGAGCTTTTGCAGTGGTCATTTGAGTGCAGAAAGAGGAATGGAAAGCTCTTATAAAATTGAGATAGAGAAGTTCAACGGTAAAAACTTTGAGCTATGGAAGTTGAAGATGGAGGACCTTCTTGTAGACAAAGAACAATGGATCATTGTGGATCCTGGTACATAGCCTACTGGTACACCGTCTACTACCACACAGGCTACTGGTACACAAACTACTAGTACACAAACTACCAGTACACCACCTACTGGTATGTCGAAAGAAGATTGGGAGAATTTGGACAGAAGAGCAAGGAGTATTATTCGACTCTGCCTGGCAGATTCAGTGTTGTTGAATGTCTCAGGAGAATCTACAGCCAAGGAACTATGGGATAAGTTGGGGAATTTGTATCAATCAAAGTCCCTGGTAAACAAGTTGTTTCTTCGAAAAAAGTTGTATCATCTTAGGATGGAAGATGGAGATTTTGTGACAGAACATCTAAATGCCTTTAATACTCTGGTAAGTCATTTTTTCTATGTTAATATTACGATTGCAGAAGAAGATAAGTGTATTACTTTGTTATGTTCTTTTCCAGACTCTTGGGATAATCTGGTTGTAGCAATAGGTAGTACCACTCAATCTACATTGAAGTATGAGGATGTAGTTGCATCCTTGTTATCTGAAGAGATGAGGCGGAAAAGCATGGATGGTCATAGCACAAATGTTTTATTTGTAAGAGGTCATACCCAAGACAGGAATCCTGGAAATTCTTCGGGGGGGAGATATAAATCTACAGGTAGATCTAAGTCTCCAGGAAAATATTTGAGGAAATGTTGGAAGTGTGGTAAAACAGGGCATTATAAGAAAGATTGCAAGTCTAATAAGGTTGAAAAACTAGAGGGATCTAATAGTACCTCTTCCACAGAGATGAAAACCTCCACTGGAGAAGGAGGTGATGTTTACCTGGCATCTACAGGTACACATTCAGACCATGATGTATGGTTGATCAACTCAGGTGCGTCATACCACATGACTCCTCACAGGGAGTGGTTCTCTGAATATAAAAAATATAATGGTGGTGATGTATTCCTAGAAGATGACTCGACAACAAAAATCATGGGATGTGGAAGGGTTAAGTTGTTGCTAAAAGATGGAAGGATTAGAACACTCCCTAGGGTTCTTCACATTCCAAAACTAGCTAGGAGATCGATATCTGTAAGAAAGTTGGATGATGCAGGAGTGGATATTGTATTTGGAAAGGGTACTTGCAAGATGGTACGAGGAGCAATGGTGTTGATGAGGGGAGTTCAGTGTGGAAATCTGTACAAGTTGTTGGGAAGCACTTATACTAATGGGTGTAATAGTTATGTTGTCCCTGAGCAGAGAAATGAAGGAGACAAGACCAATACTGTCCCAGAAAAGAAGACCATGTTGTGGCATCAAAGACTGGGGCATATTGGAGAAAAGGGCCTTCGAACACACTACATGGTAAAGGTATGGTTGAAGGTATGTCTAATTGCACTCTGGATTTTGATTTCTCTGAACATTGCATATATGGTAAACAGAATCGAGTAAGATTCCCATCTGGTGTTACAAGAGCAAAGGGGATCTTAGAGTTGATACACAGTGATGTGTTTGGACTTGTTCCTATTCCATCCCTAGGTAAATATGTGTATTATGTTTCATTCATAGATGATTTTTCAAGGAACACATGGATTTATTTTCTTAGAAATAAATCTGAGGTATTTGATAAATTTAAAGAGTTTAAGGCTCTGGTAGAAAATCAGACAGCGAAGAAAATAAAGGTATTGAGAATAGATAATTGTGGAGAATTCTACGGAAATTAATTTGAAGAATTATGTAAGAAGTGTGGTATAGCAAGGCAGAAGAATACTCCATACACTCCTCAAAAGAATGGAGTTGTAGAAAGGATGAACAGGAAACTGATGGAAAAAGCAAGGAGCATGCTCAGTGGTGTCGGGTTAGGACGAGAATTCTGGGCAAAGGCAGTAGGTACAGCATGTTACCTGGTCAATCGATCACCTTCATCAGCATTGAATGAAAAAACTCCACACGAGGTATGGTATGGAAAGAAACCCTCTCTTCAACATCTTAGAGTGTTTGGTTGTCATTCTTATGTACATGTTCCAAAGGAAAATAGGAGCAAGCTAGATAAAAAGGCTGAAAAGTGTATCTTTATTGGTTATAAAGATGGTGTGAAAGGTTATAATATTTGGAACCCATAAACCAAGAAGACTATTTACAGTCAAGATGTTGTTTTCAGAGAGGTAAAAGATGTGTCCAAACAGGAATTCCTACCAATGCAAGACGAACCTGAGAAAGTAGATCTTGAGTTGGATGATGCAAAATCTGAATCATCTGAAGAAGAGGAAGCAGAAGAAGAAGAAGAACTTCATACCCCAGTATTGAGGAGATCAGTGAGAGATAAAAGTCAACAAGAAAGGTATAGTCCACCTGATTTTCATTCCATTTTTGCTTTATCTATTACTGATGATGATCCCAAAACTGTCAGGGAAGCAATGAATTCAGAGGATAGTAAACTCTGGAAGAAGGCCATGGTTGGAGAAATGGATGCCTTGGATAAGAATGAGGCATGGGATATAGTTGAGTTTCCAGCTGGAAGAAAATCTATGGTAGCAAATGGTTGTTTAAGAATAAGTTTAATGCACAAGGTAAAGTGGAGAAATACAAATCTCGGTTAGTAGCAAAAGGTTATTCCCGGGTAGAGGGAATTGACTTTGGTGAGATTTTTTCTCCTATTACTAAGTTAACTTCTATTAGATTTATTTTATCTATTGTTGTTGCTTTTGATCTTGAAGTGGAACAGATGGATGTGAAGACATCATTCCTACATGGGGATCTAGAAGAAGAAATCTACATGAAGCAACCAGAAGGATTTGTAGTGAAGGGAAAGAAAGAGTTGGTCTATAAGCTAAAGAAGTCACTATATGGTCTGAAGAAATCACCTAGGATGTGGTACCAAAAGTTTGACACATACATCCTTGGATTGGGATTTGTGTAAAGCAGGGTTGATCACTGTGTATATTCCAAGCAGGTTGGTAATCACTTCATTTATGTAGTGTTGTATGTTGATGACATGTTGTTGGTAGGAAATAACATGGATGTTATCAAGGAGGTGAAATCGCATCTATCCTCCAAATTTGACATGAAGGATCTCGGTGCTGCTAACTTCATTCTAGGAATGGAGATTAAAAGAGATCGTGCAATCAAGAAACTCTGGTTGAATCAGAGAAAATATGTTGAAACGATATTGCAGAGGTTTAATATGCATGGAAGTAAACCGGTCAAGGTTCCTATTCCTATAGGTGTAAAGTTATCTGCAGATCAGTGTCCCAATACACAGGAAGAAGAAGAGGACATGTCCCATGTTCTGTGTTCCAGTGTAGTTGCCAGTTTGATGTATGCAATGGTATGTACTAGACCAGACATTGCACATGTAGTGGGAGTTTTGAGTAGGTATATGTCAAAACCAGGGAAGGAGCATTGGACAACAGTAAATAGGGTCTTCAGGTATCTTCGTGGCACTACCAGTTATGGATTGTGCTACCAAGGAAGACCAGGATTGGACAGAGTGGTGGACATACATGGCTTTGTTGATGCAGAATGGGTTGGAGATCTGGATCGTAGAAGATCTACAAGTGGGTATGTGTTTAACCTATTTGGAGGATCAATCATTTGGATGAGAAAAAGATAGGTTGTAGTGGCACTCTCAACTATAGAAGTTGAATACATGGCAGCCACTCATGCAAGCAAGGAAGCAGTATGGTTACAAATATTGTGTTCAGGTATTGGATTGGTACAACAAGCAGTGAGATTAGATTGTGACAGTCAGAGTGCAATCTTCCTGGAAAAGAACCCAGCTTATCATTCGAAGAAAAAACATATTGATGTTCAGTATCACTTTGTGAGAGACATGGTTGAGGAAAAGAAGGTGTTTCTGGAAAAGGTTGACACTTTGAAGAATGTTACAGATTCATTGAAAAAGTCTGTGAGCACAGAAAAGTTCTCCTGGTGTAGAGTAACAATGGTCATTGTTTCCCTGTATTGTTGACTATATAATCGCCTGGACCCCTGGATGCAAAGAAAACAACAAGTGGGAGAATGTTGGGTATGTGTTATATTATTTGCATGTGTATGTGTGGGCACATCAGATTCGACAATTGCATCTGATGATCCCTCTAGTAGTGATGTATGTGCAGTGTGCATTGGGATCTTTCCTAGGGGGTTCCCAGGGGGGGCAGGTATGCCCCCCCCCACCAGTTACGCGCAGCGTTTGGCAACGGGCGTTAGCCCGGGGCTGATGCGGTTCGAGGCAACGCCCCAAAACTTTTTTTTTAGGCATTTATTTTCTATTTTTAGCGGTTTTCTAAATTAATCCCAGATTAAGGGATTATGGTTTTGGTATCTACGAAATACCTAAAACAATTGTATATATTGTATGGTGAATGGTGAAATGCGATATAATGAATATAAGAAAGGTTTTCCCGGTTGAGGGTTTCCGGTATTAAATCTCTGTGTACTATGTGTATGAACCATTGATTAGATTTTTTTTTACTTAAGAATCTATATGCATTACTTTACTTCACATGTTTAAAACTTACACCCATTGGGGTAAGTTAGTAAATCAAATTCTCGGGATGGTAACTTTTGCATACGATCTACATTTAGGGCGCACGATATCTCGTTGGAAAGGTAATTATGAGGAGATTCATTTAGAGGTCTCAATCAAATCCTATTTCCATCATTGAGGTGTCTGATCGTGAAAAAAAATCGTTTAGGCCCTCAAAATGGCCCCGGAAGTTCAAGAACCGAAAAACTGCTAAAAACCGTAAGTTGCCAAAAAATTGTTTTTTGCTAGTTGGACAAGATGGGTGGCCACCGAGATCCTCCTAGATCAATCCTCCCCCGTTAGGAAGTAATGGTATCCATTACGTTGAGTTCCCCCTTCAAATGAGGAAATTTATGTTGAATTTGGCCCCGGGTGAGCCACTTGCCTTGGTGCAGGAGTTGTTCTTCTCTGATAACCCAATAAAGTTGGATCCTCTATTGGCGAGTGCCCTTGACCTATGTGTCCACGATATGACCAGTTGATGCATGTTCCATGTAGTCAGTGTTGATCTTTGTTGGTGTCAATTGGTCTACTATCTCCGAGGTATCCAATAATGGTGGAAAATAAGGCCTAAGGAGGCCCACATTGAATACTAGGTGCAAGCCAAGGAATGGGGGAAGGTTGAGCTCAAAATAATTGTCACCCACAAACTTGGTGATGGTGTAGGGTCCATAATGGAGTGGACGAAGATTTCAATGAGGCCCTGCAAGGTGTTCCTTCTTCAAGTGAAACCAAACTTTGTCTCCCACCTAAAACTGGTGTGGCACCCAGTGTTGATCATGGCACTTCTTGTACTTCGCATTGGACTTCGGTTAAATATTCTGAACATGTTAGTGGATGTGTTGGATCCGCTCAATGAACCGGGTGGATTTTTCATCTCTAGTTGGAGCATGTGACAAGTCTTCCTGGGTGGCCGCAAGGGGTAGTGCAACATCCATGGGACCCAATGGTTGAAATCCCAACCCCACCTGAAAGGGACTCTGGTTGATTTAGCTATGTATGGCTTTGTTGTAGTTGTGTTGGACATAGGGAAGACTCTCATCCCAGGTGTGGGGGTGCTTGGAATTGTACATGCACAGGATTTGCACAATCATTTGGTTGACGACCTCAATTTGGTTATCCATCTGGGGGTGGAAGGCAATGGACTTAGTGAGCTTGGTATCCAGCAGTGACTAGAGGCTCGACCAGAATGTGATGAGGAATCGGTTGTCTCGATATGAGATAATGGTTTGTGGGATCCCAAAGTGTACCCACACTCGTTTAAAGAAGAACTTGGCAATGGCCTCTGCTGTGATGCTCTTCTTGCAGGCAACCAGAATCGCCATCTTGGAAAAGCGATCAACAACCACAAAAACAAAGTCATTTCCCCGCTTGGTGGACGAAAGGACCGACATGTAGTCCATTGATATCGATTCACAGGGCCTATCAGGAGTAGGTAGAAGAGTGTATAGGCCTTGTTTCTTAATGGTCATTTTGGAAATAGCACAGGTAGTGTAGGACCAGATATACTTGTTGACATCCAGTCGAAGTTTTGGCCAGTAGAAATGTTTTTGCAACACTGTCACTGTCTTTTCCACGCCAAAGTGTCTTTCCACCGAACTATAGTGGGGTTCCCAAATTAGCTTCACTCACTCTCTTGATGGAACGCATAGATGGATCAGATGGCATAGTAGCCCATCCTGAAGATGGAAATTGGTGACAGTTGTTTTTATGCCCAACATTTGGTAGGTGTTGGCGAAGTCAGGATCTGTCTCATATAGGTGGGGCCATCCAGAGGTCTCGTGGCCGTAATAATTGAGCACTTTGGTGAGTTCCACTATTGGAGGTCAGCTGAGGAAATCAACGACTTGGTTGGTACTTCCTGTTTTATACTTGATGTTGAGGTGGAACTACTGCAAATATGTGGACCACTTCTGATGGTGGTCATTCTAAAATTTTCCTTATGTCTGTATGAACTACAACGGCTTATGATTAGTGTGGATGATTGTCGCCTTCCCAAGAATGTAGTTCCTCCATTAGCGGCAGGCCTGCACAATGGAGTACATTTCTTTGTTGTAAGTACGGTACTTACGAACGACATTCGATAGTGTCTCACTATGATAGGCCACGGGGTGGTTGTGCTGAGTAATGACTGTACCCACAACATAGTTTGAAGCATTTGGCTCGATCTCAAAGAGTTGTTGTAGGTCAGGTAGTGAAAGCACTAGGATGGACCACAAGCATTGCTTCATATCATTGAACGCTTTCTGCTGGGATAGAACCTACACAATTTTTTCCTTACCACCACCTCTGGTTATTTGGTTGAGGGCCCATGCAATATGGGAAAATCCCAACACGAACCTTCGATATAAATTGGCAAGGCCTAAGAAGCTTCGAAGCTCAGTGAGCGTGGTTGGGGCTGGCTAGTCACAGATGACTTGTATATTGGTTGGATCAACATCCACACCATTTGCATCAACAATGTAACCTAGGTACTGGACCTTGCCCATGCCGAAGGAGCATTTTTTCAAGTTGGCATTATAAATTGTGTTGTCACAGAGTGTGTTGAACCTGTTGAATATGCTACAAGTGTTTTGCCCAAGTCTTGTTGTAGACGATGATTTCATCCAGATACACCACCACAAAATAATTAGTGAAAGGCCACAAGATATCATCCATCATCCTCATGAAATTTGTTGGGGCATTTTTCAAACCAAAGGGCATGACTAGCCATTCAAAAAGACCTTCTTTTGACTTGAAGGAATTTTTCCATACATCTATCGATTCTATTGGGACCTGATGGTAGCCAAACTTCAGATCTATCTTACTCAAGTATTTGTCCCTCTTGATTTCATCAAGGAGATTGTTGATTCATGGAATCAGGTATCGGTTCCTGACTATGATTTTATTTTGGGCCCAGTAATCAATGTAGAGTCGCCAAGTCCCATCTTTCTTTTGCACCAGCATGATTGGGCTTCCACAAGGTGATGAGTTGGGTCGGATGTGCCCCTTGTGGAGCAGTTCTTGGATCTGACGCTTGATCTCCTCATTTTCTAACAGAGAGAAGCGATAGACTGGCCCATTGGGTAGTGGTGCGCTGGGGGTCAGATCGATGGGATGCTTGACCTGACAGTGCAGAGGTACCCCAGTAGGTGATGAGAAGATGTATTTGTATTCTTCCACGACCTTATCCACTTGCTTCTGCTGCATGGAGAGATCGACCGTGGAGGCCATGGATGTGGTTGAAACCTTTCGCTCGCTCTGAGAGTGAATCACGAAGAAGACAAACTTCCTGGTCTAAGAAATGACCTTCCTGCATTACTTGGCAGAGATCAAGGAAATAGCAATAGGTGGGACTACCTCGGGTATCATGTACAATTTCATGTTCAAAAGTAATAATAACACTGCGAGGCCTAAAATCATATACAGCATGACATTTCCATAAATAAAGTTGTCCCAAAAGAACATCACAAACTTCAAGGGGAGAAACATCACACAATACCTCATCTTTCAATGGCTTGATGATGTACGACAAACAACACTGTTGGCTAACAAGAAGATTGCTTCCTTGACAGAGCCATCTGATGGTGTAGGGTTGTGGGTGTGACGTTGTTGGCAGGGCTATCCGTTTGACGACCTCTGTTGATATGAGTTTCTTCTGGCTATCGATATCAATGATGAAGTGTAGCAGAGTGCCTTTTACCCACATCTATGAATGAAAGAGGCGCTCGCCTTCCTCTGGCTCATCAGGTTCACCAGGTTGGATCTTGGTGGTAGCAACAGTGGCACTAGGTTCCACGTCGATCATCTGTCTCCCCTTTTCCGGTTCTGACTCAAAGTCAGAACCCGCATCTAATTCAAAGTATTTTACCTCAACCACCAATGACTGCATTGAGCGACAATCAATAGTGTTATTCCAGGGGCTCTTATGGAAGTCACACCACTTCTCGGTACCTTTCTTTATCTTCCCATTGTCCTTCTTTGCTTGTGGCTTGAACTGGTTATCCTTAGGTTTCCCATCTTTTCTCTATCCTTTGTTCTGCGGGCTAGGGTTTCCCTTGCCCTGCTTCTGCTATGAGGGGTTCCCAAACCCAAACTTCTACGTCTTTTATGCTCGATTTTGAGGGCATATCGGTTTGTTGTTCCCAAGGATGAGATGTTCAGAAACTCCATTTTTGTCTAAATGTATCTATGAAAATTGTCGCAGTACTTGAGCACCATATGTAGCTCAGAATATTGATACCTAGCTTAGTGCGCAAGGTATGGAAGACATTAGTGAACTATGGCATTTTTTGGTCTCTTTCATGCAGCAATGTGGTCCATCTTGTATACAAGTCATCATAACTTCCAACAGGGTAATATTGTTCCTTAATAGCATCCCTCAACGAATCTCGGGTGGGTGTAACTGCAAATGATGTGGATCCCTCTATTTCCTTTTTCTCACAGAAATTCTCCCACCAATATTTGACATGGGGGATGACCTTGAGGAGTGTAAATGTAATATTTTATCTATCGAAAAAGTTATGGACAGAAAAATAACCTTCTAGAAGGTTTAACCATTTATCTATGGCATCGGCATCTATTTGACCTTCAAATATAGGAATATCAAAATTGATTTGTACCTTGAAGGGGGTGGTGCCTTCGCTTGTCAGTGTTCGTCGAAGGATTTGTGCAAATTTGTCCATCATCTCGTTCATATGTCGCTCAAGGGCTTCCTCGAGCAACATTTTGAAAGGATCTCTTGTCTCATTGTCTTTATTTTCTCCCACCATGGACGGTTTCTTGGGCGTGCGAGAGAATTTTTCCTCAAGAGAGACGAGCTCGAGACCCAACTCTCTATACCCTGACTGTGTTGGGGACATGCGTTAAAAAAATGATAAGGAGTAGACCGCTCTGATACCACTTATCTGGATTTATGAGCAAAACAAAATGAAACCATAAATTTATAATATTAACACAGAGACACAGTGAACAATAATAGAGATACAATAAAAATTGATTTCTATTAAATAAGAAATATGTTGAAAACTGTAAAATGCAGACTGAAAACAAGCTTGCTAGAATGATGGCAACGTATCTCTGAGAAGAGATGTGACTACTATCTTCATTCGCCAGAAGATTAGTGCAATGAGACTTTGAAGGCATTTTTACAATAAACATGAATACCAAAACCCTAGACATCCAAAAACCTAACCCTAGGAGATGAAGCGCCAAAATTCATGTGGGCCATGTTGGGGTAAGTTGGTACATCAACTTCCCAGGGTCGTAACTTTTTCATACAATCTCCTTTTAGGGCGCACGATAGCTCATTGGAAAGGTATTTACGAGGATCTTCATTTAGGGGGCTCAACCAAAGCCTTTGGCTATCATTGAGGTTCCTGATCTCAAACAATCATCGTTTAGGCCCTCAAAATGGCCCTGGAAGTTCAGGAACTGAAAAACTGCTAAAAATAGTAAGTTTCCGAAAAATTGTTTTGAGCCAGTTGGACAACGTGGGTGGCCACCGATATCCTTTCAGATCATGATCTGTGTTGGGAGGCAAATGAAGGGGGTCGTTGGGTTGTCATATGTGGACATGTTGATCAGCATCATCATGGTGTAGATCATGTTCTCCATTGCGGGCTTCGAGACATTATCTCCTCCAATTACCCCTAGGCATGGGGGGGTAACAATCCGCAATACCCATTCTTAGGGAAAACATATTATGTTGTTGGTTCCTTTCCATTTGCACAACCCTATTTCGAATGTATTAGTTGTTTGCATGAAATTTGTCTCTAATCTCTTCATTGCTTCCATGATAGTGATTAAAGAATTGTTGGTTGGCTCAATAGTATGGATAGTTCTTGGCTTAGGATCAGCCCTAGCTCTAGGAGGGGTTAAGATATCTTACTTCCCTACTAAAACTAATATGTCATCTATGCTCTTAACCTTTCTTTTAGCATCCATTAAATCAATTGGCTTAGCTTTATTCAGAAATAAATTGAATTGGCCCTAGAAAGAACTCAAATAGTACAAAAGGATAGTGGTTGAGGTAGGCTAATGGCTCTAAGGGATATCTTGGATTATTTTATCAAATTTGAGATTAAATTCATCCATAGTTTCATTTTCCTTTCTCCTCATATTAGTTAAAGAATTTAAAAGAAATCAAATATCTCTTTTTTTCCAATCATCTACCAAAGAAATCCTCTCTACAAGGATCAAGAGAGTTAATACTATTATCAAACAATAAACCACTTTCTAGCCTCTTTATTCAATGTTAAAGCAAATCATTTATAAAACACATCAACATGTTCAACTCCAAGAGTTCTATCAAAATCCATGAAAGCATCCCAATGATCATTAGCGCTATTAGCATTATCACCATGAAATAAAGGCATGTTTTTCAATGATTTAAGTCATTCATGAGGCTCACCAACAATATTGGAGAAGTCAAATGGTTTGTAACAACCAAGGAGCAACCATTTGATTTTGATTCAGGACAGATGAATTATCAACAAGTAATCTTCTTATATCTTGCAGAGATCCAGGTCTTAATTGATTATTAACTTCTCTTGTCGTAAGCCTATATCTTCTTTGTCTATAGACAATTTCAAGTTCAAGTGCAAGATGAATCAGACCGTCGAAATTTCTTCTTGTAGTGTATCTCTTAGTTATATTTTCTTTATGTGGAATCATCAGATTAGATATTTAAATTAGCATTCACAACCTTCTCATCAACATAAATTCCAACAAAAACTTGGAAACATATACAGTTAAATACTTCAACTAAATAACCAAGAAGACTTAGACTCCACTAGTATTTCTCCCACCACCATGGGTTATCTATTTGAACCCTAGAAGGATAAGAAAGAATAGTATTTTAGGAGCTTACATTTCTCCATGATTGAGATGGGGTACTATGACACAGGTGGAAAAGAGCGCTTAACTAGATTACACATTAAAATATCCCATGAGCATGCAACAAAACCAATTTAATTAAATCAAAAATGAAAAAACATAAAACTCAAAAACAATGTAAATAATAACAATTTTTTTAATTCATATTTTTCTCACCATTTTGTTTACTCACTTTCATCTAACATATATATTTATTCACGAACATCACATAAACATATCAATTCATTGATTCATAAGAATATCAAATTAATGGAAATAAAATAGATGCATTTTACAATTCATAGGAGGAATTTGTATGGCTCATAAAGTTATGGACTTGGGACTTAGCATATAAGATAAAATTGTTCATTTGGCTAGCTTTGGAAGAAAAAATCTTCACATGGGATTCATTATAAAAAAGAGGTTGGGTTGGTCCGAGCATTTGCACACTCGTTTTGGAATAAAAAATCTTTACATGAGATTCATTACAAAAAAAGAGGTTGGGTTGGTCCGAGCATTTGTACACTCTCTACAGAGCTAAGGAGTCCATTAGTCACTTATTCATAAATTGTCCATTTACTATATAACTGTGGAAAATCCTACATACTGCTTATAAACTTGTTACTACTTGGGGAGGCATATCTTTAAACAACTGTTTTGAAAATTTGCTGAAGGTGGAAAATTTTTACAATACCTTACCATCAATTGTATGTTGGTACTTGTGGCTAGAAAGAAATAGTTGTATCTTTGATAGTTTCTCTCCCTCAGTACAAAGTGTTAGTATACAAATCAGAGGGATGGTGAATTCTATCAATGGTCAGATAATTCAAAAAAGGACACACAACAGGATTAAGAAGACTCCAGACATTACATCGGATTCTTGTTGTTGGTTTGATGTTGTTGCCCAGAAAAATAGTATTCTTTGTGGGGAGGGGGTATTTTAAAGACCACTGAAAGTATAACTTGGGCAGGGTACCAACACCAGGGTGGGGTATGGGCATCCTTATCTTTAGCACTTAGGTTGAACATTGATCATCTACATATTCTGGGGGATTCAAAGATTGTAATAGATTGGCTAAATTACAAAAACAATTTACAAGTAACCTCTCTTATGGGCTGGATGACTAAGATCAGGGATCTCATTCCTCTCTTCATCAACATCAAGTTTGATCATATATATAGGGAAGAGAATAAGAAAACTGATATACTATCAAAACGTGCTTTACTGGTGGTACTGGAAGAATCCACTACAGCAAATGGCAGAATGACCATAAAAACCCCACTTACTTTAAGACTCCATCCATGATCTGCATAGTAAACTGGATCGAATGTTTTTTTCCTTCAAATTGTCGGATTCATATCTGTGTTTTGTTCTCTCGATATTTCGGATATTTTTTTCAATCAGTTTTTGGATATATGTCTGAAGATGACATTATGATATTCGCACTTATTGTAAAACATTTTGGTAAGCTGCATTACTTCATATTATACTGTATTTTGGAATTGGTGATGCATAGATGGTCACAGTTACACCACTTTGGAGGATGGCTATGTACATGTGTAATGAGAACAATATATATAAAATTGAAAAAAATTCTGCTTGAAAAAAGAGGAATTTGGATTAAACATATCAGATTAACTTACAATAAACTTGTATCAGAATCTTATTTTATTATATAAAAATAATAAACTTGTATCAGAATCTTATTTCAATCTTATTTTATTATATAAAAATGAGAACAATATATATAAAATTGAAAAAAATTCTGCTTGAAAAAAGAGGAATTTGGATTAAACATATCAGATTAACTTACAATAAACTTGTATCAGAATCTTATTTTATTATATAAAAATAATAAACTTGTATCAGAATCTTATTTCAATCTTATTTTATTATATAAAAATAATAAACTTGTATCAGAATCTTATTTTATTATATAAAAATAAAAGACATATAATATATGTTTTCATTTGAACAAGGCCGTTTATTTAAGCTGGCACAAGGATAAAGATCATCCACGCAAACAAGCATTTATGTTACCTCTGGAGTGCCTAGTCTGTAGTTTACAGTCCACTAAATCCTTCTTCAAAAACCAAAAAAATGGAGACCCCATTTCTTTCTAATATTTCCGAATGCAAAAAAATGGAGACCCCATTTCTTTCTAATATTTCTGAATGCTTGAACATATGACAGTCTCTGATCCAAATATGCAGAACTAATAGACTCCAATTCTTTTCAATATTTCTGGTTGCTTAATAAACAGATTAAGATGAACATATGACAGTCTCTGATCCAAATGTGCAGAATTCCAACTGCCCAGCATGAAAAGAGTAAGTCTTCACAATCATATCACAGAATCCCTCCCAGATTCCCGGACGACCAACGTATAATTCATATCACAAAATCCAACCCAGATTCCCGGAGAACCAACGTATATATTAGCAGATGATACTTAAAAACACAATTACAAAATTAGTTGCAAAGCTGACGATGTAAGCTGTAACGCCTACTGTGACCATCTTCGACCTACCTGGTTCTTCCTACGATTTCTATTCAAATAAGCTTTACATCGTAATATTACTCTCTGCACAGGTCTCTGTGTATGTACTACTAATTAGAGGAAGATCGTAAACAGATTACAGTATAATGCCGCCATCTATATTAGATATATTTCCAAAACTGTATGATCTCTCGTAGAATACAATAAGGTTTCTATGGAACGGGATAAGATTTGCCTTTGCACATGCATCGATAAGATAATGGACAGGATTCTGCTCTCTTTGTCTGAATAGGACATTTCGGAGATCCCACTATCACTCTTGTGCAAGGAGTGCAAGACCCACAGGCATGAGAACAGTCAGGCAGATTCGATCCCGCGACCTGAAGCACTCGCTTCACCTCGCTATAACTATGCCCTGATACAAATACAGAAAACACATAGATATGATAAGCTGTCATACAAATTAAAAACCAAAATTGAAAACATTGAAACAATTTTAGGTTTCAAAGCCAGAGATCATTTAAATTAAACCTAAAATTCTGAAACAATTCAGAATTTTAGGTTTAATTTAAATGGTCAATGAGATCATTTTTTTAAACTGTTTTGGATTTGATCAGATACTAACATTGCATATACTTTGGATGCAGCAGGATAATCTAAAATGCTATAATAAAAACCGCAATTTCGTCCAACTGAAAATTCTAATTTCAAGTTTCAACCAAACTAAAGAAAAAATTCTAAATATTTGAACTTTTAACCTTCTTCAGAAGCCCCTGTCCTTGAATCTATACTCGTACCCTTTATACTGGGCCTCCCAGCAGTGAGAGTAAGCTGCTGAAATACAAGTGAAAACAAAACAAGCTGAAGTACAACGATCTTCATAGCTTCGTCTCTTCTCTGCCTTTGAAACTATTCAGAGTTCATGGATGGGAGGAATCAGGAGACAGTGGAGAGTATTAATATAACGCAGATACAAATCCCGTTCGTCTGCCTTTGAGACTGTTCAGAGTTCATTGATGGGAGGAATCAGGAGACGGTGGAGAGTATTAATATAACGAAGTTACAAAGTCTTCACATGCCTGTACATGGAGAGTATTAATATAACGAAGATTTTGCACCCATCACATGCTTTGCAAAGTCTGTTAGGGTTCCGATGGATCGTACTTATTATCGATCTATTAATTCTTCACAAGCTGTCTCCATTGTCGATTTAGTGCACAAATCTTTCTTTCATGAAACCCGCGGCTTCTCTGGGAAAGCAATGAGTTGTTGGATTTCACGTGGGTGGAGGTGAGAAGAACTGTATTTCCTACTGTTGCTGTTCATGTATCGAACACCTTGTTCCTCCTCAGTGCTCTGTACTGTTGAGCGTTGAGAGAGAATCACGAGAGTATTTATATAACATGAGGAAAGGTCGATGTCGATTCAATACGTGAGCGAAGTACGCATCATCTACTTGCATTAAATGAACCTTGTGTCTGCTTGAGAGTATATCAGTTCTGTCTGTACAACATATCAGGTTACAATGTCCAACCTGAGATGTTGATGCAACTGTACTGTTATACTCGTGTCCAACTTGACATGGTTGATGCCAATTTTACTGCCAGTCGGTGTACTGCCTTGTCAAGAATGCCGTGGACTGCTTTATCAAAGATGGTGTTGTACTGTTATGACAGTCGTTATTGTCATGTTACTTGTGAAGGATGGACTTACTCTAAGTTTTTAATTTTTTTGGTTTTTAAGATTTTTATCCAAAATTTGTTCTGGAATGGTAAATTTCAGTAGTAGTTTAGATTACATATCAGTAGTAGTTTAGATTACATATTCAAGGTATAGTGTTTTTGAAAGGGATTTATCAAATGATTTTTTGATTTTTTTTTCAGGAATATGGCCATATAAATTTATAGAAAATTATTACTTTTCTAAAATACTCATAGAAATAATCACTCAAATTTATGGATCTAACCATTTCTTGCCTGATTTCCACTAAATATCTCAAGTTGAATTGAGATTTTATCAACAATTAATTGTAGAAAAAAAGTTAAAAACCTAGTAAGTTTAGAGTCCACCCTAAAAGATCTAATAATAATAATATATATTTTTAAGGTCAAGGACACCAAATTGGTGTATGAGACTCCCTTGTTTTGGGGATAAGGGACCCTCTCCACTCAACAATTTGATTGCTAAAGTCTATGAAGGTATACATACTCTACCCAAGGTATACATATCCTACCCTCTCTGTATTATTAATTGGTAAGTTTATAAACATAATTTTAATATCAAAGTCAATAAAGAAATTGTTCAACATAGTCACTCATGAAAATATGGAATTCTAAAAACTTAGTGAAATGAAGAAATATTTGAGTTCGAAATAGTGCAATACTCAATTTATGATTGGTAGTTAGCTAAAGGGACACACAATTGTTTGGTGGGATTTTGTTTAATTTGATTGAATTCATAAAGGTGAAAAGGATATAAAGATTTTGAAAAATATGTCTTTTAAGTTTGGAGAGGAGTTATTTCTAATTGATTATAAATTATAAATAGACAGTGTTGAAGATGTTGAATTTGTTGATACTGGGAGGGGGGTGAATCAGTATCAAGTACAATTTAAAAACTTTTTTCAACTTATACTTAAACCATTCAATTATATCCAATGAGCAATGAACAATAGTATAAGAGTTACACCAATACACCACAATACACCATGCACAATATATGAAAAATAATCAATAGTTTTTTGTTCAAGGGAAGTAATGACTTCCAAAGGTAGCTACAGCTTCCAAATGTAGAGGGAGGGATAAACCTTCAAGAGGAAGATACAATCCTCCGATATCAAGAGAGAACTGAACTCTCCATCGTTGTCCCTTCCTTCCACCCAAGAATATATGAGAGATAATAAAACTTTACATTAAATCATCACCATCAACCAATCATCACATAGAACCTGATAATGCTTCATGAGACTTCTTCAATTTCTGCAATTCTTCAATTCTTGGAGTACTCTGATCATGTACATAATATTACTCAATGTATTCTCTGAAACTCCTCCAATTTTCACTTCTTGAATCCTCCCCAAAAAGAGGTTATAGAAAGAATGGTAGACTTTATTCAATTCTAGTATATTCAGAAGACCCAACTTGTACAGCATGCCCCGCGCCCAATATTTAACATCTGATTCTGAAACTCGCATACAAGAAACTACAGTCCGTACTCTTTCCAATGGAAGTGGTCCCACTTAATTTGAATTTTGTATGAAGAAGTTATGACTGTTTTACCCAGAACACCTGTTTATTGACTAGCTTCAAGACTCGTCGCAAACCCTATCTTCCACAGAGTGTATCTCCATAATTATAGAGAATCAAGAGCTAAAATTTTTACCAGAGGTACCTTGATATGTATTCTCAATACCATAGTGATTTCACCATCTGAATCGTTCTAAAAAAAAGTTATAGCAAAAATGGTAAGATGACCTGAAAATAACATACCTTAGAACACATCACCAAAAGACTTCATCCTCCCTTGAAATCCGGCCTTCTTTTACTTCTTATTTCCTCTGAAATTCAACTTGTATCAAATGAATG
>ML781101.1:470173-527032 GCA_009831015.1 Picea engelmannii | reverse complement strand
AAAACAACATGATGTATACTATCCATCCATGGGTGTTGTATCTGCATGTGCATTTTCCTTCATGTCCAAATACCTTTATCAATCTTGCGGTCCAAAACCCATGACTAGGGTTGACATCAATGACAACAACCAATCTTCCAACAGAATTTTTGATACAAGGAATAGTGTTTATGAGGATATAAAGATTTAGAAAAATATGTCTTTTAAGTTTGGAGAGGAGTTATTTATAATTGATTATAAATAGACTTTGTTGAAGATGTTGAATTTTTTTATAGAAGGAATAGAGTGTATATGAGTAGAAAGAAGATTTTTGTAGAGTGTCAATTTTTGTTGGACATGGGAAAGACAAAGACTACTGATTTGATGTTAAACGTAGAGGAAAAGTTAGAACTCAACACAAATATGAGGAATTAACATAGAGAAGAGGCATTGATCGCAAAGGTAGATATAAAAAGTTCACATCAAAGATGGAGGATAGGTGTCATGACATGATAAAGAGATTAGAATATTATAATGTGGTAGGTAGAGGTCATGGATATTTCAAAGGACAAGGAAATGGAAATTGTGGTTGTCGATCATAAATTTATTGTTATACATGTGGGGAAGGAGGACACAAGTGATTTGACTGTCCATACTAATAGAATTCACATGAAAATGAACAAATGACCTAGTTAATACATGGAGAAGCATCAAAGGACAAAGCAACCCTCACAAAAATAGCATAACATGGAGGTAATTTTATGATGCATAAATGAATGATTGTGTGATGCACGACGCCCTCCACAATCCGCAGGTCAGAAGTTTCACGCCAACAGGATCTTTTCCCTTACACTGGCCCGAAGAGCTCTCGGAAATGGCTCTTCTATTTCCCTTCCGAGAAATCTGCACCCACAGTTAACTTCAAGAAATTCCCCCTTGTACTTTGGGAGATCAGACTTCGCACTTTCGTGGATCCGATGGTCGAACGCCTTGTTTCTCAATCTCCGAAACCCGAAAACAGTCAACATTGACCCTTTCTCTCCCTGTTTCGGATTTCTCCTTATCGCGATTTCGGCGGTCACGATGTCAAGCAACTCATTTCCTCGACTCCCGAAACCCGATTTACCGAAACTCCGATGCGCTCGCAAGCTCTGACCTTTCAACGGCCTTTCACTCCGTCGGGTCTTCGGACTTCACGATATCGCGAATCCTAATGCAAGGAATTTGGAACTTCATTCCACGAAAACCCGAAATGGTCAACGAAAATTGACTCCGTGCCAAAAATGCGCCACCTATCCACTTGCCGATTCTGTGACCCACCAAATCCTTTCGGCCTTCGGGACTTCGTGTTTCATGATTTCACGAGTCTCGTTGCAAAGATTTCGGGACTTCCACTCGCGAAAACCCGAAATAGTGTTCACGGGTAAATCCAATGGCTCCTGGGGCTTGGATCTACGGCTCTAATCCTCCTGAGCTTGGAACCTTTAGGAATACTCGCGGTAACTCCCCTGCTCCTTCATGAGATCTAACGGCTCATGGGACTTCGCGGATTCTCCACAAAGAATTTTGACCGTCTGTCTCTTTCCTTGAGAACTCGTCCTCCTGCAGTCCGACGTCGCTACGCCTTCCTTCGAATTTTCAAGGTGCTTGGCCTCATACCTTCCTTCGACTCCTTCAAAGGTTCAAATCCTTCTGAACTTTCTCGCAACTTCGAGTCTTTCAGAAAACCCTTGCATGCACTCCTTGCAGCAGACTTTCAATCACTTCCAAGTGTTAAAATCCTTCGATTTTGTGCACACCTGTAGCAGCAGTCTCTCAATACTTTGCTCAGGTCCACAACTCTGAGACTTCACTCGGCCTGTGCACTCTTTGCATGGCTCCTATGCCTAACTACACTTCTGAGTGAATGAGAACAAAAGCTACTCTATCTGAGATTTCATAGACAAACCTCTGAACTCTTTGTCAACACACTCCTTGCGGACAATTCAACTGCACTCCTTGCAGGAACTCTTGCTCAGGTAGAGAAACAATTGAAACTCATTTCCCTTATTCTCTCTCTCTCTCTCAGATTTCAGACATTCAACAAGAAATCATTCATACATAGCATAAAAGCAATTGCATGACAGAAAGAGTAAAAACATTCATGAGCATAACATTCAAAGATGCATTCACAGAGAATTTTTGAACACCATGAGTCTAAATCGGAACCTTCTTGTATTAATTCAGAATGTCTGTACATACAACTCTCTGCTTCTTTTCTATACTCTCAATTTGCATAATCTCATGCATCTCACGCTCTTGTTACAATACACAATGAGGGTGTCTATATCTTGTTTCCCTCTTGCGCTCTAAAACTGTCTAATCTAACATTCAATTCTATCTACTTGCATTAATTACTATAAATGCCTTCTACCTACTAAGGACAAGAGCGGATCACTCAAGGTCCATTTACATTTTACAAGTGCGCTCCTTCTTAATTATCTCATTTAAGATTGGTGCATTAACTTCAAGACAATTTCAAAATTTGCGTTGGGCACTTGTCAAGCTGTCTTTTGCCTCTGTGCTGGCTCGCTTGAGATGCTCCTGCATCATACTCCCTTGCTTGAAAATTTTCATGGGATCCTTTCCATGAGCTCATGTACGGTGTGTCCATGCCTTTGGACCTCTGATTCATTCTCCCAGCTAGCATCTTCAACTGGATGGTCCTTCCATTTGACCAAATATTCAAAGTATTGCTTTCACCTGGTCTTCTTGCTGACCCTTTTGTCCAGTATGAGCTCCATCTGCAGCTTTTCTGCAACTGGCATCTGCTTTGTCCACTGGATTACTAGTTGTTCATTTTCTGTCTCTATTTCCTCAGGTTTATATGGGTACAAATCTAAGATATTGAATATCGGAGAAATTCCGATCCCATCGGGTAATTCAATCTCGTAAGCATTCGCCCCAAATTTCTTTAAGACCTTACATGGTCCAATTTTCTTCATTTTCAATTTATTATATGTTCCTCTCGGGAACCTTTCCTTTCTCAAATGTGCCAGAATCAAATCACCAACCTCAAATTGAAGTTGTCTCCTGTGTTGATCTTCTCTGCGCTTATATTCCTGGCTCAAATTCTGCAATCGCTTCTTCACCTGGCTGTGAAGTTCCTTCATCACCTCTGCGAAATCTTCTGCACTAGCGCTCCTAGTCGCAGTCTGTTCTGAATCTCTCAATTCAGAAATTCCTCTCGGTTGCATGCCATAGACAATATGAAATGGACTCTGCCCCGTGCTTCTGTTAACTGAGTCGTTATAAGAAAACTCCGTCTGTGGTAATATGTTGTCCCACTGGCTGTGGTGTTCTGTCACCAGGCTTCTCAGCAAGTCTTCCAGACTTCTGTTCACCACTTCTGTTTGTCCATCCGTTTGAGGATGATAAGCTGAACTGAATGATAAGTTAGTTCCCAGCTTCTTCCATAACGTCCCCCAAAAGTGTCCTATGAACTTAGTGTCTCGATCTGAAACTATGCTCCTTGGTAAGTCGTGAAGTCGAATGACTTCTTTGAAAAACAGATTCGCAATGTGAGTTGTGTCACTGGTCTTCTGACATGGAATGAAGTGTGCCATCTTAGAAAATCTATCCACCACCACAAAGATTGAGTCAAACCCTCTTTGTGTTCTTGGCAACCCCAATATGAAATCCATGCTGATTGCATCCCACAGTTTCTCAGGTATTGGCAATGGTTGATAAAACCTTGCATTATGTCTCCTGCCCTTCGAATGCTGGAAAATTTTGCATCTATCAACGAATCTCTTGACGTCTTCTCGCATTATCGGCCAAAAATATGACTCATTCAACATTGTGAATGTCTTGTCATGACCAAAGTGCCCAGTCAATCCTCCACTGTGCTTCTCCTTCAGCAAATTCTCCCTCATGGAGCATTTCGTAATACACAGTTGATTACCTTTAAACAGTAATCCTTCCTGGATCATGTATTCGTCCCATTGGCTTCTATCTCTGAGAATTGGATTCTCAGCTGCTTCATAAGCCTCCTTAAATCTGGATCATCCCTGTACATGTCCCTGAGATCAGCAAAACCCAATGTTTTGACTCTGAACTCCTGCAATAGCAAACACTTCCTGCTCAAAGCATCAGCAACTTTGTTAGCAGTACCAGAAATATGTTTAATCACAAAAGTAAAATTCTGCATATATTCCACCCAGTTAACATGTCTCTAACTCAACTTCTCCTGTTGAGTCACAAATTGCAGTGCATGATTGTCACTGTATAAGACAAACTCCTTCGGGATTAAGTAATGTCTCCATTTTTTCAATGCCTGAATAATAGCATAAAACTCCTTGTCATAAGTGGAGTACTTCACTTTCGCTTCATTCAGCTTCTCGCTGAAGTATGCTATCAACCTGTCTTCTTGACTCAAGACTGCCCCTATTGCAAATCCACTTGCATCGCACTTCACTTGAAATGTCTTCTTGAATTCCGGCAACACCAGAATTGGTTGTTCCGTGATCTTCCTCTTCAACAGATTAAAACTCTTCTCAGCCTCTTCTGTCCAGTGAAAATACTTGTGTCTATTTTTCACTGTGTCCATCATCGGTGCACTAATTCCACTGAAATTTATGATGAACTTTCGGTAGAAACTAGCCAATCCGTGAAAAATTCTCACCTCAAAAATATTCTTCGGCGATGGCCAATTCTTGATTACCTCCACCTTATCTGGATCCATCCTCAACTCATCTGCAGAAATAACAAATCCCAAGTAAATGAGCTTTGTCTTCATGAATGAGGATTTCTTCATGTTTATCAGCATCTTCTCCTACTGTAGCCTCTGCATCATTGTAGCCAAATGTTTCAGATGCTCTGCCACTGTTTTACTGAAAACCAATATGTCATCCAGATATACGATAACAAATTTTCCGATGAACCCCCTCAGGACTCCGTTCATCAATCTCATGAAGGTACTCGGCGCATTTTTTAAGCCAAACGGCATAGCAAGCCATTCATACAACCCTTCATTGGTTTTGAATCCTATCTTCCATTCATCACCTTCTCTCATGCGGATTTGATGATAATCGCTTTTCAAATCAATCTTTGAAAAGAATTTTGCCCCACTCAAGCAATCCATCAGATCATCCATCATTGGTAATGGGAATTTGTACCTGATGGTTATTTTTTTGATCGCCCTTGAGTCAATACACATCCTCCAGCCTCTATCTTTCTTCGGACTGAGTACTGTCGGAACAGCACACGGACTCAAGCTTTCCCTAACCAATCCTTTGTCCAACAAATCATGGACTTGCCTTTTGATTTCTTCATTCTCCTGCGGCGTCAATCTGTACGCGACTTTGTTTCGAAAACTAGCTCCTAGTATGAGATCTATATGATGACTCACACTTCTAATCGGTGGCAACGAACGAGGTAGTTCATCCACTACTATGTCAGCGAACTCTTCCAGCATTTCCTGAACTTCTTCTAGTAAATCATCCACTCTTGTGCTGGTCAAAACAATTCTAGGCTTCCTGACCACAATGAATTGTGGTTCTTCCTTCTTCTTGATCTCTGTAAGAAGTTCCTTCCCACTCATGAGAAGTACAGTGTTACTTACTTCCGGTTTCACCTCCTTATCCTTGATTGGAAGCAACATGTGAGCCCTCCCATTCTTTTCCAGGGTGTATGTGTTCATTCTCCCATCATGAATCACATTCTTCTCATATTGCCACGGTCTACCCAGCAATAGATGACAAACATCCATAGGAATAACATCACATAATATCTTATCATTATACCCTCCTATCTTGAATTCAACTCAACACTGTTTAGTGACAGTTACCTGATGTCCTTTTTGTAGCCATGAAACTCTGTATGGGCTTGGATGATCAATCGTCTCCAGCTCCAGCTTTTATACCATCTCTGTAGAAACGAGATTATCTGTGCTACCACTGTCCACAATGACCTTGCATACCCTGTCCTTGGTCTTGCAAGCAGTCCGGAAAAGTCTGTTTCTTTGGACTGAACTCTCCACCTCCTTCTCTGGTGTCAAAAGAGCTTTCTGCATCATTAGCGATCTTCCGCCTTCAGCATCTTCTGCCTCAACATCACACCTTTGTGCTTCGGCGATGTGGGTCTCTCCACTCTCTTTCTTTTTATCTGGACACTCGTAATACTTGTTCCCATTCTTTCCACATGTGAAGCATGTTATTACTCCACCTATTCCTCTTCCTCTACCTCTAGTACGAGGAAAAATATTATTATCAGCATAATCTCCTCTCTGTTCGGTATGCTGCCCTCGCTGTGAGGTTCCACCCCTCTCGGTTCGAGTCTGAGGTTTCTTCCAGTCCTCCTTGGGTTTCTGGTTTTTATCCAAGGCAACTGATTTGCCTCTGGGCTGACTTCTGCCTCGGCCTCTTTGACCCTGCTTTCGACTCAGCTTCTCTTCAGCTTTTAGAGCCATCTGATAAGCATCTTCCACCATTCGGATGGTTACCATGCTCATCTCATCCTGAATGTCATATCTCAGGCCATTCATGTATCTGGCAACCTTTTCATCATCGCTTTCCCGATGACCTGCCCTGATGTTCAGTCTATAGAATTCTTCAGTGTATTCTTTCACTGTCATCAGCTTCTGTCTCAGGTTCTGCATTCTCCTGAACAAAGTAATTTGATAATCCCTGGGGATGAATTTCACCTTCATCTTTGCGATCATTCTATCCCAGATTTTGATCTTCTGCTTGCCTTTGCAGCGTCTGTCAGCTTGTAGTTCATCCCACCACAATGTTGCATGCCCTTTCAATCTTGTGACAGCCTGTTTGACCTTCTTGTCCTCTTCGACATCTTCATAGTCAAAGTATGTGTCCAGAGCTCTAATCCAGTCTAGAAGCTCCTCTGCATCCAGATTTCCCTCATAAACTGGAATGTCCATTTTCTCTCTTGCACCCATTCTTGCAATAGCCCTAATCAAACGTTTGTTTGCTACATCTTCGGCTGCAACTTCTTCTCCTTCATGTTCAGCCTCAATTTCACTTTCGGAATCACTAAGATCCCCAGCACTGACTGTGCACCTTTGTGTTGTCTCCATGTCTTCAAGTCGGGCGCATAAGTCACGCATTTCTTTTTCCATGGTTGGATCAGTCATCTTCCTACCTCATCT
Organism: Picea engelmannii; assembly: GCA_009831015.1. Classification (NCBI taxonomy): domain Eukaryota; kingdom Viridiplantae; phylum Streptophyta; class Pinopsida; order Pinales; family Pinaceae; genus Picea; species Picea engelmannii. The sequence continues at coordinate 519,909 of ML781101.1, read as the reverse complement.
TCTTGGCATTTCCCTCTCCTCTAGTGGATCGGGTGTTTGTCTGTCCCTTCTTCTCGGCGGCATGGTGAATTTTCTTTTTTTCTCTGCTACAGAAAGAAAAGAACCCTTTATGTGCTCTGATACCAAATGATGCACGACGCCCTCCACAACCCACAGGTCGAAAGGTCCACACCAACAGGATATTTTCCCTTACACTGGCCCGAAGAGCTCTCGAAAATGGCTCTTCTATTTCCCTTTCGGGAAATCTGCACCCACAGTTAACTTCAAGAAATTCCCCCTTGTACTTCGGGAGATCGGACTTCGCACTTTCGCGGATCCGGTGGTCTAACGCCTTATTTCTCAATCTCCGAAACCCGAAAACAGTAGACGCTGACCCTTTCTCTCCTTGTTTCGGATTTCTCCTTATCATGATTTCGGCGCTCGCGATGTCAAGCAACTCATTTCCTCGACTCCCGAAACCCGATTTACCGAAACTCCAATGCGCTTGCAAGCTCTAACCTTTCAACGGCCTTTCACTCCGTTGGGACTTCAGACTTTGCGATATCGTGAATCCTAATGAAAGGAATTCGGAACTTCATTCCACGAAAACCTGAAATGGTCAATGGAAATTGATTCTGTGCCGAAAATGTGCCACCTATCTACCTGTCGATTCCGTGACCCACCAAATCCTTTCGGCCTTCGGGACTTCGCGTTTCATGATTTCGCGAGTCCCGTTGCAAAGATTTCGGGACTTCCACTCGCGAAAACCCGAAATAGTGTTCACGGGTAAATCCAATGGCTCCTGGGGCTTGGATCAATGGTCTATTCCTCCTGAGCTTAGAACCTTTAGGAATACTCGTGGTAACTCCCCTGCTCCTTCGTGAGATCTGACGGCTCACGGAACTTCACGGATTCTCCACAGAGAATTCCGACCGTCCATCTCTTTCCTTGAGAACTCGTCCTCCTGTAGTCCGACGTCGCTACACCTTCCTTCGAATTTTCAAGGTGCTTGGCCTCGTGCCTTCCTTCGACTCCTTCGAAGGTTCAAATCCTTCTAAACTTTCTCACAACTTCGAGTCTTTCAGAAAACCCTTGCATGCACTCCTTGCGGCAGACTTTCAAGCACTTCCAAGTGTTGAAATCCTTCGATTCTGCGCACACCTACAGCAGCAGTCTCTCAATACTTTGCTCAGGTCCACAACTCTGAGACTTCACTCGGCCTATGCACTCTTTGCACGGCCCCTGTGCCTAACTGCACTTCTAAGTGAATGAGAACAAAAGCTACTCTATCTGATCTTTCAGAGACAAACCTCTGAACTCTTTGTCAACGCACTCCTTGCAGACAATTCAACTGCACTCCTTGCAGGAACTCTTTCTCAGGTAGAGAAACAATTGAAACTCATTTCCCTTATTCTCTCTCTCTCTCTCTCTCTCTCTCTCTCTCTCTCTCTCTCAGATTTCAGACATTCAACAAGAAATCATTCTTACATAGCATAAAAGCAATTGCATGACAGAAAGAGTAAAAACATTCATGAGCATAACATTCAAAGATGCATTCACAGAGAATTTTTGAACACCATGAGTCTGAATCAGAACCTTCTTATATTAATTCAGAACGTCTGTACATGGAATTCCGCTATACATCTCTTTGCTTCTTTTCTATACTCTCAATTTTCGTAATCTCATGCATCTCACGCTCCTATTACAATACATAATGAGGGTGTCTATATCCTATTTCCACTCTTGCGCTCTAAAACTGTCTAATCTAACATTCAATTTGATCTACTTGCATTAACTACTATAAATGCCTTCTACCTACTAAGGACGAGAGTGGATCGCTCAAGGTCCATTTACATTTTACAAGTGCGCTCCTTCTTAATTATCTCATTTAAGATTGGCGCATTAACTTCAAGACAATTTCAAAATTTGCATTGGGCGCTTGTCCAGCTGTATTTTGCCTCCGCACTGGCTCGCTTGAAATTCTCCTGCATCATTTTGATAACAAAGCACCAACAACTTCCAAAACAAGATCGATGGCCAAGGAAAAATATTTTTAAGATTAAGTGCAAAACTAGAAGTAAGTGTTGTACAGTCATTATTGATAATGTAGAAAAAAATATGGTCACAATGGAAATGATGGAGAAATTAAATTTAGCACGACAGAGGCATCCACTACCATATAGGTTGTTTTGTTTCTAATGAAAACATGAAGTCCTTATGATATATTAGTACTATTCCACATAGGATTACTAGGAGAGTATTAGGATTCAAAGTCCTTTGTGACATTATACTCATGCTCACTTGCCAATTATTATTTAAAAGGTTGTGACAATGTGATAAAAGCATGACATATGATGGAAGGGAGAACACCTACACCATCACCAAGGATGGGAGAAAAATATATATTTTTATATAGATGTATGGTTAGGAACCTAGATATGTGTTGTTTCAACAAATAAATAGCTAAGCATATTGAAGGAGATAAAATAATGCTACTCTATATTACTAAAGGAACTATTGAAGCATGACACAAATAATATTCATAATGAAGGGACGAAGCTTTTAGACGGGTACGACAACTTAGTGTGCATATGATGTCCCTGCAAAACACTCCCAGACATGGGATAGGTAACCATGAAATAGGGCTTTCAAATTCCAACCTTAGAGGCCATATCCAAACAATTATGTGCAATTTGTAGGAACTAACCATTTCGTGATGGCCTCCATCTTGGTAGGATCTATCTTGAGCTCGCCTCCACCAATCACATACCCAGATATGTTGATATTATGGTAGTTGCGGGAGGTATTTACCTCCACATGTAAACTTGACGAGAATAGAATATTTCGAGAAGCAAAAAGAAACCCTAATGAGTTGGCTAAATAACCCTAGAAGACATGTCGGCTCAAGAGGATAATTTGTATTAGGTTATTAGCCTCCAAGAGAAGAAGTTGGCCAGAAGAAATAATATATACTGAACAGACAGATACCCAGAATGAGAAGTCGGCCCAGGGAGTTAGCCAGAATTCGTATAAATATAGGAGGCCAGTCTTCATTCTGGTAGGCATTCTCAAAATTGCAGAGCAACACTTGTGCGCATTGCAGTTGCCCAGTTTGTGCGCAAGTTTGGAGGAGAGTTGTCGTTGCAGCTGTTGCAGCTAGCAAACTTCGGTTTTGGCTTGGACTATCTCTTGGTTATGGTTTGGACTATCTGATCAGCTCTTGTTTGGTACGCTATCCTTGGGGAAAGGTGTGTTATCCTTTGTTTGGCTATCTAGCCTAGGGTTTGCTTCCGGAGTGATTCTCTGTCAAGGTTAAGGTGCTTGGAGGGTGGCTTCGGCCTATGGTTGGGTGACAATAGTGATATTGTCGATGGTAAAATGAGCACATCCATTATATTCTAACAAGATACACCAAAGGTTGTTGAGAAAACTCACATTTCTTGATATTGGCTAGCAGTTGATGCTTCTTCGGTGTCTCTAGCACCCACATAAGATGTGAAATGTGTTCCTCCCAGGTAGCACTATAAACCAATATATCATCCAAATAGAAAATAACAAATGAATCTAGATAGGGGCATAAAACAACATTCATTAGTCTCATAAATGTAGTTGGTGTGTTGCATAAACTGAGTGGCATAACCAACCACACATACAAACCTTGCCTTGTCTTGAAGGTAGTATTATGGGTATCTTCTTCTTTGACTCATACCTGATGATATCCTGATTTCAAATCCAGCTTAGTGAAGTACTTCGCATGTTGCAGTTGGTCCAATAGATCATCGATCCTAGGTAGAGGGTATCAATTCTTCAATGTAATCATGTTCAATACCCTGTAATCAATACACATTATCCAAGTCCCATCCTTCTTGGGCACAATTATGATGGGCGACCCACAAGGTGAGGTATTTGCTCGAATCACACCCTACTTCAACAACTGTTGCAACTACCTCTTTACTTTATTTTCTTCCAAAACCAACTATCTATACAACACAATATTCGGAAAGGGGCAGTCTAGCAATAATTGGATTTCGTGCTCCACTTCCCTCTGAGGTGGTATCCCTTTAGGATCTTGGAACACTCCATGTATGCCTTTAGCAACTCCTCCAATTCATTTTTTTTCTCCTTAGTATACCATTCCAGGGATGTCTTTACTTGTAACAACTCTTCACCAAACTGATTTCCCCTTAGTTAAAGTAAAATATATTTCTTGCTACAACTGATCAATTTGTTAGCTTGATTGGCACTTACCAATGAAATTTTTCATTTTCCTTTGTACACATTGATGATGAAGGATTTCTTGTCCTTGATGAGGGGGTATTGGTTGGCTCTCTGCATGAAGATAGAATCCCTCATATACATGTAGGGGGTTTCAAACAATACTCTGCATACATCCAATAGTACTACATCCAATTCTACTTCATCTATAGAATCAGCACTTACAACGAATTTAATCTTGAACTACTTTGTTACCTTGATCTTTGCATCCTTGTTTATCCAACCCAATGGATAGAGGCTAAGATGATCGTGAATCTTCGATCAAATTTGTCTAACCATATCCAATGCTATGAGATTTTCATGTGAACCAAAGTCGAACAGATCATCTATCTTGGTATTCTTGACCTAAATCTTGATGTGGAAGAGCTTGGTCATCTCCTTCTTTTCCTAGTGATGAAGACTACTTATAATCACCTCCTTCTGGACGGATGTGCAGAAAATATTTTCATCCACATCAGAGCTACATTCAACCTGATCACTCGAATATATGGTTATAAGGTTATTTTTCTTTATGTCCTTCTAGTGGTTCTTCGAGTTCAGCCTTGGATGTAGTTTCCAACACTTTTCCTCAATGTGGTCATCATTGTTGTGATGATTTCAATGGTTGTTGGGATATTTTCATTGATGTGTAGTGGTTGTTGTCTTATTATATGTTCCCCCTACTTCTTCTTCCCCTCCTTGGAATCTCCCTAGTGCTCTTTCTGATTAGAACCACTTGGTTTCCCCTTCATTTTTCTTATGTTTTCCAAGTACTTTTCTTGTAAACACACCTCATCCATTTCCCTTAGCATGAAGAGAATCACCTTCTTTCCTAGATGATTGTGTAAACCCTTTAGATACTTGAGGAGTACATTTGGGTTCTTGGGAGAGATACCCAGCATGATGGCCATCTTTATGAACTTAGTGGTGTACTCATGTACAATCTACGCCTGCATCTTCCTAAAGTAGTGCCGCCAGATCCATTGGTCATCTGCATACCTGATAGGGTAGAATTGGGACTTGATGAGGGTTTTGAAGTCCTCCCACCTAGTTAGTTGAAAATCACCCTCTAGCCTAAGAGTTTTTGTATGGATTTCCCACTTGAATAAAGCATGGATCTATAACTTCAATCTAGCAAATGAAATCTTTTTCTCTTCATCTATATGGTGAATGTTAAAATAAAGTTCTAGTTGTTGCAACCAATGATCAAGTTTCAATGCATCAATCTCACCTTGGTATGGCTTTATGTCCACTTTCTCTTCCATCTTGAATAGGGACTATGAAGGGTTAATGACACTCGAACTCAACTACACTTTCTTGGGTTCTTTCCGTGACTCCTTTTCTAGGTCTTCATTATCTCTCGATTTACCTCTGATACGATCTTTGAATTAGAGCCTCCAACCTATCTAAACGGTCTAAACTTGCTTGCTAGAGCCGCCATGAGGAGGTTCATATTGTAGTTGATATCGACAACCTATGCTTCCAACCTATCAAATCTCTCTTATGTTGGATCTCGAGGGTTGTTATGACTAGACTCGTCTATTATGGCTAGGATTTCTATGACTTCTCTTTAAGTCGATTCCTAGATCCTGCAACTTCCCACAAATACCCAAAGAAAACCATCTCTGATACCAATATGATATGTAAATTTCAATGGATATTCCACTAGAATAGTTTGTCACAACAAATCTAATAATAAAAAATTGAAATCTACACTATGAAGGTTAAATTCCCTTAGATTCTAGGATCTTTAGTTACTAATTTTCTACTTATGCATGAAAATGATATATGTCATCCACAAAATAAAAAAAATATTTTCTCTTGGAAATCGTTACGGGAGAAAACCCATCTGGAAGGTGAGGTCGATCTACTCTCTTTTCTCTGATATGGAAATAATGTAAGTACAAAGGAGAAGGCACTCTCTATAGAGTTACTTGAGAATTGTGGCCTATTAGGCTACTACAGAACATTAATCCCCTCTATTATACTCTATAATTTTCCCACTCCCAATTTGTTTTCTCTACTATGGAACAAAATACAATAACATAGAATGGAACCCCTCTCATCCTAGTGGCCTAGTATTTAACATAGCCAGATAGCCATCTTGGGTTAGGGCATTGACTTCCTCAACCCTTAATTAGTGATTGGGTTTGGAACTTCTAGAATGTTCTTATAAAATCCACTATGTGGTTATCCCCACACATTTAATTAATGGATGTTGATGTGGCATCCACTCACACTATGGTGATCAATACGGTAGGTCAACTTGCGGGAGGCATAACTTTTGCATACGAACTCTTATTGGGGCAATTCTTACACCATTGGAAAGGTCTTGGTGTGTAGAATATAGATGGAGGATCTCTATTAATATTTGGACCATAAAAAAAAGTGTCGTTTGATGCCTCAAAATGGATCTGGAAGATTTTAGAAAAAAAAAATGGACCCAAAATTCCAAATTTGGACCAGTCGCTAAAATGGCTCTACAAGTTTATTCCTCCAATTTTTTCACCCATAAATCATTGAGATAGATGAAAAATAATATAATGATTCAATATGGATCACACAGAGTCCATATCCCCACAATTCCAACTAAATAAGCCTCCTAGGGAGGACTAGAATCTAATAAAATACATGCACATACGTGACAAGTAAAATGTAGTGGAATTAAAAAAGCATGGATTAACAAAAATCCATGGTAGCCAAATTCCCATGACCAAATTTGAGCTTAATCACATACACCATGCAAAATACATAGATTTTCATAATAGAAAAAAACATTATTTTGTGTATTCATAAACAATAATTGAACATGGTATATTTCAACAAAAGAAAGTACAAGAAATTGGTTGTGTGCGAACAATTTCCCACTCAACCATAGGTATATATTGTATCTAACACCCCTAAGAGAGGCTATGATGCCATGGGATGAAGGAACCAAGCAATAAGCTTCTATCTCTCTCAACCCAACCCATTTTCTCTCATGCTCATCAAATCTTTTCATTACAAATCACTCCAAGCATCTCATCCAGCCACCAAATAGTCATGGTACTCTCTTCCATTTCCCAACACAACACAAGGAATATCATCACTTAATATACTCTATAGTCACTCGGAAATATTCTTCCCTCTAATGCTTTTATGTGTGGGAAAAAACAACCCAACATGTTGTATGTTTTCTGGGAATTGACTTCAAGATTAATACTCGATTCTCAATCATCCAAAGAGCAACAAATTCCTAGTGGGTGATGGATTCTTGATTTTCCCAACCTCTATGCTCACCCATATCCATTTATCTTTCTCCCAAAGTCTGCAATTTTCTCTTTGTAATGTTTATTTTGATCAATTTCTATAAATTGTTTCATGGTTGGCAATGGAGAACACAACATGAGAAGTCTAGAGAATGAACATGAGAATGATAGAATGGATGCTAGAGTGAATGGAAATGAAATAATTGTGAGTGATGGCTAACATTACTTCTAAGAGGAGGAATGTAGGACTCTTACACTTGCCCATGATGATTATGCATATCTCATGCTTCCATAACTATTTGAGAGGTCTTCCCCACCAAAATATTACATGCACTCAATGATTTCTTTTACAAGTCAATGGAGGTGGATGACTTCATATAAATCACATGGTGGAAAAGATATGTGATCTAAGGAAGAAACTTGGAAATAGAAAAGTGTACTTTCACATAGGCCCCCTTTCTGCTTTCCCTCAAGTGGAATCATAGCCCCTCTTGTGCTCTCCACAACCATCTTGGACCATTATATATCATAACCTGACATTAATATTTACATAGTTTGAGTTCATTGTGGCAACTTGTTGATCAAAAATTTTGTCACTTCAATTTTTGTTCTTTGGAATAATAAAAAAATTGATACAAGAAGAAGGATATTTCAAAATATCATAATCTCACAGCATAGCCTTCGGTCTCATCTTCATCACACATTTTTCGGATTCAAAATTTGAGTTTGTATGCTCAATATATCTTGCTTTTCATATAACTGCCCAAAGCGGACTTTTTCCATGTGCAACACAACTAATTTTTCTTGGAACTAAGAATTCTTGGAACCTCAACCATGATCATTGTCTTGGACCATACTTGGGGCCATGCTCATTTTCTTGGAACTTCTCTCATTTTCTTGGAACTTCTCTTATTATCTTATTCCCACACTTAATTTTTTTCTTGAAATTCCTCTCCCCACACTCCTATCCTCTCCTATACTACATATCCTCTATACTTAGTCTATTTTCGAAACTATCCCTCCTATCTTATACTATATTGCACTTAGAATTTTTTTTGATTCACACCCATTCTCCTTATCCCTCCTTCTTTCCTACCTTACTTTCGTCTATCTACTTTTCATGAATTAGTTTATTTCTTAAATTTCCATCCTCCTTATCTCTCCTCCCTCATCTCCCTTACCTCACTGTGGTCTGCGGCCCTCCCTCTTCCTCCGTGACATCCTCCATTCTATGTGTCCCACCATATTCCTCTGATGCATCCCTCTTCCTTTGTGACTTCTCTCTCCCTCATACTTCCTCTACCTTCGTTCTCTTCTCTCTCTTCCTTTCATTCTCATTATATCTTCCCCACCCTTATAGTTTTCTTAAGTCCCTTTTCTTAATCATTGACCTATTAAATTATGACAAGTGGAAGCTTTATTAACCAATGGAATGAACACACATGGAAGCCAATTATTCCATGACATGTGGCATCCAGTGAAGCCAATGACCTCATGACATGTGGCACTCAATGATCTCATGACGCATGGTGATGATGTGGACGTTGACTCACCGATGACTAGGCGATTATGAGGATGCCAGTAGGAATAGACTGGGTGTTTGGTGGATGATCATTGGGCAGTCAAAATTTTAATTAATTCATTAATTTTCTAAGGTTCGAGCCTCCATGTCTCTATAATATCCTTATGTTCCACATGAAAGGCATGGAGCCTTTTTCTATATAAACACTCCAACACTCATGACCACAAATGCATGTGGAATATATATTTTCAGAATAAGTCAAATTTTTAATGGAGTAAATGAATTTAGATCAAGGGCTAGGATTGCCCCATGAGATTTGATCAACAACTATTGAGCAGAAATTTTCCGAAGGCCATATCTCGAGATCCGGGAATTGGATTTGGACAAATTGTACCTCATTGGAAATAAAATTCGACGCGAAACACAATGGAATAGGTTTAAAGAGCTGAAATTGGTCAATATTCTCTTAGAAATTAAAATAAAAGTCAGTTTTATTTTCATGCTATGTTGATAAATATGTTTGGTGCCTTGACTTCACGAGCTTATATCTTGAGATCCATAAATTGAAATGTTGCTCAGGAAGGCTCGTTGGAAATATGAAGTGATGAAGATTGTATCTGAAATGGTTTCCATGTCCAAAAAGTTAAACATATTTCCCATAAAATTAAAATATAGTCCTCTCTTTAAAAAAAAAGGCAACTAATTAAAATTTTCAAAATAAAAGTTTATTAAAAAAAATTATTAAAGATAAAAGGGGCCCACTTCAAGAAATGAATATCAATGATATAAATTTATTAATGAGGCTTCAATGAGATATTAATTGAATTGATTATTTCAAGAAGAAAAGCGTATAGAAAATTCAAGAAAAGAAAACCCTAACTACTTCAAGAAGTTACAAGAGCATATTTTTAAAAAGCAAGAGAAGACTTCAAAAAAGGGTTAGAAGTGGGAAATAAAAAGATCATAATATAAGGGTCCAACCATAAATATGCAGCCAAGATTTTTAGCAGCAAACAAAAATCTCCATCTTCTCCAGTCTTCTTCTACACCACTTTCTCAAGTGTTTTTGTTTGTATTTCTGAAATGAATAGAAGGTCGAGTTCTTGAGTGTCATTATTGTATTCTTCAAAGACTTGTTCTATATAATATCATGGAGTATTTACATCCATATATGTGACTATCAGATGTAATCTAGTATTGTCTATTGGATTCATTGATATTTAGTCTTGTGTTTGACAAGCTTCATTTATGAACACTTAGTCAATTGGTTTGTTGAGATGTTTTGTATTGTTGAATAACTTTTATGAATAAAAATCCACAGGGAACTGCTTCAGCGTTTTACTTTAATGATTTCTCAGAACTTGAGGTCTCCAAGCATGATATTTTTGAAGTATTCTCATCAAATTCTTTCAGTTATGAACGCAGAACTCATTTAAAGTTTTCTGAAATGATCAAAATCATTTCCTCTTTTTTCTTGTGAGAAGATATGGATACATCAACTATTTGTATGTGATTTAGAGGGTTGCATAAATGATGTTGAGTATACATATATTCTGATATTGGAGCCTTCCTTCAATCTTTTCATTGTTGAGAAGAAATTTGTTGCACATAAAGATAAAATTAGGTTAACAAGAACCATTTCAATATAAAACTAAGAAAAATAATATTTTGGGGTTTGTTGTCTAGCATTTTCCTTAATTCAAGATATTAAAGATATCTCTTTCAAACAAAGAGGAGTACCACCTTTATAAAAACACAGGGGGATTCATATCCTCGTGAGGTTGTTGTTTGGACCTTAACAAATCTAGACATCAACACAACCCTATGTCATAGTCCATAGAAGTATATTTACATCATCCATGCCTATCCATTCACTAGTCGAGCCTCGGCCTTGAGCCCCACACTAATAATTTGTACTAGCATATTTACATCATTTTCATATGGGTTCATTTTTTTTAAGCTCACATCTCTTGAATCTCATCATTATAAACACACATTTAAAATGTATACATAACCCGATCCAATACATTCCAGGGGTCAAAACTAGGATATTTTAATGCATAGATAAATGATAGAAGGATTACAACCAAAGATGAGGAAAGTGCACAAGATAGACTTTATTCTAGGAGTGACATTGTCAAATTAAGCAACATGTGGGATGAGTTTGTAGATGGAAAGAGAAAAGGTGAATCGACATATCAAAAGGGATGACTAGGAAGAGCATAAGCATGTGCACAGTTCCAAGATTAGCCACATCCTAATAAATATAGATCATGCACTACTACAATATAAGTCTCTATCATCACAGATGCCCTACACATTCCCTATCAAGGTTGTTTGATAGGCCTTCTCTTTTTCATGCATCAATTTCTTGCATGACCATATTGTGTGTCATGTTTGCATCACATTGTGTCACCTAACATTACTAAATGTGATGCATGCAAAGGTATTGAGACAATATGCATAATCTTTGCATCATTGTGCATCATATTTAATATCATATTATGTCACAAGTGTGTCGAATAGGTAATTTAGCATCAATATTGATCGCAAATCGATTATTCCTATCATCATATGTGCATCACACAAACTATGTATATATACACAAATTTGTTAGCTAGAATCTCATTAAAGGAACTCTTAACATACTAAATGGACTCCTTAGCTCGGTAGAATTTGCTTGCAGAAAATTTTAGCATATTGAATTAATCTACTCCAAATTGTAGCTAGAAAACTCTCAGTCCCTAATCACAAGTACAAAGTCACTATTGAACCCATGTGTAACGAACCTCCCATTTCGTTACAACAACAACCCTCACATAACAAGTGCAAAAAAAAAAATTGTGTGTGTGTATGTAAGAAGGTAAAAATGACATTATACTCAACATCGCAACATGACAACAAACACAATGCATGCAACTCACGCCACAACAAACATAATGACCTAACATAAAAGCACATCAAGCACCTGGAAGCAATGTACGACATTCAACCGATGAAGAATAAGAATGACTACCCGCCCGTCCTACCCTACAATGGTTAGGACCTCCAGGACACATAAGCAACGCTCAAGCCCAGGTTCCCATCAATTTTGACCATTTAAGGTCTCAAGGCTAGCGACTATTCTGAGGAACAAGGAGGTGTCTACATCCCGCCCGACACCAGCAGACCAAGCCTGCTAAGCTAAGGACAAACATCCTAACAACCCAACGCACCCAAAATTAATTACACAAGTAACTAGAACTCTTACAGTGAGCAAAACCAATCACATTAAACGTTTACATAACCAAGTACAAACATTACTTGTAACGAACCTCCCATTTCGTTACGGCAACAAGCCTCACATAACAAGTGCAAATTTATTTTTATTTTTTTTTGTGTGTGTGTAGGAAGGTAAAAATGACATTATACTCAACATCGCAACATGACGACGAACACAATGCATGCAACTCATGCCACAACAAACATAACGGCCTAACATAAAAGCACATCAAGCACCTGGAAGCAATGTACGACATTCAACCGATGAAGAATAAGAATGACTACCCACCCGTCCTATCTTGCAATGGTTAGGACATCTAGGACACATAAGCAATGCTCAATCCCAGGTTCCCATCAATTTTGACCATTTAAGGTCTCAAGGCTGGCGACTGTTCTGAGGAACAAGGAGGTGTCTACATCCCGCCCAACACCAGCAGACCAAGCCTGCTAAGCTAAGGACAAACATCCTAACAATCCAACGCACCCAAAATTAATTACACAAGTAACTAGAACCCTTATAGTGAGCAAAACCAATCACATTAAATGTTTACATAACCAAGTACAAACATTGCCTATAACAAACCTCCCATTTCGTTACGACAACAAGCCTCACATAACAAGTGCAAAAAAAAAAAAAATGTGTGTGTATGTAGGAAGGTAAAAATGACATTATACTCAACATCGCAACATGATGACAAACACAATGCATGCAACTCATGCCACAACAAACATAACGACCTAACATAAAATCACATCAAGCACCTGGAAGCAATGTACAACATTCAACCGACGAAGAATAAGAATGACTACCCACTTGTCCTACCCTACAATGGTTAGGACCTCCAGGGCACATAAGCAACGCTCAAGCCCAGGTTCCCATCGATTTTGACCATTTAAGGTCTCAAGGCTGGCGACTGTTCTGAGGAACAAGGAAGTGTCTACATCCTGCCTGACACTAGCAGACCAAGCCTGCTAAGCTAAGGACAAACATCCTAACAACCCATCGCACCCAAAATTAATTACACAAGTAACTAGAACACTTACAGTGAGCAAAACCAATCACATTAAACGTTTACATAACCAAGTATAAACATTACTTAATTATAAACAACAACACCTTCAATGGGAAGCGCAAGCTAAAAATGACTTCGTCAACGACCCAACCATTAATCAAGGCTAAATGGTCAATACCTATGTTTTAATATGGCATTAATTACAGATCAATTAACCAGTCTAAATTCCATTAGTCAACGAGTTACCAACCGAACTTAACATGAATAACGACTCAAATTTAGTGGGTCCGAGTTACCAATTAGGCGATATCTATAAGTCCAACTAACATCAATTACATATCTAATTTAGCAAGTCTAATTTACAGGTAGTCAACTATTTGCAATTTTAATTTAACCTTAAAGCAAAACGAGTTAGTAGGTCTAAATCACAACTAGTCAACAATTGGGAATTCTAAATTGACCTTAAAATCCATCCCAATTAGCAAGTCTAAATCATGGTTTAGACATTAACTACAAATAATCTAACATTAATACGATCTAACCTTAGCAATTGCCAATATATAAACAACATTCACTAATTCAAATCACAACATCTAAGATTAAATTAAAGTAAGTCCATACACATCCATCTAATTCTTTGGGTCTAATTTGCCATGTTAGACAACAACTGTATGTCAAATTAACTTTTAATACAAATTAATTCAGCAAGCCTAACTTGCGAATCTGATTAACCTTGAGTGCAATCTAACACAATCTTCATTAACAATTTAACAATTACATATACATTGCTACCGATTCCAATATAACGCTATTATTCAACACTATAACAATATTAGTGTACCAAGCACTATCTAACAACAATAGCAACTATAATGTACAACCTGTTGACTCTTACACTTATTGTCCGACAAAAAGTTTAACCATAAAAATAGATAGAAGGAATTTAAGGCTAAGGGTGTAACCAAGGATATTGTTGTCTAAAACCAAGGTCGTTTACAGATTAAAGGCGCAGTCAGCTATTAAGGCGAACTCGTCCAATCAACAACAGACGCAACCCACCCTTTAAGGGCAACGCTGTCATAGTTTTAAAGGCATTTCGTGATCAATCAAGGTAGCAACACAGACCTCAGTTTAACAGCAAAAATCATGGGTGTGAACAGCAATTTCAGTCAACTTTGTTGGGCAAAACCATGGACATTTACGGCAACCTCAGCCATGCATTTAAATGGCAAGTTCGTGGGCCTTCAACAGTAAAACACAAACAATTTTTTAAAGGAAAAAGGGGGTCGATTCACAGCAAGAAATTGGATGAATTGAAAACTAAAAACGTGGGCAAATTCAGCATCACATAATCTGTTTTTAAATCCCAAACCGTCATCATTCACAGCAGGTAAATTTATGAACTGAAAAGCTAAAACGTGGGCGAATTCAGCAAGCTCAGGCAAACGTTTTAAAGCCAAAAATCATGAGTAAATACGGCAATCTATATCAACCTTTAAAAGCAAAAAAAAACGTGGGTAATTCCACAGCAATCTCTGTTACATTTTAAGGGGAAAATCGTGGGCAACCAATAAGCAAATCAGTTAACTTTCGAAGGGCAAAACGCGGCTGGCAATTAGGAAGAAAAACGCAGCATCAAGGAATTGTAAAATCGTGGGCAATGACAGTAAAAACGTAGCCTTAAAATAGCATTTTGTGGGCACTCACAGGGATCCAGTAGCAGTGTTCTGTTAATGCATATCTTAGTCTTGATCAAGGGTAAAAATTGCCCCAACAATAAAACGAAAATCAGTCCAGAGAGGGGCGAAATTGCCAGGCAACAAGGTACTCAAAACAGCATTTCTTAACTGCAAAACGCAGTCTTCTTCAAGGGGAGAATTTGCCTCAAAGTAAAAACAAAATGCAGACAGAGAAATCATTTCGTTCTTCCATTGCCAGAATACCAAATATAAAAATGCAGGCATGGAATCATTTCATTTTTCCATTGCCAGAATACCCAATGTAAAATGCAGAGATGAATTCATTTCATTTTTCCATTTCCAGAATACCAAATATAAAAAAATTGTAGACAAGAAATCATTTCAACTTTCCATCGCCAGAATACTAAATATAAAAATGCAGACAAGAAATCATTTCGTTTTTCATTGCCAGAATACCCAATGTAAAATGCAGAGATGAATTCATTTCGTTTTTCATTGCCAAAATACCCAATGTAAAATGCAGAGATGAATTCATTTCATTTCTCATTGCCAGATACCCAAAATAAAAATGCAGACCATAAATCATTTCGTTTTTCCATTGCTATAACTCCAATACAGCACAGACAACAGTAGGAGAACACAAGGATCCAATGGGAAAGGTCATGGAATGATTGCAGGGGTTCTATCAGTCAAGGCATAGAGAAAACCAACCAGGACAGAAGATAATCCACACGCAGAAGTCGTTGCCAGATGGCAGAATCAACAATCAACCAAGGACAAACATCAAGGGTAGCCATCTAACAAGTTCATCCTTCGATCATCATCCTCGCACAAAAAAGCAGGGCGTTGAGATCCATAGGTCTTTTAACGCTAAGGCGACGACCGTAGATCAGGCTCCTAGCCAACTGCTCAGGCGAGGACTGGTGAGCTAGGGACGAAGGCTAAACAACCACGAAGGTCACAATCAACACAACAAGGTGGTCAAGACGTGTGGAGAAATGAAGCCATGGGAGTCAATCTATCATCGAGCTAGGATAAGAAAATTTTAGAAAATCATCTAGACAATCAGTTCACTTACCCAAGTAAAAATGCAGATTCAAGCATAAGTTCTAAAACAATTTACCATACAAAACAAAGAAAGCGTATTGTTGCTTGTTCGGAGTGGACATCACGCATGCTCCTTGCAACTCCTGCGTGCTTATCGGTGAGACTTCACTGGTACCTCCCAGCCAATGCTAGGGGTACTCTTCTTCCCCCTTAGCCCCCCAAGCTGCAAAGGGGCCACACACTCACTATCCAAAGATTTCGACTAGCTCCCAGCTCGCCTCGCAAGGCCAAGCTACCACTCATCACCGAGTTGGGTATCCCAACTCCCACAAGTTAAGTTAGTCAAGTAGATATTTCTGCAGCGTAGCGTTACGCAAACAGAAAATGTTCCAACCTCCATCTTCTCCCTTCATTATATAGAGTTTCGTGGTTCCTTACTTTCCTAAAATCTAGTTTAATTAAGGTTTTAAAATTTAATTCCTAAAAACTCCTCCCCGTACAAGTGTCACCCATCCCCTTCATTCCTCCATAAATTAATTTCTTTAATTAATTAATTATCCTTATTTCCCTCACCCACCTAGAGTTACTCCTACAATCACTCCTAGGTGTCCCCAAATTCTCTTACAGGTTTTAATGACTTTCCCACCATTAAATTACTAGTTCAGTTTAAATTAGAAAGCTCTTAAATGGTAGATACTTACTAAGTTTGACTTTCCTCTTTTTCCCTTATGTTCCCTTTTTCCCTTTTTATGTTTACCTCTTTTCCTAGTTTCCTAATATTTTAGATTTTCCATCTTTCCCCTTTTTAATTAGAACTCAAAAAGGCAAGTGTGGAAATTAACCCTTTTTCCCTTTTCTCATTTAATTAATATATCAAAAATAATAAAACAATTAATTCACTTTTTAAATTTTATTCCAACAGATTTTTTAATAAATTAAATTTCTTACTCCCTCCATGTTACAAGATTTAACGAATATCATACTCTTTATTTATTTTGTTTTTAATTATATATGTGTGTGCGCGTGTGTGTGTGTGTGTGTGTGTGTTATTTTTTTTTAATAAAAAGGATAAAATTTTACCACTAGCATGATTTAGACCTAGACCTTAATTTTCGTGATGGGCGACATTTTATTAGGTGCTCCAAGGGTACCACTCGCCTCATATGTTCCCTTGCGCGATGTGTCCTTCAGGACGCGCGATGTGCCCTTCAGGACGCACTACGTGCTTCAAGGGTGCCACTCGCCTCTTTCCATTTTTCTTGCACGACGTGCCCTTCAGGATGCACCACGTGCTTCAAGGGTGCCACTCGCCTCTTGACTGACTTGGTAGACATCAAAAACCCCTGGAGTCAATACTCCGCAAGGTGAACTTGTGGGAGACTAAGGGCCTCTAAAGAATAAGGCCCCCGCCTTATTGCACGCCCCTTAGAATCATCGTGAGCGATTGTCGCAGTCTGCCCTCATGACATCGTGGGTCCTCTCGAACTAGGTAAACGTTAACCTACAGTTCGAGCCATGGCGGGAGTGCTAGTAGGTTGTGGCAAGGTTGTTGTCCACACCTCTCCCTCAACATCTCTGGTAATCGTGCATGACCCCTTTACTCCACATGTGAGTCTAGTCAGAAAGCTATCGTCAGCCTGCATCATCAACAAATCATGTGAGAACATATCCATATCATATCATCTAATCAGAGGCATTAATATCACAGTAAAACAATGAAACCCCAATGGTACACTCCCTGACTCGATCCGGAGTCCAGGGAGTTCAATCAATGCTTCTGCATTCTCGAGGTCCAAAATCATGCACACTCAGTAAAACCGAGTCAATAGCACATGTCTATGTCAATGCAGAAAAACAACATGTCATCAACCCATAACGCCTCATAATCAAAATCAAATGTTTTAATAGCATAATAATCTGGATCACTTGCGAGCAAGTGTCCTCAAAGAATAAGTTCGCTCAGTGTGCCAGAGCGGGATGTTACACCATGGAAATAGCATCCCCTATAATTAATTCTACCAACCAAATAAAAATACCAATTTAGGAAATTGAGTCTCCTACACTAACAATGCCTTATCAATATTCATAATGTTCCCACCCATTCGAGGGTTCAAATAAACTCATGCCCTTGTTTTCCACCTTAAACAAATAAGTCAACAAGAACAAGAAGCAAAGTGATAACCAACTTAGGAGATATATTTAAAAACCCTTGCAAAAGAAATATGGTGCATCAATATCATCATCATTATTACTAGAAAAAAATCTCACATGAACTAGGGGTAAACACTGAAGTCATGAAGGAAGGATTAACAAATGCACATCATACTAAACAAACAAAAAAAGTAGCATCACCATAAAATTGTGAAGAAACCCCAAAATATGTTCTGCACATAAGAAAACATGGAGAGAAGCAAAACAAAAGTTCAAGATGAGATATGTAGATAAGATATTAAACAATAAAGAGATCATATGGACATGTGTAGTTAGATTTCACTATTAACTTAGGATATAAGATTAAATAATAAAAACAAAATATTATCTAGTTTAATATTATATTAAAAATGGTAACAAAAGATAGCAATATGTTGATTTGTGTCATGTAACACCTACAATATATCATCCCAATATATGCAACAACCTAGAGGATAATTTGCCTAGAATATTTAATTGTGTATATATATCAATGAACTTATAATCAAAGAATAGCAATGAAGATATTGTCATGATCAGACTTTGACATATAAGAAGTGGGAAGGAGACATTACAACAATATCAGCATGATCATTATTGGATAAAAATCTAGCATGGATAGGGGTAAACACTAAAGTAAGGAATAATTATTGTCAAATGCACAACACCCAAAGCACATCAAATTTATGACATATAAGAAGTGGGAAGGAGACATTATAACAATATCAGCATGATCATTATTGGATAAAAATCTAGCATGGATAGGGGTAAACACTAAAGTAAGGAATAATTATTGTCAAATGCACAACATCCAAA
Source organism: Picea engelmannii (assembly GCA_009831015.1). Taxonomy (NCBI): domain Eukaryota; kingdom Viridiplantae; phylum Streptophyta; class Pinopsida; order Pinales; family Pinaceae; genus Picea; species Picea engelmannii. The sequence goes on along the minus strand of ML781101.1, from coordinate 500,879 downwards.
GCACATCAAATTTATGACATATAAGAAGTGGGAAGGAGACATTACAACAATATCAGCATGATCATTATTGGATAAAATTCTAGCATCGATAGGGGTAAACACTAAAGGAATAATTATTTTCAAATGCACAACATCTAAAGCACATCGAATTTATGTACTCAAAATGCTCAATGTTTTTTAAAATCATTTTATTATGTTTATGTTTGGTTTTGATATGTTTGTATGCTCATTGGTTGAGCCAAAAATTAGGTTTTTTTCAATAAAATATAGCTTATAAACTAGCAACTTTGATTCATAAAAAATGACAAATAACAAAATGAAACGACCATATATTTTTATTAATAAAAAATGACAAATAACAAAATGAAACGACCATATATTTTTATTAATAAAAAAACATTGAAAGTATAATGAATTATTAACATCACTACACTCTTAATGCTACGTGATCACCCACATTTACTTAACCACTTACATCTACGTCATTATATTTTTAACTTGGTGCAACAATTGCAACATGTACATTTTTAAAAACATGTTTTCCTTCATGAATATAAGAAATAACAAACCACCAATTTTCATCAGAGACATCGAGATGGAAGAAAAGTTGTTCACAATTTTTGAAAAGCATATATGGTTTAGCCTAAGATGTCAACATTTCTCTACATATGTTAATAAAATACAATTCATTAACAAGGTTAAGTCTAACAAATCTCTGTCTACCAAAAATATCAAATCATTTGCATTTAGAAATCACACTTCTAAAGAAACTACAGTCCAAAATTATCGCAAGAATGGTGTCAACATAATCAAGTTGTCCATTTTGTTGGATTTGTATCTCTTGAACTCGCAATAATTGTTTAATCAAATGCAATAGACGACACTCCACAATCACATGTTGTTTTGCCACGATTCACACTCTCCACTCAAAACTGATGACCATATGCCCACATCACAAGATATGTTTATACCTTCATGCATAGACAAATTTCTATATCAAAATCAATAATTGCTCTTAGACTTGTANTATATATATATATATATATATATATATATATATATATATATATATATATATATATATATATATATAATTTAAGTATATGTAATTATTATCACGCATTGCATACCATATGTTCACATCCAATTCTTATGTTTAATGCATCTAATTCATTTTCTTAATTGATTATACCCAAATTCTAAATTTGTTCCTTCACCCATGTGTTTATGCACTCTACAGACCATTGTACATGTAATTCTTCAAGGAGTCGAATATGAGGGTTTGACCTTTTAAACAATTGTATGTCTTCAAGTCGTTTTTATGCATTTCAATGTACACGATTTCCTAGTAGCCTCCATATTGAACAAAATGGATTTATTACTTCTTTCACATTCATCCTCATATACAATGTTAGTGAGAACTTAATATCATTCATTTTTACAAGGAAAACATTTATCCATTTAAAAACACAATCAGGGGTTCCATATGTCAAATAAGTATACCACCTCTCATAACCTATGTTTCTCCACTTGTTTCATGTTTCTCCCTTTCTATTTTATTTTCATCATGATCACCATCCCATATGATTGGAGCACTTGCATGTATTTGTTTCGTAAACTCATACATGACAAAGAAAGATTCAATAACAATGTACCTTTCATTGATACATCCTTCAGGACATGCTCATTTCCTTTCAATCCCTTAAGTGTTTTCATGTACCACTCACTACAAGGAGAACACCTTCTAGTGGAGATTTTTGCGGAGGTTTTTATTGTTGCAAAATTTGGAAAAAATTTCAAAAAAAACTCCTCTAGAACCTCCTCTATTGAATGTGTAGGTTTTAGCAGATGTTCCATATAACTAAAAAAAAATGGGCAAGTGGATGTTGTAGCAGAGGTTTTTTTTTCAGTGTTGTTCTTGTCAAAACACATCGATGCAGTATTGACAAACATGCATCGATGCATTAATATAATACAAATGCATCAGTGTGTTACTATAATACAAATGCCTAGGTGCATTAATATAATAAAAAATGCCCTAGTGCGTTTATAACTATTGAGCACCGATTCTGCCTTTTTCGTCATATGCAGAGAACTGATGCTCTTATAATTTCTATGCACCAATTTTGTGTTGTTTTCTTATGAAGCACCAGTGAATTTTAGGTTATGTACAACTCGATGCATCAATTTAGTATAAAGAAAGTGTTTACATTGAAGTTGATAATATATATTTCAATACCTACTAGTTTTTTTTAATCCTTGTATACTTCAACAAATTTAGAAATCGATTCCATCAAAAATTCGTTCTTTAAGTTGATAATATATATCTCATGTTATTTGTTTTGAATTTTTGTATATATCAACGAATTTATAAATTGATGCCATCAATAAATATGTTCCTTACAACGTGGAAATAATGCGACCATGGGTCGCGTTGTATGAAGAGAAAAGAAGGAAATGGGACAGTGAGAAGAAAACATTCAGACGGTTGAATGATAGAAGCATGCCTTATCTTGGTCATTTAAAAGAAAATATGCCAAAAATATGTCCCAATAGTTGGGTGGCTAACCAGATACAAGAGAAATATGTGGTGTCTGGTCGTAACCCGCGTGGAGAAAATATTGATGCACTAAACATAGGGATCGAGTGCAGCAACTATGTAATAACCTCTCTAAGTAATATGTTATATTTATATTATTACACATTTAAATTGTAAGACGTATTATGTTTTTGTTAATACTACGGTTATTAGACATATCACACAGTCCTTTGTTTGCATTTTTACAGGTGCATTTATTCCCATCTATGTAAGCATATGAACATCATTTTCGCATTGAGTATTTTGATGATGGATACATCACACAATATTGTGGAGTGTAGTTTGAGTTTGATCATTCTAGTCGAGCTAACCATCGTGATCAAAACCTAATAGAGGGGAAGTTATGTTACATTGGAAAGATACAAGACATCATGCAAGTGGACTTCTCATCGTTTCAATGTGTTATTTTTTGTTGCAAGTGGTGGGGTGCCTTCAACCGGAGAAATGTAAAGGAAGATCATGATAGTGGGATAATATGTAATAACTCTAAAAAATTGTGGGTTGAAAGCAAGGAGCCTTATGTTTTCCCAAAACGTTGCAACCAAGTTTTTTTTAACCCAGATGTGTTGGATGGGGATTGGTGGTTTGTACTGAGACATGATCTGAGATCTAAACATTTTTTTTAGAGCAGTCATGTTACAATGCCAAGCGAGGAAGATAATCAATGTGATGGAAACAAAGATTGATTTGTAAATGATTTGTTTGGACATTTATATTGTGGATCTGTCATTTTATTATGGGTATATATTGGAAAATTATGGTTTTTTTTTCTTCATTTTATAATTATGTTGGATATGAAAATTTAATGACCATTTACAACCACCATATTGAAAATACAAAATAGTACAAGCATAAGATGTGGTTTTGATATATTTTTGTTGTCATATTTATTGTTTATTATAGCAAATTTATGTTGTAGCATATTAAAATATGTTTATGTTAACCTTTTAATTATTAAGAAATAATTGAGACATCACAACGTTGGTGACATACAATAGAAAATATTTATTTTAAATTATATTTTATTTAACAAAAAATGAAGATATTAAAAATATTCAAACATAAAAAATTTAATTATTTGAAAAAATCAAAATTCAAATAAATATGCACTTACTTTGATGGAACTTCTAAGGACAATTCCAACAAAATAACTTCGTGCAACATCTATGAGTTCTAGAATCACACTTGTGGTGTTGGCATTACCAAATTTGTTGGCATTCCACACCTTAACTAATGCAACTATCATGGTATTCACTTATTCCACTCCATCATTTAGTTTTATAATCATATAAACTTATATTAATCATTATTTTTACATCTGCCTTGAAATAAGTGTCAATATAGGAAGGAAACGGAAATTTTAAGAGAGTCTTTTTCTAGATCCTAGTCAAAATTAAGAAATATTTTAATGATCCATATTCATCTAAGAGTATAAAGACCTTAGTCAATTTTACTAGAGCATCACTGATTTTCTTCTTCAAGTCTTCAAATGCTCTTTATTGTGTCTTACCCCTGTTATCACTCCAGGAGTTCTTCTAGGTCGTAGCTCAAAGAAGCCTGGTAACTTAACTAATATCTCAATGATTAACTCAAATGGATCAAGTCGGATGACTAAATCAAACCTCACTCACTCAAGACATGCATAAACACACTCAGATGGATCAAGGCTTTCAACCACTGTTGTTCAGAGAGTTTGCAAATAAATGGATCTGTGGAGAATCCTTATTATACCAGCAGAATCATACATAAAGGTATATATGAATGGCCAATTACAATAAGTAAAGAATACTTGCAATTCTAACTCATCAATGCAATGATAAGATGACAGTTATCAGGCATTAGGCAAACAAGAACAACATGAACATAATATCCAAGTGCAAGTACAGAATAGATAAGAAGATGAAAATCTGAACAAGTAATGGCAAAAGAAGCTTGTATTATTGATATGAAAATGAGAAGCTTCAGAGTACAATGTATGAAAAAGTCTCCAAAGTCGAACCATTCTTCCTTAGAAGTCATAAGCTTTATAGATTTTACATTAAAGTTCAAGATCCTATGAAAATGGATCTGAAATGCTTAAAGTAGAATAAAATCAAAACAGTTCTTAATAATAGGACCAAGTCCTATCATAAGGGATCAATCCATTATCCTAGTCTTCAGTGTTCTTCGACAGCTTCAACAGCCTTCAAGGTGATGACAAGGCACTTCAAATTCCTTCTTTGACAGCTGAGCACTTTTGACCAAAAATAGAAAGGCAACTTAACCTGTTTGCCTTAGCATATGCCTCAAAAACTGGAAAGGGATGATTATCTTTATCCTTTTAATTATTATCTTTCATTTAGAACCTTTTCCATACAATCTGGAAACAAAAATCTTTGACCTGAGCAAAAAGATGAACATTATGCATGTTCTGTGCTTTCGGCAGCTTACAGACATGAAACAGAGTAGGGTTAGTTGTCGAAAGTGGAGCTTTTGGCAGCTAACAATGCCTTTTGGAACCTGGCTAAGCTACTGAAACTGCAGGTATTCAAAATTATTTCCAAAAGAGAAAAAACTGAATTCCTTCAATCTATCTGTTCTTCGGGGTTCTTCATAATCATACAGCCATGGAAAATCATTACCCCAAGCAATGGAATTATCATTTTTGTCCCATTTTCACATTGAGGTATTGCTACTCCCTCAACAACAGGTTGTAGTCCATCAAGGTTGCATTTCGTTCTTACATCAACTGAACTAGGGGAAGAAGAGTCATCTACCCCATGTGATATGGTTAGAAGAAGCTGGGATACATGACAAGGCTCTAAAGGATATATGAAAAGCTCCATAATATCTGCAGCTGGAGGAGAAACCCATATAAGATATCTGCTTTTGAAACTAAGAATATCACTTCCGGTACAAAGGCTTGTAAACATGGTTGGCACAGGCTTAAGGAATCTCACTGGATGCTGAGATAGAACTTGCAAAGGCTTATCTGAGACTGAAGGAAGATACTTGTAAAGTTGCATGCCCAAAAACATCTCCAACTGATTTTGTCAAGAGCTGTCAACAAGCACATTCTGATATTTTATTTGCAGAGTGATCTTCATATTTTGAGTAGTAGGAAACTGCTTGAATTTTTTAGCATCCTCACTGAATATTTGAATAACATGACTATGCATTGCCTTAGAACCTATGTAAAGTGTGGCATAAATATCACCTGCGAGAAGGAAGAGTTCACCCAATGTTGAAATGGGAGTTGGCAATGTTGCCCTTTTGAACTGATCAACAGTCATATTAAACCTTTTCCAAGGTTCATCAGGACATGGATGATCCCAAGTTGTCTTCTATGTGGTGTGATCGATATAATACATCTTTCCAGTTATTGTTTCTGAGCGTTGTTCCCAACCTGGTGGTAAAGGTCCAAAATATCCATTTGAGTTATCTCCATCTCTTTTGCTCAAAAAACTCAAGCCAAGATCCAAGTTTATAGAATGTCCTATGCATTGACATTTCTCAACCAGAACCTGAAGAGCCCAAAAATAATTAGTTGCATTTGTCCTATCAAGTGAATCTTCAAAATTTAACCGCATCACTCCCTTCTCCAAAGTCCTTAAACTGAATTCTCCTCCTCCTGGTCCATCATTTTGAATAATGCACCCATCTCGGTCCCTAATATCTCCCAGTAAAGGTGTGTATTCACCAACAACAAACTCTATACCAATGGTTGGCCACTAATGACTAAGAAATTGAAAAGTTGAAACCCTTCATCTTAGGCATGCACAGAAGAAAACTATTTGCGATGAAGTCAGTTTTTAATATAAATTGCTAGTTTTTGGGTTTAAAATGTTTATAATGCCAAATTAAGTGACATACTCTTCACAGGAGCGATTGCTTAGCACCGAATCTGACTTCTGGGAGAATTACACGATTTGGCAAAGTAGCTTGCTACCAGCATCTTATTCTTGTCAACAGAGTGATAATAATCATTTGCTCTCCCCTTGAAGGAGTTTTTCCAAGAGGTCCTGTAACCCTGCAAACATAGATACCCTGCATAATATACTTTAAACTCTATAAGCAACTAGATATCCAAAAACGCCATTTGCACAATATCTTGGCACCCGTAACTTCACTCTGCCACTTCATGCTTTGTATTGATAAATTATAGACTACAAATTTGGCGCAAGACTTCGATATATGCACACAATTTGGGTATTGAAATCGGCTCTGCATGATCTTCGTGCATCTAGTGTTATGATATTTTTGTGACCTTCCAATATCTATAAGCAATTGGATACTTTGTCTATCTGTTCGGTGAGCAAGACTTCGGACACATGTAAGCTCTTTTAAATTTGATAGTTGGCATGGAGAGTTTTAAAACCCCATATCTAACATGCATTGAGATTTTAAAACCTTTGGGCTTTACATCCATCGATGATTACATTGCATATCTGATGATACGAGTGATGGAATCTGGCTTGGCGCTTGCATGGCTTTGATAACTTTGTGTTGTGTGGCATGTGGACTCGGCTTGTGTGTTGGTTTGTGGCTTGACTCGTGGGCCTTCAAAATTTTACAAAATCCATAAACAGTGATACACCCGAGAGGCCTTAGGCATATGCATAATAACTTTGGGTTTAGAAGCCTTAGGATACTTGAGCACACATGTATTTCTTTGTTTATAATTATGAGATTTTAAAAAATATAAAAACAATGATATTTTTTTTTATATTTTTTAATATCCATAGCATAGACTAAGGTTTTAGAAATACTGACGATGCTTTGGAATGCAGGTAAAAGCGATCAGCGACAGATTTGATGAAGAACTAGAAGTATGAAACTAGCCAAAAGACCTAAGAAAACGACAAAATCAAGTAGAGAGTAATGAGGACACTCTCAAAAAATACCATTACATTTTGGTCGCTAACAACCCCAATGAAAGTTATTTCCTTTGGCAGTTATGGAATGCAATGGTGTTTCTATTGTAGAGAATTTGACAATGAACTTTCTCAAATACTGAGTTGCTCCCATGAAACTCCTGACCTTTGTCACATTGGTGGGAATAGGCCATTTTTTGATGGCTGCAATCTTCTTTGGATCTATCCTCATCTCTCCTCCTCCAATCATGTGTCCAAGATATATCAAGGAAGTCTTCTCAAACTCACATTTATGTAAGTTGGCAATCAAATATATATTCTTCAAGGTCTCTAATACCTGTGTCACATGTGAGAGGTGCTCTTGCCAAGTGTTGCTAAATATTAGTATGTCATCTAGATATGCTATTATAAAATATTCAATGAAGGGACGTAGTACATCATTCATGAGTCTCATAAATGTTGTAGGTGCATTGCATAATCCAATAGTCATTACTAACCATTCATACCAACCTTGTCTTTTTTTGAACGATGTCTTCCACACGGCTTTTGCTTTGATCCTCACTTGGTGGTAACCCGATTTGAGTTCCAGCTTAGTGAAGAATTTAGCTTGTTGCAGTTGATCCAACAAGTCATCAATCCTTGAAAAGGATATCTATTCTTGATGATGATCTTATTCAGGGTACATTATTCAATACACATTCTCCAACTTCCATCTTTCTTCGACACCATAATGATGGGTGAACCACACAGTGATGTACTGGGTCTGATGACTTCCTTCTCCAACAATTGTTGCAACTTCTTATTTACTTAATATTATTCTATGATGGACTACCTATACATCCCTATGTTAGGAAATGGTGATTCCAATAACATTTGAATCTTGTGTTCAACCTCTCTCTTGGGTGGTAATCCCTGAGGTTCTTGAAACACTTCCCTGTAGGATTCAATCAGTTGTTGTAATTGTTGATGATGCTTGCCACTACATCCTTCCAAGGATACCTTCATCTCCAACTTGTTGCCTTCCCCTTGTTTCTTTCCTTCTCTCAGGAACAACAAGTCAAACTTATTTGTACTACCCATCATTCTTCTTTCCTGATGAGCATTGATCAAAGAGAGATTAGATTTATCCTTGTGTGCATTTATGGCGTAAGCTTTTCCATCCTTGACTAGCTTGTACTAGTTTTCTCTCCTTCTGAAAATGGCATCCCTCATATACAAATATAGACTTCCCAAGATGACTCTACATATGTCTAGAGGAACCACATCTGCAACTACCTCATCAACAAAATTTTAATTGATGGAAAACTTAAATTTGCATTTATTTCTCACTTTTGATTCCACATATTACCTTACCTAGCCCAAGGGGTATGGATGTGGATGATATTGAGTCTCCAATCCAAGCTTCTCAACCAATTGTGAAAATATCAAGTTGGATTATGAACCTGGATCAAACAAACAATCCACCTTGCTTTATTTCATGTGTATTATAATGCAGAAAAGTTCATTCATTGCCTTCTCCTCCTTGTGATTGCAACCAACGAATGCCACCTCTTTCTGAATATTAGTGCAGTTAATCTTCCCTTTTGGGTTTGATGTTCTACTCACTTGTTCCTCAGCATCCACTGATATTAATGATTTCTTCTTCTTTTTCTGAAAATATTTGGGGCACTTTTCAAGGTGCAATTTCCAACAATTCTCCTATGTGTGTCTCTTTCGATCACATCCTTTACATTGTTGGATGGGAGGTGTTCCTTATTGGGTTGCTTCCACAACCTTCTTCTCATTCCACTTCTTCTTTTTTGTCTTCTTTCTCTGCTACTCTTGTGGTTCTACTTGCTTGTGAGGATTTGTTTGTTGTGCCTGCTTCTCTCCCTTAAGGTGTTGTTCTTGAATGTTGGCCTCATCAATTGTATTTGGTATGAATAACATAAATTGCCTACGAATCTCAGGCAAAAATTCCCCTAAATAATTTACCAACATGTCTAGACTTTTGAGAGAGACTCTCATCTAAATTTGTCTCTTCCTTAACTTTGTCATGAACTCCTACATTGATTGTCTATGTCTCTATCTAAAGTAATGCCATACTATTTGTTGGTGCTCCTCATATCCTATTGGATAAAACTGAGATCTAATCATGTTCTTAAAAACTTCCCAATCAGTCACTAGTGGCTCATTTCCTAGTGCTCTACTTACTACATCACTCTCCCACCATGTCAAAGCATGGCCTTCAAGATTCAACCAAGAAAAAGAAATCTTTTGTTTTCCAGTTACTTCATGAATGTTGAAGTACACTTCAATATGTTTTAGCCATTGGTTCAACCCGATAGCATCCACTTCTCCAACATAATGATTTATGTCCACCTTAGCCTCTACAAGAAAAGGTACATGTGTCTTGTTGTAGTTGCACTCTCCCATTTTTGGCTTAGTCTTACGCTCTTTCTCTGGCTTATTTTCTTCCTTCTTGGGGCATTCATTCCCATCATCTGTTGATTATGTTCCCTTGACCTTTGCTACCAACACCTTCGACACCATTGATGTCAATGTATCTAAACTCTACTCAAAACGATCCAACCTGGCCATGGGATCTTCTTCCTATTCACCTTCATAATGATGCTCTACTTCACTCTAGCCCTGACAACAATTCTTGTCCCTTTCTTTTGTAATCACTGTGGGTACTTACCATACAGGTCTCACTGAATGTATTTGAACATATTCTCTTATACCATCTTATCTGTAAATGGGAGGATTATATCCTATCTGTCTCACCAACACAGAATTCTCTGTTAAAATAATTATAACTCTGGTTGTTTAGATGTCAGAAAAATTATCTACCAATCTAGTTCCAAGTCAAGTTGGAAATAAATAATGAGTTAAGTCGAGTCAGGAAAGAAATAATGAGTCAATTCGATTCGAGAAATAAATAATGAGTCAAGTCGAGTCAAAAAATGCAAGACGAAGTGAGTCAATTCAAGTCAAAACAAGTCGGGTCAAGTCGAAAGAAGTTGGGTCAAGTCGAAGCAAGTCGGGTCAAGTCAAAGCAAGTTAGATCGATTCGAAGCAAGTTGGGTCGAGTCGAAACAAGTCTAAATTACTCAAGTCATATTTATCCAAGTTGAAATTACTCAAGTCGAATTTACTCAAGTCAAAATTTCTTCTAAGTAAAATCAACCAAGAGATGTCTACTAGTGTGATGGGGAAGGAAATTCGACCAAAAGGGGAACAAGGTCAAATTTTTAGTGACAAGTCGTTAGAAGGAATGTATGAGGCTGAATTTACTCACCAGTAATGTCAGAAATGTTTTTGGAACGAATTTGAGTAACCCATGGTACATAAAACATAAGGGATTCGATTTTAATATCCCCCGACAAATAAAAAAAAATGATTTAGGAGTCGATTTGGCATACGACGACGGAGGGAAAAAAATTAGGTGAATTTGGCAGCAGGCAAGCTTACAAAATGTGGATATGGTTCGTGGGTATCTAATGAATGCTCAGACTACCCCAACTTAGATGTACATGATGTTTATGATTTATGGCCAAAGGAAAATTCACGACGAGGTTGATTATGAGCTCAACGACTGAAAACAAGATTAGAAACCCTTGAATGAATAGCAATAGCTCTAGAAGGAGGGTCGTCGATTTCCAACCTATAAATTCATTTCACGGCTACAATTAAGGAGCTTTTAGTCTAATGTATTAACCCATGGAGAACCAAATTAATATAAACAATCCCATACAATAGCAATACAAAATTTCTCATCTCTAGAACATACACAGATGACCATTAAATTATAGTGCATACATTAGCCATTTCTAAGAAAACATAAACCACAACAATCATCACACATAGACTCGTATTTTTACCCTGGAAACCCAAACGGGAAAACCAACATTCTTTTGGCTTCGGTCGAGATCTTATTTATTCGGCAATGGGAAATTTACAAGCTCTCTGGTACATGTCTATACTCCTCAGTAACATCTGGGTAGCCTCTCTACATCATTCACAGCCAAAGAACCATTTTCTCATTATGGAGATACATTATATAGAATGTTGAGTTGACTAGGAGGATAACTGGAAGTTCAAGCGTCCCCAACGCTTCAACTTCTCTCCAGTTCATCTCTCCTCCATTTCTTTATTTATTTGTCTTTATCCCACATGGGAAAGGTATTATGATCATCTCTTTATTCCTTTTCATGCAACCATATACTACCCGAATTTACATACATTATATACAAAATTGGACATCAATCATGATTACATGGGGCCCTTCACATCAACAAGTTGAACTCCTTCATTTCCCATTGCCTTAACAATGCCTTTGTTGTTTATATTTGAGTCCTGTGTAAATAGCCAATTGTTCTTGTTGGATCAGTGAGGCACACCGGTGCGTAATGTTCAACAGTATCTGTGTGCTTTATTTGGTGTGTGTAATTTTTATTATAAACTATGGCAGTGCTTTTGAACATTGACGCATATGTGTGTATCGACCTTAAAGGAACATCAATAAAAAAAACTATGCAAAAACCTTTGGTCGCTCGCCTTCACTAATAACCTCTGCTATAAACAAAGAAGGGATAGAATTTTCAGGGAGATTCCATAAAAACCTTCACAAGAAAGTGTTCTCCTTGTAGTGACTCTAGGAAGAAAGAACATCCATCTACAACTCACTGCATTATCCAATTGAATGTCTTTGACCAAATGTACCAAAAGATGGACCTAAGTATTTATAAACCAAGTGGGCAATTCTTTCTCAAAAATACAATCAAATTTTGTACTATTTTATTGTGCCATCTAGGGATGCTCATGACATGTATCTCTTTGAATGTGATCCACCTAAATTCAATATGGCCCCACTTACCATTTATTAAGTTCATAAAAGACAGAGTAATTGATATTTTTATCTGTATACACATTGAAATAAATTTATGGTCTAGATAAAAATTATTAAATAAACAGCATACATCTTATATGATGTAAATCTTATGTTAGACTAGTGCATCCATGTATAGCTAGCAGATATATGTGTTGAACATATGCATCTCAAATAAGTCAAATAGTGCTTAAACATTTCAAGGGTTGGGGGTAAATTAAGGATTCTAGATGGATTTATATCACAATTGTTTGATGGCATGATGTACAACTTGTGTGAGACTAGTGCATCCACGTATAGCTATCAAATAAATGCACTAAACATATGCATCTCAAACCCCTTAGATGGTACTTAAATATTACAAGGGTAGTGGGTAAATTAAATATTCTAGACTAATTTATATCACAACAACATGAATAATATGTACCTTTAACAAATTATGGTGATCATGTGTCTTGAGACCAGCCAACTAGCCATCAACAATATAAAAAAAAAATCTCAATAAAGAATCATATGTTGTTGGTGTTTGAATTGTACGAATTACCTCCTTCACAAGATCTTAGTCATCCCTAAACAGTGCCCATGGTGCAGTAAGATAAAAAAAGATTGGTCATATCATTCATTGTTTATTTTTCCGATGGATCTTTATTTGTCTTTAACATGGCCAAATCTCTTATGTATGCATTTACATCTTTCTCAATGTAAGTAATATGTTTCCAAATAAATTTGAAACATTATTGAACATGTTCATGAGATCCAATAAATGTGACATTTTAAGTTCTTTCAATATGAGAGATTGTAGAATTTGGAATCCTTGTTCATGCCTTCTGGCATGCAATCTATAGGAATTTTGAATTCTGGATCATCATCAATATCAAATAGGTCAAAATTGAACATATCCTCTCAAATTGATTCAGTGCAAGATTCAATCTTGTTTAACCAATCTAATGGGGTCATGCTACAAGGAGAGGGTCTAACCTTGACTTGTTCATTAAAATCTCTCTTCATTTGAAAAAAACAATAGTCTAGCTACAAAAACTTCGTATATCCTTTATAAACACTTATGCAAATTTATAGAACACTTTGAACAAATTTCCTCAACACAGTGTGGATAAGAAAATAATCATTTTTCCTTAGTCATGAACAACAAAAGTTAGAAAAATAGACACAGTGCATTAATTGTTGATGAACCCCAATGATTAATTATTAATATAATTTAAATTATCTAAAAGAAAGATCATACCCGAGAATACTCTAAGGCCTAGAAAGTCATGGATTGTCCAACAAATCAATTGTACATCATATATGAACTTTCAAGTATAGGTCATGATATATCATACATCTAAGTGTCATTCCATAGGAGAAACATCTCCTATATCAACAGTTCCAAATAAGCATCTATGTTTGTAACTTAATGTTTTCTAGGCACAATAAGAGACCACATCATATGCTCTTTCTGCACAACCATCCAAGGAAGCATGTTATAATTTATTAGAATAATTGGTCATATTGTATAATTTTGGACTAGAAAAAGAATTGATTCACTACATCCATCACTAAGCCAAGTCTTATTCTTTGTTGCAAATTTTTTAGGCCATGCGTTCTGTATGTGCTTCATTACCTTGGAATCTATACGAATATGCAACATGTGTTGTCCACTCCTATTTTTTAGGCCAGTCCATATATTTAGTGAAATGTTTACAACAAAGCATGCATTACGACCTTGGAATTATAAGCAAGTGACATAATATATTTTATGGAACACTTTTTCTCTTTATATCAAAGCAATATCAACTTGTTTTGCATTTTGGGCACACATACTTATGTTTGTGTCATCCTTTGTATATGATACAACATTTTAGTTGTGTATGATATTCTTTATAATCAACATCCAAATAACTCAACAATTTCCTAGCATCTTTACATGTACTACGAAGTATATTGTCTAATGGAAACAATGTATCATGTAATAAGAGGAAAACAACTGACATTAACTACTATCTAACAACTAACAAGCTAAAAATACTTAAAAACTCATGAAACACATTATACTATAGTATACATCACAATATATGCCTTAACAAAGATGTAATGCTATTATATGACCATCCATATGTTTCTTTCAAATTGTAAATCATTAGACCAACAATCAACTTACAGAACTTTGATTTACCGACCACTGTGAAAATAGGTTTTCTTAGAACCTACTTCAAAAGCTTTGGTTTAATGCCATGATCTATAATTCCATCCATATATTTGACATTCATGTAACATCTAATTTATAATGTGTATGAAGTATCGTCACATCTTCAGTATTCCTATCCAAATTACCTAGCTCATGTTATTCATCTCTATCATTTCCACAACTTCTCATTATCATACACAATAATGTTTAGAAAAAGTATATATTACAAAGGAGATGAACCTTTAGCCATAACTTTTGAAATAACATTTACACCAATAATAGCATTTATAAAATGAATAATACTTGCCCAAAAATCCTTGGAATTTATGCCTCCCTCGTTGAAGGAGATGAACCTTTAGCCATAACTTTTAAAAGAACATATACACCAATAATAGCATTTATAAAATGAATAATACTTGCTAAAAATCATATGAATTTATGCCTCCCTCGTTGAAATGGTGTAACTTAAGATAATTTGAATAGGAAAGGATCTTCATAACATCCAAGTATGAGTTTTCTTATATGCATATAACCAAAGCCACATTTATCAAAAACCTTGTATGGTTGGCATTCAAGGTTTCGATTGGTTAAATTTTTCATTTAGGGGTTCAATATGTTAAACATAAACTTAGTAGATTGGCTTTATGTATTTCCCCTGGTGTCATAGTGTGGATGTTTTCTTAAAGACTCAATAGATACCTCGAGACCATAGTTGCAAATCATCAAGCTTTCACTTCTTTCAAATCATAGTAATTAAGGATTCACTTGCATTGCATTTGTTTGGACATTGAAAATACAAAGGTTACACATATTGTCATTAATGTTTTCTGTGTTAGTTGGTTGTTTACATGTTTTTTGTGTGAGTTGATTGTTTACATTGGATGGTAAAGTGGGAAGAGGCATGCAGCTTGTTTTGGTTTTTATTGTGTGAAGAAGTACAACTTAATTCCATAAGATTAGCATAATAATAAAGTGGTGTGGTATAGATTTACACAATAAGTAATTGAAGGAAGATGAAAGATCACACTGGATAGAAAGGGATGCTAAATGGATATGCACAAATCTAAGAAACCCAAATGGAAGTTGAAGTGACGAAGAGGTTGATGAAAAGTTGTAAAGGGAGTTGAATAGTCAACAACGAAACAATAAATGTGATGGAATCCATAAGATCAATTAAAGATAATTGTAGTATAAGAGTTTGAATTAAGGAGTTGTTTGAGAGAGTTTCTTGATAACGAAGTAGTAAAGCACTAAGAGTGCATACTATGATTGTTATCTATTTGTTGTGATACTAATGAGAATGAATAGATTTGGATTTGTAATTTTTTGTAAATAGTTACATGTAAGATGGGTTTCCTTAGTGCATTTTCTATATCAAGTAGTTGTGGATCATAAGGTGATAAAGGTTAGTTAATTAGGGATACCACACCTACTCCCCCCATGACTACATCATTTGGTATTAGATCAAGGTTGAAGATTTGAGAGAAATAAGAACGATTGGGAGGAAGTGCATAGAGAAGGTGAAAAATGTTTATGTGTGAAGAAATGGTGAGAAGAGGTTGTAGAATGAAAACCAAAAGAGATCTACATGTAATGAAGAGAAGAATAGAAGAGTTTCAAAGTAGATAATGAATTAGAGAGTCGAAAGATGATGGCTAAGAACCATAAGAAGAGGAATAAGATGAACTAGAATATGGAGATGATGTTAGGGATCTTATGAGGTCAATGAAGAATAAACAAGTAGAGAAGATAGAAATTTACTACCAGGAGGAAATCTTAAGGTAGAGGAATTATGATAGAATACCTCAATGAAATCACTACACAAAATAAGGTGATTGGAAAAGGGAAAAAATGAGTGTCATGGCTTCAATGGTAACAATCAAAATGGCCTTTGTTTCCAAAACCCATGTCGTTAAAAGTTTCATAGTTTCTATGATGGACCAGCAATCGTTTCCCTTGACAAGAAATAGCCATGGGTAGGGATTGTCATCCAAGTCATCAAAAAGCCAATTGGAAATATGTAGTCATCATTTCCATAGCTTCATTACATTGGGAACCTTTCATAACAAGCACAATTTTGTTGGAATAATACTGAGAAGGGGGTTGAATCAGTATTAATAACTTTTCAACAATTTTTAATTATTTATTTATTAACATTATTGATTAGCAAGAAACTTCAGAAATAAAATCAATAAATATAAACTTAAATTACAAATTACAAGTTTTATATGAAGATTGATTTAGAGCACCAACTCTAGGAGACAGCAATCCCCTTGTTTAGGGCACCAACCCTAGAAACCACTGACTCCCTTTTATTTAGGGCACCAACCCTAGGAAGCACCAACTCCCTTGCTTTAGGGCACCAACCCTTGGAAGCACCAACTCCCTGTTTTAGGGCACCAACACTAGGAAGAACCAACTCCCTTGTTTTACACTTTAATTATCAAAGGATACTAATCCTTCCTTTCTCCTCCATACCACCCTCACTTCATAAGTATCTTTGTCTCTTTTCTTGGACTCTGCACTTGCTTCTGATCTTCTGATGTAGACCTCAAAGACATCTTTCTTTCACCATACCTTTTTGTTTATATAGTATTCCAAAAGGTATGAAATTGAACCATTGTGTTTTTTTAATAATGAACCATTACACCTTTTCATTTTATTAAGAAAATAACAATAATGTTGTCAGTTTTAATTAGGAACACATTTTCTCCTTTGTTTATCTCTTTACAAAAAGGCTCTTTAATTACATCTTTAACTTCATTTTCCTTGACTTCATAGTTATCTCAATCAGGTCGTTTTATCCTTTATCAGTTGATTAGACATGATTTGAATCTCTTTTTAATCTCATGTTTACTATAATATCATATTAGATTTTGAACTCAGTTTCCTGGTGCACTTTTCATGTACCTGAAATGGATGATTTCCATATGACCAGACTAATTTGACTTATGGTTTAGAAAAATATGGCACAAAAACATGTACTCTGGTTGTTTATACGTCGGAAATTCTTGACCACTCAAGCCACAAAGTCAAATCAGAAAGTAATGTAGAGTCGACTACTACAAATTGAAGTTTATCCAAGTCGAAGTCGAAGGAAATGCAAGTCGAAGTTTATCGAGGCTGGAATCGGAGGCATTGTAAGTCGAAGTTTATCCAATTCAAAGTTGAAGGCAATGCAAGTTGAAGTTTAATGGGGATGGAGTCGGACACATTGTAATTCGAATTTTATCCAAGTCGAAGTTGAAGTTATCCAAATTCCATGTCAGAGTTGGAGGTGGAGGAAATTTATGTCCAAGTTTATCCAAGACGAAGTCGAAGGCAATGCAAGTCGAAGTTATCCAAGTTGGAGTTGGAGTCGGAGGCACTGTAATCGAATTTTGTCAAAGTCAAATTTAGAGGAACTATAAGTCTAAGTCAGAGTCGGAGATAATGTTTAAACTTAAGAACTTTTCACAAGTTCTCGACATCCCGATGGTCGATTAACCCAACTGTGGTGTTCCACTGCTCTATGTGTTTTTCACAAGTTCCCAACATCTCGATGGTTGATTGTCTCGACTGTGGAGTTCCACTACTCTACGTTCTGCGTGTGTTTTGTGTTGCAATATCTTTTGATCTCCTCTTCGATCAATCATGTTCATCCCTGTTTTGACATAAATGACAACATTGTCCAACAAATTCATCACCAATAGAAGACTATGGCAACAATTCATGATTGTTTCCATAAATGCATTGCTTTTAGAACATACCATGACAAGTGTTTCCCATAGCCAAAAGAATATAAGGGAAATGGTTAGATTACCATAGATGCATTTCTTTGGGAGCATCTAAAAATGCATGTTGACTATCTCCAAAGGAAAACTATCATGACACACAGCGATAAATGACATATGGGCTTTTACATTTGGAACCTACATTGATGGTGGGTGACTTTCACTAATAGAAGCCTAGGGAATTAGTTAATAAGTAGCTTCCATAAGCACATTTATATTGTGTGTCTATAGCAACAAGTGTGATCTATCGCAACAACCAATAATTGTCATCATAGGTATTTATCCATCTCTATATAGATGATGGGTCATACTCATCACTAAATGCTTGTTAATGGCAATGGTTGTTAGTTGTTGTCAAATCCTTGGACTCAAAATTTTCAATAGCAGAGGTCTCTACCAATGTGTTTCCAAAGGTGTTTATACTTATTAAGGTGGTGACTAATAACTATCACCAAATCTTTGATTTGAAATTTCAAAGTTTTTCATGATGGTTATTATTGATTATCGCTAGTGATTGTCACCAAATAAATTGCATTGAAATAAAAAAATATTCAATAGTTCACTTCAATTACCACCAGTATGTATATTAGATTTTTTCAAATTGTACTACTCTTTTTTCCACAGAATTCAAATTGTACTACTCAAAATACTCTAACTTTGTAAAGCACTTACAAAATTTTGAGTACTCTAACTTCGTAAAGCCATACAAAATTTTGTCACTATAAATTATGAGTAAGAACATTATTAATATAACATAAAATAGAATCATAAAGATGTAGAATGTCCTCAAAGTCATGGAAAAGAAAAAAGGATTGAAATAAATTCATATAATCTATTAATGTAAGAACATTATTCATATAACATAAAATAGAATCATAAAATTTAGAATGTCCTCAAAGTCATGGAATGTCTTCAAAGTCACGGAAAAGAAAAAAGGATTGAAATAAATTCATATAATTTATTAATAGTATAAAAGGCACTCTTAATTTTTTTCCACAGAAAATTTCACTTTATATTATATCATAATATAAATTGTTCTTTTACATATGATCATCCAAAAAAAAACAAAGAACATCCAAGAAGAACCCCAAAAACCCAAAATATTACCCTCCCCAATAGCACTCTTAATTGCTACTAACAAAACAAAATATCTCAGAGTATAAATATCATATGTCAAAAAATGAATATGTAGATATTATATGTCAAAAAATGAAGCTTTGCCTCCAACAATTAAGGACATGAATAGAAGGAATATTTCCTTAATATTAATTTTTGAAAATTCATATAAAATCAAATACTTTTAGCACGTTTTATGACCAAATAAAGCTTTAAAAATAACTCTTAGACTCATTAAGTAATGTGCCTTTATAGCATAAAATCAAATACCTTTAGCAAATAAAGATTTAAAAAGAACTCTTAGACTGATAAAGTAATGTGCCTTTATAGCATAATTAATAATTGCCTAACCATTCTTAGGAACAACATTGAAACCTTGATATGAGAGTCATCCTACATGCTAATCTATTGGACTATATTAGTAAGCATACAATTACATTGGAAAGATAAGAGAATATACATATGACATCTCCATATCTCCACTATTATCATAGTGTGTTAAGGAGCATATTGTGTTAAGGAGGGGTGAAAACTAACAAGCAAGTGTTGCATGATAGTTTAGTCTTTGTCATATAGGTTTTGAAATAATATGAGATCAAAGATCATATTGCTTTTAATGATTTGTTTTAATGTCTGCATAATCTGAAATCTTAATTTTTCCAGGTTGACTTTTATGGTAAAACTTCAATACTGTAATTAGAATTTGTGAGTATTATGTCGGATAGCCAAATAAAAGCATCTGTGAGCATCTAATCGGACCCCTCTTTGAGAATATAAAAATTTGTTTCATTTTAACTCCATTTATGCACGCAAACTCCCATAGTGTTTAGCAGTCGCCTTTTTATTCACACTTACACATTGTTGCTTTACATTTTCTTTTACTATTAATATTATTGGATTCTGATCCAAATTGTTTTTAATAGCAACTTTACTTTAATAACAACTTTAAAGTCGATTATTTGCAAAGAATAGAAGTGGATTGCAAAGAACAAACTTTAAATATGGCAAGACCATAAGGTTGAACTTAATATAATAACAACGGTAGGGTTGAACTTAATATAATTACTACAAATAGAGGGGCAGGTTAAACTAAACTAGAATACATCGATGAAGAGACTAAATTGGAAGTTGGCACATCAACTCATCGGTCTGTTGCCACTTTGATTATTTCCTTAGGTATTACTGATCCAACGAGCTGCTATATGAACATAAACATATAGCCACAACATAAATCCATATGACCCATGCAAATCCAGAAAGCATTTTAAATAAAAATAATTAAAATATTATAAAATAATAACTATTTTTTTTTACCTATATACAACTTTGATAATGAGAAAAATATTTTTAATTAAACCAAAAGTAATTGAAAATCAATTATAAATCGATCACTAGAATCTTGACCTTCAACACGGACTAATAGGACTAATAATAATGAGACGAAAATAAATAATATTACACTTTTTAAAAAATTATTTCATCTTTTGTTGAAAAAACAAAACATAAATGTTTATCAACGAGGAGTTAACTTTATGACTTTACATGATAATTATATATTAAGATATATTACAATCCAAATGAAAACTAATATTTTAATTAATACATGTAATGTTATATAGTATTATAGTCATATTAAAATGGTGGGTTTGAATAAAAAAATTATTTTATAAACATATGCTTTACTATGTGCTATATATATATATTAAATATGGGTATTTTTAGTGGTTTTACTAAAAAATAGTGTTGGTTCTTTTTATAACCAAGAAAAACATTTATTTGTATATATTCAATCAATTGATATATATATTGGGAAATATTTAATAAATTAAAAAACTATATTGTTGATTTTTTAAATAAAAATTAAAGAAATAAAAATAAATGAAAAATATTTTTTATTTATCATTATTCAACTATATTTCTTTATAGTTTGGATGAACATAATCCACATCAACATCATCATCAATTATATTTTAATCATCTATGTAATTTGTTTCATCAAAATTTACAACTTTCAATAAATTTGAATCTTCCTCAAATTCATCTATGTAATTTGTTTCTTCACAATTTACAACTCTCAATAAATTTGAATCTTCCTCAAATTCGAATTCATATGTGGTATTGTTCCTCAATCCTTTTGGAGGACATGTGAGAACTACATAACAGACATGTGAGAACTACATAATAGTTGGCCTCAACTAGATCTTGTAAATAGAATACTTGTTTGGCTTAAGATTCCGAGACCATTGCGTTGATGTATTTCACTTAGCATGTGTTTAGATTCCCCAATGTGAAACATAAAAGTTCTAAACACATTTTGATATAATATATAAAAGAAATTAACCTGAGTTCTAAACACATTTTGATATAATATACTTTTTGATATAATATAATATAAGATAAACACATTTTGATATAATATACTTTTTGATATAATATAATATAAGAAAAAGAAAAGTTTTTAGGTCAAACCTATTGCTTTCTCTCTCCATGGATTAACTTCATTCGTGTTACATGAGACCCACCTATGGGCTTGTACCCAATTGATGTCATCCAATTCAAAAGGTTTAGAATCAGATAATAACTTATCATTGGTCGACTTCACCATCCCATTCTTCATTTTAACCATGCACATTTTCAATGGACTAGATGCCTTCACCATCCCATACTTCATTTTAACCATGCACATTTTCAATTTTAACCATGCACATTTTCAATGGACTAGATGCCTTTTAGGTATCCTCCACAAAACATAATCAATTCCTCTGCTTTGTAGCTTTTAATACACCCATCAGGTATATGTTCCTTATATAACCCTGGTATACTTTCATGTTCTTAAAAAATAAACACAATAAAATAGAAATAAGCTCAAAATATTGAAATGATAAATTGTTGTTGTCTTGATACTGAGTAAACTTCCATTAACCACTCAAAGAGATACATCCATTTGTATCAGATTGGGCTACGATATTGTGGTTCTTATATTAAGTGTATGGTTAGATGCAACAACATATCAAAGAATAAAGGGAGAATGTATTTTGAAGAAAGCACATTGTCTCCATGATTTCAACATGTAATTTGTTGAAATTCTTTGTATTCACCATTTTTGCACAAATCTACTTATAAATGTATTAAGCCTACACATGGTCCTTCAAAGAACAATGAAAACACATGGCATACAGATATCGAGAGGATTTGTTGCATTAGAACATGAAAGTCATGCGTTCTTATACCATGGAATTTAAACTCTTCCATAGAGATATGATTTCTAACACTAAAACAAGGTCATGAAAGTGTGCCCTATTAAAAAAAACCTTGATATTAACAATGATGAAGAATGAGATAATTAAATTTAAATAAATCAACGATTTATGTGATTATAATAATAACCATGCATACCTCATGACAATGTGTAGGAATTTGACAATGAAAACTAGGACAACTCAACTAGATTATTTCATCCAATTTGGAAATTGGGTTGATTGAAAATATAGGTATCTAAGTTATTCAAATGAAAAGTTTTCTTCAGTTAAATCTAGGGATCTAAATCCTTTTTATACCATGGAACTTAAACTCTTCCATAGACATATGATTTCTAACACTGAAACAAGGTCATGGAAGTGCGATTTATTAAAAAAACGTTGATATTAACAATGATGAAGAATGAGATAATTAAATTTAAATAAATCAATGATCTATGTGATTATAATAATAACCATGCATACCTCATGAAAATGTGTAGGAATTTAACCCCCCGGATGGGGTGCCACCTGGCTAGCGTCAGCCGACACATGGAATGGAGCGACCATGGGATTTATTAAGCCCAGTCGCTAGCCCACAGCCCATAACCACTGCATGGCTCACACCCTGCTGACAGTAATGGTAGTGTGCCTGGACAGCCAGGCGAGGTTAATGGTCGCTCGCGCAAGCCAGACCAGTCGTACCAGGCCTAGGGTGGTTTTCAATTCGGCTCTAATGGATAGGGAGGTCATCAACTCGCGGAGTAATAAGTGGGAAATTTCCCTTGTGCACTCATCCTTTCTCCCTCCACCCTGGCTCTTGCTCTTCAGCTCCTCTGAGCATTTTTTCATCGTCATCCTCTGTGTTTTTTCTCGGGCGCTCTTTCACCTTACCCTTCCATCACCCCACTCCTTTTCTATGTTTCCCTCTGCAATTGTGTTGGATTCACTACTCCTTTTCTCTATATGGCGAACTTTCACCATTCGCTCGGCCCTCACAAGCTTCTTCTCTGCAATTTCACCAGCGCCTCTCTACTCTCATCCCTTTCGAGATTTCCCAAGCATCTTCTTACTACCTCCTTGCACTTAGCCCCAGGCCTCCATATTTTTCCCAGCATGCCCAGAGAAAGGGGGAAGTCTAAGAGAGGTGTACGGTACTACAGTGCCCTCTCCAGGCGTAATAGACTTTCCCCCTCCCAATTGGATCTCATTGTCCATTTTTCTAGCCCAAGCCACAACAAACAGGGGTCATTGGAGGCACCTTCGTCCGCCCCACACTCGCTCCATGGCTTTAGCCCGACTAAGGAGGAAGCACCACCATTGTCTGTGTGCATTCCTCTAGCCACTAGTCTTCTGCCCCCCCCAAAAAAACTCAACCATCAGGACCCGTATTATGGCGATGGCAGCTGCATGGTGGAGGAGGAAATCCCCCCGAGTTGGTAAGTGGAGGAGAATATAGTGGTATCTAGCAAGGAAAAGGAGGAGGTTCAGCCCCAACTATTTGCAAATCACCTCACGGAGGAGCACCTCCAACTTATCTTTGAAATTCGGCAAAAACAAGATGATCAAATGCACTCTCATCTCATCCTCGGCCAAAGAATGGACATTATGTTCAATGCACCAGCGAAAGCTCCTGCGCGGACTCGATGCCCAATGTGCGGCCAGCGATACACCCCTGTCTACAACATCCATGGGCATCCAAGCTCGTTAGTGGAGTAAAGTCTCTGGGTTTTTGTTCTTTGTTCAATCTAGTTACAAGTTTAAATTTTTGGTTTATTCCAGTAGCAGACTAGATGGTCATAAAGGCCACCCGTACATTGTGCATACAGTTTTGTTCATAGATGGTCATAGAGGCCACTAGCATATTGTCCATACATTTTTGTTCATGCAGCTAGGATGTATAATTTTGTTAAGTCGGTTTTGTTCAAACAGTTTCAGTTCATATGGTGATGTGTCAAACTTGGATCTTCTAAGGGCCACATGTTTTGCTTTCCCTTCTGTGGAAGAACAGGTGGCTAACACTTGACAATGTATGGATAACGAATATTATTAATACAAGGATCTTCTTTTTATTTACAAAAAAAAATGTGTAGGAATTTGACAATGCAAACTAGGACAACTCAACTAGATTATTTCATCCAATTTGGAAATTGGGTTGATGGGAAATATAAGTATCTAAGTTATTCAAATGAGAATTTTTATTTAGTTAGATCTAGGGATCCAGATCCTTCTTATACCATGGAACTTAAACTCTTCCATAGAGATATGATTTCTAACACTAAAACAAGATCATGGAAGTGCCCCTTAGTTAAAAAAAAATGTTGATATTAACAATGATGAAGAATGAGATAATAAAATTTAAATAAATCAACAATCTATGTGATTATAATAATAACCATGCATAGCTCATGAAAATGTGTAGGAATTTGACAATGTAAACTAGGACAACTCAACTAGAAAATTTCATCTAGTATGGAAATTGGGTTGTTTGGGTTGTTTGAAAATATAGGTATCTAAGTTATTCAAATGAGAAGTTTTATTTACTTAGATTGGATTCAAATCCTCATCGTAAATTAAAAAAATGTATAATAGAATATTAATATTTTTTTATGAACAGTGATATTAGGTACATTACTTTTGTTAGGTGTGTTATTAGTCCATGTCGAAGGCAAGGAGGGACTCTACCATTCGATTCCATGTTGACTGCCTATTAGGTACATTACTTTTGTTAGGTGTGTTATTAGTCCCTGTCGAAGGCGAGGAGGGACTCTACCATTCGATTCCATGTTGACTGCCTATTACTTCATGTTTGACTTTTAATCGATTCCATGTTGACTGCCTATTACTTCATGTTTGACTTTTAATAGATAGACCATATTCCTAACTTTTTATGATAGTTTGTAATTTCTCTTATTAAATATTTTATAAAAAATTATATGTTTACGATTCTATTGGTTATAATATTTTGAACTCTTATTACAAGCTTCGCTCCTCCCAATGTATGTTTTTTCATTCCCTATCCTAACTTTTTGTTATGATTTTAGATATGCAATTTTTCATGATTTAGGATATATTTTTTTTCATTCTTCGCATTGTTACATTACCCTAAGTTTACCCTAAGTTCGTAAGTTATAAGTTTGTTATCCTTATGCTTTGTTACTCGCACTACATTAACATCAATGCTTGTCACGTTAACACTTCTTCACAATGCACTAACATTAATGCTTGTCACATTAACACTTCTATTCTAGTCAGCGTACCCGAATTTCAATAAAATTTCATAGTCAGAGATTTAAAGAAGAGTCAGACAAACGCGGCCACCGTCTCCACCCACCGCCTAGGGCCTAAACAATCAATACTCAATACTCAAGAGGACCTCAACAATATTGTAAGAACAAAGCCATAAAACCACACTGGAACAAATGGCAAGACTTTTCTTTTTTCCTTTTGTCAAGAACCCATACCACCCTATACCTCGCTGCACATGAGAAAGTACAAAAAAGCAATTGATTCAAGATTGGTTAAGCATTTCCTCACCCAACACTAGTAGTTCCTTACCCGGGAGTAGAAAACCCACCAAAAGCAGTGAAGATGCATAGCCATACAACAACATGTACACACGCAGTTCTACATCCCATACACGTTAATTCAATTCAATTTGTACTCAATCTGTTTCAGATAACGTTTATGTACTTAACCTTCTGGAGCAGTCTCTTTAGATTTGTCAAGGTAATTTGATATAGATTATTTTCCTTCTTTGACCTTATAAGCAATTGCATTATCATATGAACGTGACAATGACACATCCAATAAATAGTGAATAGTAAGTCTCCATGTATTCAAAACTAGTTAGATTCTCAAATCAAACAAAACAAGAGTCGAGGCATGAGAGTTCATCATCATAGCTTTAGTCTATTATACCCCAAGACAAGACTTGCACCATCAGTAAATATATATATATATATATATATATATATATATATATATATATATATATATATATATATAATTGGATGGAAAACCATCACGGGCAGCAATACAATCAATAATTGTATGTAGGATAGGGTAGTCTCGTCGTTGGTGCTATTAGGTGTAGGTTATGACACATGGAGAAAAAACAAATGCCTTTTCATGCATTTTGCCTCAAAAGGAAAATGAAAGATGAAGTCGAAAGATAATTGTAACAGTGGCAAGCAAAAAGAAAAAGAAAAAGAAAAAGAAATGATATCGTGTGATATTGTGTCCAAGCCTATATACCTGTTGTAAATGGTGAAACATCATATACAAATTAATCCATGTTTTATTGCTTACACTGCAACAAAGATAGAACCTAATTGTCCCCGGGTCCTGGTTAATCAAATCCACATAGACATGTTTTCTTGAATGGATGACCAGCAAGTTGTTGCAGACGTGGGTAGTAAAGAATGGTTGTTTGAATGCATTCTTAGCCTCAAATAAAATTACATATATATCCCAATAGATCTCCAAGGTCCATAATTTGAAGCAAACCAGAATTTTTAAACACAGACAACAAAAATTCAAACTGGGTTTTGGCTATGCTCATGATAATTATTCACTAAAGATTGCAGTACCTATACCTGTGTTTTCATGGAAACGATATAATCCGATGTTTCTCTCAATAATCCGGAAGTGTCCATCGGTTTTCCTCCAGGGATGAGTCTTTGCAACTGCTTCGTACGCATGTCTACCAGCCTCCTAGAAACCACATAGGCGGGCAGAGGTTCGAATCACTTACCCGACGGCCGACAAGATAATAATCGTCTCCTCATCACATATAACCTCTTCCACCCATCTAAACATGATTTCTCATTTTGCATGGCATCCTTCAGCCTGGACTGCGACAGAGAATACAATTGAGTTATGGCCCTCTCCTCCATTATTCCTTGGAACCTCTTTCGTCCAAGGATCCTTCTCAGAATTCTTTGATTCCTCTTATCGCAGGAAATTTTATTCATCAACCCATGACACCACGCTGCCCGCGGGCTTGCTGCCAATGCCAGAGAAACGTCTATTTTCAACCTTATATTCCTTGAAATTTTTAGATCGATGCTCGGCCTCTTGAGCCGATCGAATTCTCGGAGAAGCTGCTTCAGTTAGAGCCATCGGAAACTCGACTCTAAATCCTATATTGAGGAATAGAGAATGAATAGTGAAGTAGGTAGATATAAACTCACACAAGGCATAGAAAACACACTAGACACTAACAGAACACACTATTTTTTCCAGTTTGGTGTGCCAAGTTAGGAACTTTTTAAATTGGAAGAGAAGAGACAGTAATCAACATTGAAAATCTCCAGTCATCCCACTTAGCCACGACATCTGTAAAAGAGAAAAAAAAGTTCCCAAATAAGTACCAAATTGTGAGTACTCTAACACATAGAACATTCAGTCAATCTGTATTAGAAGGATGAACAGTCGATGGAAAAAGATGAAATCTCGTACAGATTTGATTGTACCTTCATCCCATTTCTAAATATGATGCCCATTCTTATATGTTATCTCTTCTAGCATCAGTAGAAAGAGAAAGCAATGCATTGTACAAAGATTCATCTATATTTTGTAATATAAAACTATGTCTTTGCGAAGATAATATTAAAATACAGGTAGACAAAAAAACCCACATGCATTAAATATCCAAAATCATTCGATGCTTCAACCACTAATGCATAAAACAACGCCTATTTCAAAAATGCAGTTGTTGTGAATCCATGAAAACATATCAAGAAGGCTTGTTTCATACATACAACAGTGCCAAGCAAGGAGAATTACAGTTAGAAAAGACAGAAAAGAATGTCAGGCAGGCTCCTAGCTAACGCTTGTAAGCTAGGGTAGTCTCATCGTTGGTGCTAGTAGGTGTAGGCTATGACACATGGAGCAAAACCAAATGTCGTTTCATGCATTTTGCCTCATGTAAGCATGCATGTTCAAAGCTGGAAGAGTATGGAGCACATGTATGCTTGCATGTTCGAAGTTGGAGGAGTATGGAGTTGTTGTGTCATCGTTTGTCGCGTGGGAATTTATTGGTGGAGTATTGGGATTTTAACCAGTCGCAGGTGCCAACCTAACGAGCATATTGGGATGATGAATTAATCCCATTAACTCTCCCTTACTAGCGTGAAAGATTCTAGCTGACCAGATCTGAATGTCTTTCTGTGTATGTCATATGAATCTCACCACCCACCCTTTGATTCTGGCGAGACCTCCAATGGAGTAGAAGCCTCAGGATATTATCCCTTCGATCGTATCAAACAGGACTTGAGATTATCGATAGGACAAAAGCATTATCGAAAGGAATCTAGTTTTATTTAATGGAAATTCTTTTATTACGTCCAGCTCTTAAGGTAAATAAGCATAGTTCAAGCTCATGTGTTTCATATACAGTGGTTTCTACTAATCAAGATCTCTATTGATACTAGCTTATTCTTCATACCAGTTGCTTATCACAATTGGTGCACCTCACACGTTGTCTACATCATCCGTCTGGTTGACCCGCCTCACCTCAACTACGTGGGTTGTCCGTCTATGTACCAAAAGTCGGAATTGGATCAATGGCTAAATCAACAGCTTCATAAACTATCGGTTCACGAGTGAGGTTAGGTAAGAAGGGTTTGTTAGAATATAAGTGGATGTGCTCGTTTTACCATTGACAATACCCTTGTCACTCAACCCTCCGAGCACCTTAACCTTGACAAAGAATCACTCCAGAAGAAAACCCTAGCCTAAATAGCCAAACAAAGGGTAGCGCACCTTTCCCCAAGGATAGTGCATCAACAAGAGTTGATCAGATATTCCAAACCCTATCCAAGATATAGTCCAAGCGTAACTGTTAGTTGCAGCAACGGCAACTCTCCTCCAAAACTGCGCAGAAACTGGGCAACTGCAGTGCGCACAAGTGCTGCTCTGCAATTCTGAGACTGCCTGCTAGAATGAGAATTGCCCTTCTGTATTTATACTAATTATGGCTAACTGTCTGGGCCGACTTCTCATTCTAGGTATCTGTCTGTTTAGTATATATTATTATTTATGGCCGACTTCTTCTCTTGGAGGCTAATAACCTAATATGAATTATTTTCTTGAGCCGACAAGTCTTCTAGGGTTATTAGCCAACTCATTAGTGTTTCTTCTTGCTTCCCGGAGTATTCTATCCATGTCAGGCTTACACGTGGAGGTAAATACTTCCCGCAACTACCATAATATCAACACTCCCTCCTAGCTAGGGAGGTATTACAGGTAATGGTCTTGAGCACAAAACATACCATTCACCTGGTAGCATCAACATAGTTATATAGACTAGATCATGAGCACCATCATCATCATCAGTTGCATCATCTCTCGAAACCATACTCTATCTGAGTAATCAGACATGATGCTCACTCCACAGACTGATATAAGATCCATTCTTCTAATCTAGAAGAGTAAATGTTCTGAACCATTTTCTGTCTGGAAAATCTCTGTTCATCATTCATCTGGTTGATAATTATTTCCAATAAATTTTTGATAGTCTTCAAGGAAATCAGAACAAAATAGAACACAATTGTGTCTATCCATAGTAGTACATAACTACAAACCAGTGGTACACTACCACACCAAGTAACACACATGTACTTGATCAGCAACGTATAGTCACGAACAGTGGAACACATCCACCAAAGCAGTATACATCTACTGTCATACAATCTTCATAACAATCATCTGATACCAACCTGCACAGAAACAATGCTATGATATAAATTGAATCATTTGGGCGAATCTTTCACTCACATCTGTGAGATCTGAAAGAATATCTTCCCTCAGAGTAGAACAATGAGATATCTGGACTATTCTTCTCAAGAAAGGAAGAATAATTGTCATGTCTTCTGAACCTGGACCATTCCCCACCCTAGGCCATTCTTCCTACACTAATCAAAGTACACCCTGGAGAGAATGTATAAACCCTAAGGAATGTTTGTCCCTGATTGTTGAGCCTGGACCATTCCCCACCCTGGGCCATTCCTCCTACACTAATCAAAGTGCACCCTGGAGAGAATGTATAAACCCTAAGGAATGATTGTCT
>ML781101.1:421904-452631 GCA_009831015.1 Picea engelmannii | reverse complement strand
ATTGTTAATAGTAGTGCAAGTAAGATTTGATCAACATCATAAAATCTTTATAAGGTTTCTTTCCATTAGAGCTAATAGTATTTGATTGGCACAATTAGATGTGTTGAAGGTGAATGACAGTGAGAGTTTCATAAATTAGGTGTACATTCACATTGTGAATGACCAACTTATTATAGTATTTGATTTGCACAATTAATTAGATGTGTTGAAGGTGAATGACAATGAGCGTTTCATAAATTAGGTGTACACATTGTGAATGAACAACTTATTATATTTGGTAATAGGTAAACTTTTTTTCTAATTAATAAATCATTAGAAAAAACAAAAAAACATAAATCATTAGTTTTGAGTGGGTTATTATAAAAAAAACATAATTTTTATTAAGATAATAGTTTGTACATTCAAAAGGCGTTAACCAAAAAAAACATAATTTTTATTAAGATAATAGTTTGTACATTCAAAAGGCGTTAATGCTCGAACTAGATTTGGTTCAACCAACAAAAACACCAAGGATCAAATTTATAAAAATCAAAAGGGTGGCCTTCGAGGGACTTTTGATGTTCCAGATTTGTTTATACCACCATGTGGGATTACCATCCTCACAGACCATTAAAGAGGAGTAGCCAAGCTTGGCAGAGTTTGATCCGTCGAATTGTTTATACCACCATGTGGGATTACCATCCTCACATACCATTAAAGAGGAGTAGCCAAGCTTGGAAGAGTTTGATCCGTCGGCTTGAGGATATGACCAAGATAATTCATCATTGTTCTCTAATAGATGGATGTGTGCTTTATGTAAGGTTGAGATAAAATTAGACTAAGCGTGTGTCTAGGTGGCATCGAGTACTAAATCTGTGGAAGTAAGCCACACTTGAGACCATATGGTCGTTGCCTCTCTATTAGGGCCAATTGATTCAAAGTGTAAATGCCTTTCGTTTCAAGTGATTGGATTTGGTGTAAAAGCACAACAACAAAATATTAATACATCATCTACAAATAGTAAATGAGAGAGACTTGTCGGAGGCCCAAATTTGATTCCATGAAAGGTACGGGATCCAGGATCTACGAACTTCTAATAAGCCCTGAATTAGACCTTGCATCACTAAAATGAAATGATATGGGGATAATGGGCAACCTTATCTAAGACGACCTTGCATCACTAAAATGAAATGATATGGGGATAATGGGCAACCTTGTCTAAGCCCCATCCCTGATTTGAAGAACATAGAGCTAGTGCCATTGATCAAAAGTGCAAAGGAGGTTGAAGTGATGCCCCATTATCCATTTAACGATATGTAATTCAAAGCCAATATGTAATAGTAATAATCTATGGAATAACCATGAGACTCTATCAAAAACATTTGATAGATTGATTTTGAAAACCAACACCTCATTTATTTTTTATAGTATGAAGTCCTTCATGTGTTGCTCTGATGGCTTCCTAGATCAATCAGCCTTTTAGAAAGTTGAATTGTTCATGGGAAATATAGTTGGAGAGCATGGGCTTGAGATGCAAAGCAATGTTCTTAGAGTGAATTTTATAGAGACCATTACAAAGTGCAATGGGGTGAAAGTCTTTGAAAGATCAGATTTTGGTATCAAGGCTAAAAAGGTAGTGTTGATGGAGTGTTTTAATTTTCCTTCTACTTTGATTACTTCCATAACACTATGAATATCCTTCCCCACAAGCTTGAAAAAGTCCTAGTAGAAGTCTATAGTCCAGTCGTCAAGACTGAGACTTTTATTTTCTCTAAAAGTTTCCAATACACCACAAATCTCTTCCTTAGTAATTTCTCTATATAATTCCCTATTATCAGTATGTTCAATCATCTTCGGATAATGTCTTATAAGATGAAGCATATTCTCAATGGATTCATGATTTATATAAGCAAACAGATCTTTGAAGTGCGTCGCCCCCAGGTCTGCAAGTTCATAAAATCTATTTTTCTTGTTTCCTTAATGATCCTCCAATTCCCAGATAGTATTGCAATTTTTCCTATGGTTAGAAAATTTCTAAAAATACTTGGTTTTATGGTCACCCACTTCTAGCCAGAGAGAACGACTCTGGAGGTGTCATGCCTATTCCTTCTCAATTAAAATGGAGTGTCTCATGGCTTCTCGAACTTTGCGATGTCTGGCCTCAATAACCACTATCAAATAATCAATTGTCTAGACATACAAACCCTCTAATTCTTTCTCAACAAGATTGATGTATTTTACAAGGGCTTGTCTACGATTTTTTTCCCAAATTGTCACTAGCTTTTTCAACTTTTGCAAATTCTTCACAAAATGGTCATTGGCGGGCATATGATTGTCCATAGTGAATGGGGACTGCGTGGAGTTCCAATTGCTTGAATTCATCAATATTTTCCCAATTGGAATTGTATTTCAAAGGCGCACCCGGCTCCTTCTGATTTTTCATGTTCTAGAAAGATGGGCCAATGATCCAAGCTATAGATCTGGCCTACTCAAGAATGGTAATTGGAAATGGAAGTTCTAGAAAGATGGGCCAATGATCCAAGCTATAGGTCTGGCCTACTCAAGAATGGTAATTGAGAAACGGAGAAATGAATAGGGGGGTTTCAGGTGGAGTAGCATTCAAGGTAATGAGAATGGAATTGGTGAAAAGAATAGGGGGGTTGCAGGTGGAGTAGCAGCCAAGGTAATGAGAATGGAATTGGAGAAATGAATAGGGGGGTTGCAGGTGGAGTAGCAACCAAGGTAATGAGAATGGAATTGGAGAAATGAATACGAGGTTACAGGTGGAGTAGCAACGAAGGTAATGGAAGGGGAGTTTGTGAAGTGAATAGGGGATTGCAAGTGGAGTGGCATTCAAAGGAATTGGGACAAAGGGTATGAATGTGGTAGGGTATTTGCAGTAACAGGAGTTGCGGAAACGAGAGTTGTAGCCGCACGATTTGCAGCATAGGGGATTGTAGCGACAACCATATTTGTAACAACAGGTGTTGTAGCAACAAAAATTGTTGTGACAAAGGGAGTTGTAGCAACGGGAGTTGTAACAAAGAGAATCACAACAACTAGAGTTACAACAACACGAAATGGCAACAACATTATTCTCCCTTGTGGATCCTAAAAAAAATATTATTAGAAAAGAAACAAGTTTTTATTGAGAAGGATCATGATATAACCATCACAAAACCATGAAGTTACCTTCTTGTTTATTTTTGGTTTTTTTCTTAGATCTTTTTTTTAAATCAAAACAGAAATATCTAGCAGGAACGAGTTCCAGATCACTGCCAGGCCTTCCATTTGTAACTTTCCTCAAAAATGATTCTTTTGATAACGGTTGTTGATATAAGCAAAGCCTATGTCCATTAGACATCAAATGAATCATGTCTTCATCAATGGTGCGGAGTTTGACTCCCCCATTAACATAGACTGTGTTATTATCATATGGTCCAAGCCATATGGTGCTAAATTGTCCTATAAAGTCCTTGAATATGGAATCGAATAATAATGTCGAGTCTTTGATAAACTTATCGTGCCATTTGTCCCTTTGATGTTGTATCATTATGGATCGATGTAGGGCATCTTGTCATAGTTCGTCCAACTCGTTGATTTGGAGAATTATTTGTTTTTGAGCCTCCGATAGTTCTAACCCTAGTTGTATTGTTGTCATTAGTGCTTGGATATTTGTTTCAATGGGAAATATTACTTTTTTTCCATAGACTAACTCGTCAGGTGTGTAGCCTATAGTAGTCCTCCAAGTGGTTTTGTAGGCCCATAAGGCTTCGGGGATTCTATCGACCCAATCCTTGAGGTGTAATCTAATGGTTTTTGTAATGATAGCCGCAAGGATCTTGTTAGTCCTCTCTACTTATCCGTTTTCCTATGGATAATATGGTGTTGTTACTCGTTGCTTGATTTTGTAGTTGTCCATCAAATCAAGTCGTGATGTGAACTAAGTTCCTTCATCTGTCACTATCTCTCGTGGTATCCTGAACCTTACAAAACTTTCCTCGTGGAGAAATTCTACCACTGCTTGTTTGGTTGTTGTCGGAAGTGCCTTTGCTTCCATCCATTTTGTGACATAGTTTATACAGACAAGGATGTAGGAGTGCCAACGATATGGGCGATTTATTGGTCCCACAAAATAAATGGCCCATTTGTCAAAAGGTTTGAACACCTTATGTGGTTGTAGAGGAATTTCATCCACTTGTACGGGTTTACCCATGCGTTGATAGTTGTCACACATATTCACGTATTCTTTGGCATCTCTGAAGAGTGTGGGCCAATAATACCCCTAGTGGAGTATCTTTTGCTTGGTCATTTTATCTGCAAAGTGGCCCCCACATGGCACATCATGACAAACTTTTAGTATCTCATGGGATTCGTGCTCTCATACACACCTTTTGATAATCAAATTAGGACCAGTGTAGAAGAGGCAACCGTCAATCCATGAAAATATTTCACTTTTCCTAACGATACTTTGTCATTCTTTGGGGGGTCATGTAATGTGGAAGTTCGTCTGCAACCAAAAAGTTAGCAACATCTGCAGATCAAGGTGAGTTGATAGATATTGCAAAGAGGTGTTCATATGGAAAACGGTCTTATATTGGAGGTTCATTCTCATTAGATGTTATTCTATAAATAAAGTCAGCCACTACATTATCTTTTCCTGATTTGTCTAAAATGGTAATATCAAATTCTTGCAATAAAAAAAAACCATCTAGTGACCTTGCCATATGTGATTGGTTTGTTCATTAAAAAATTAATAGCGGCATGATCAGTATGCAAAATTACAGGATATCCAGTAATATAGTGTCTAAACTTGTTTCTTTTTCTTATTTGTCTAAAATGGTAATATCAAATTCTTGCAATAAAAAAACCATCTAGCGACCTTTCCATCTATGATTGGTTTGTTCATTAAAAAATTAATAGCATCATGATTAGTATTCAAAATTACAGGATATCTAGCAATATAGTGTCTAAACTTGTTTATTGCATGAATAACAACAAGAAACGCTTTCTCAGTTACCATGTAGTTCAATTCAGCAGGCGAGAGATTCTTACTAACATAGTAGATTTCATATGGGTCTTTTCCTTCTAGTTGTCTAAGCACTGCGTTGATAGCGGTATCAGATGTGTATGTGGAAATGTGGAACAGGAGGGTCCAATCAAGCCCTCTTAGTACAGGAGCTTCAGATACTTTGAATTTCAATTCATTAAGCACATGTTGGCATGTCTTTGTCCATACAAACTCAATATCTTTGCTAAGTAAGGAAAATAATGGACGAGAAATACACGAAAAGTTTTCAATGAATCTACGGTAATAACCACCATATCCTATAAATATTTATCCCTTCTTCTATGAATTTGGAATTGGAAAATTGAGTATACTTTTATTTTCTCTAGATTGACTTGAATACCTTTTTCAGAGATACGATGTCCCAGTACAATGCCATCAGTTTTGATCATGAAACATTTTTCATTACTAAGGGAAAAAATTGACTCCTTGCACCTGATTAATGTTTTTTCCAAATTGGATAATGCTTCATCAAATTGGTCCCCATATGTTGTAAAATCACCCATATATATTTCCATGCAGTCATGAACGATATCAAATAATATACCTATAACATCTCGCTAAAAGGTGGTGGGGGCATTGCATAACCCGAATGGTAGAACAAGGTAGGAAAATGTCCCCCAAGGGCAAGTGAATGTTTTTTTCTCTTGGTCTTCAGGGGAAATTTGGATCTAGTTGTATTCACTAAAACCGTCAAGGACAGAAAATACTTCTTTCCCGTGAGCGTGTCTAGGACCTGGTCGATAAACGGTAATCGGAAGGGATATTTATGTGTTAGATTTTTTCAATTCTTAATAATCTACACAAATTATCCAATTACCATTTTTCTTTGGTACCATGACAAGAGGGGATACCCATTAGGTATCATAAATGAGATAGATGAAGTTAGTTGTAAGCAATTTATGTAGATTTTCTTTGACTATGTCTTTCATTGTCGGGTTCATCTAGCTCTGATTTTGACGAATGGGGTCGACTCCTTTCTTAATATATATATATATATATATATATATATATATATATATATATATATATGATGTGTACACAGGTCAGGGTGGATCCACTTCATGTCATAGTAATCCTAGGAAAATGCATTATTGTGCCTCTATAGCACTTGAACCAATCACTCTTTTTGTTGTTTGGCTAGTCCTTGGTTGATTTTCAAGCTTTTCCCTAGGCTAATTTCTATGGTTTCTATAAGGGATCCTTGGTCTTTTTCTTGTATAGGTTCGTGTTCAATGGATGAGATGCTTGTGGAGGCTAAGGAAAGTTGAGTTTCTGATTTCATAATATGCTTAAGAAGATGTGTGTTTTGTGAGAAAGAGGAAGAGGCTATAAAATCATTGATTTCGTCATCCTTTATTTTATCTCTTATGGATAGCTATTGATGTATGGATAGGACCTAATGGGATTCCCCTTCTTCATCACCTTCTTCTTCGTCAACCCAAAGTGGTGTTTCTGAGTCTATGTTGGGTTTGGAATGAGGGTAGAAAGTTAATTGTTTGGTTGATGTCCAGTGGGAAATAATCATTTTTCCTTACCAACAACGGATGTAGGCATCGACAGTGGCCGATGTAGGCATCGACAGTGGCCAACCACAACCATCCGAGGATTAAAGGATACTCACCCATAGAGGTTTTAGGTTTTAGGACCATGAAGTCAGCAGGATATTCCCATGAATCCACAGAGATCACTACATCTTCTAGAATTCCCTATTGTTTAATGGTGGATCTATCAATGAGTTACAATGGGGGTTCCCCTAAGGCCTGTAAGTCCTAAGGCTTGCATGGTCTCTCATGTAATAATGTTAATGGTGGCCCCTAGGTCGATTAGTGTGTTACTAATAAGTGTTTATTTTCACATTAACAACTAGGATGCTAGGGTCAAAGTATTTAGTCGTGAAAACTCTCCCCATCATAGGTCTGATAGTTTTCCCATGATATGAACAGTTTCAGGATCCTTTCGTTTCCTACCAAGATTCCTCAAGCAAAGTTCTCGTATCACTTTTGAATAAATCGTTACATCCTTAATTGCTTGAAATAATGGTATTTTGACACACATTCTTGAGTTCTCCTAAGAAATCAAACTCAGGTTGTATAGAAGGTTTGTCTTGATTTAGCCCTTCAGGATAGGGTGGGTCCTAAAGTAAAGGGTGGGAATTTTTGGTTTTTGAAGGTTCATGAGATTGTTTTTGTTCTGATTCTTCACTTGGGACCTCATCATTTAGATCTTCAATGCTAATGTGAGGTTGTTCCTTGGTTAAATTCTCCCCATATCTAAGGTGAATATTGTTACAAACCAGGGAAGAGATGGAGTAAGTCGGGTAGGTCGGGTAGATCACAATTCCAACAAATTAGGTTGGTTGGGTTGGCCTCCCATTATTTGGGTTAGGTACAAGTTGTGTAGGTAGTTGTGGTCAAGGAGGGGTGGATGTAGATGTATGCATCTGAGGTGGGGGAATAATTTGCATGGGTGGTTGTGTCGTAATTTGTTAGGGTCCTCCCATGTTGGGATTTCTCCAACCTTGTTGACATAACTGATAGGGAGGAGAAGCTACTCATTGTTGAGTTGGCACACCCCATGGTTGAGAAACATATTTCATTGAAGGCTTAGTCCAATATGAATTGAAATATTGAGATCGATGTTGGATCATACCTTGAAGCTTAGGTTGCTAGGGTCGCTTTTGAGAGACATAGAACAATTGTTCTGGATCCTCATCATTTTGATAGATTGCCTTAAGTTTGGGAAAGGATGGAAAGTTATGTGTAGCATGGTCCTTGTTGCATATTCTGTAGACCTCGTTCTAATCCAATGGAAATTCTCTCTTTGGATGTTTCGTTCTACACTTCGGGAAAAAGATAGTCAATGCTCATTATATTTATTCTTGTTTCTTCTTTGTATGCAGTGTATCCAGTTGGGATCTCAGGGAACTACGTACATTGATTTTAAAATGCTCTAACATGTTCTCGATTTATGCCCTCATTACGCCACTTATAGCATTCTTTCCTATTCTTTCCAACATATCTCTTGGCCCTTTGCTTGTTTTAGATGTGCCTCTCGAATACTTATGGAAAATTTTCAAGATAATGTTTTATTCTAGCTAAGAGACGTCTCCCCCACCCATAAGGTTGAGGAGTTCTATACAATTATCTCGGATTCCTCTTAGAAATAATAC
The DNA here is from genome assembly GCA_009831015.1 of Picea engelmannii. Taxonomy (NCBI): domain Eukaryota; kingdom Viridiplantae; phylum Streptophyta; class Pinopsida; order Pinales; family Pinaceae; genus Picea; species Picea engelmannii. The sequence continues at coordinate 444,412 of ML781101.1, read as the reverse complement.
ACGTCGTGTTTCAGGAGCCAAGTCTCCTTTATTTTCACTTTGTAAGTTGTAAGTGAATCACTTGAAGTAATCTTTTAAGATTTTGTCTTCATGCTGCATCATTTTGAAGACTTCTTCTCTTCTTTCCTTGTCTTTGTAGTAGTCTTGGTATTTCTCTAGAAATTTATTTGTCATCTGGTCCCATGAGCGAATGTTATCCTTTCTGAGGCCTATGAACTATCGTACTGCATTGTTTTTAATTGTGGCGGGAAAGAGCTTTAATTTATGGGCATCTATCACATAGTTGTAGCTTATGCAAAGCACATCGAACTCGAAGAGGAAGGTATCAGGAACTTATTTAGATAGCCCATGAAATTTTGGCAAGGCGGAACGAGGGATGTTCTTCATCCTGGTCTCATCATCGGTTTCTTTTATTGAGAATATGAAAGTCGTGGGTTTCTCTTTGACAATCTCATGTGTCGTTTCTTTCTGAGGGATATCCTTTTCTTCGAAAGGTGCCTTGGGAAAAAGGAACTCTTCTAAATGATATTGCTTGTTGATCTGCTCCTCTAACAATGGGATTTCAGTGTACAGAAATCCTTGCACAGTCAAAGACCCAAGGAGATTGTTCAGGCTAATTTTTGGTAAGGGAACTTTTTTTTAGTGATAAGTAATTTGGTTGATGATGCTCCTTCCCATTTTGTGATTGACCCGCACTATTAGTTTTTTGGGGAGTTTTTGGAAGATCTAATAAATCTACCATGTTGATATCTAAATTTGGGCATAGAAAATATTTAGAAAATCGTCCTACAAATTACAAATTACTGAAAAGAAATCATAACATATATTCTAGTGAAATGAAGAAAAATCCACACAATTAAACAACACTACTTTCTTTTGACAGTTTCCCGACAACAACGCCAAAAATGACAGACCTTTCAATTACTTTCTAATTAACTAGTAAGTGAATGAAGAGTTGTACATTTAATTATCAATTTGGGGATCATATGGAACTTGCAAACTATTGTGCACAATCTATGCAAGAAGGGTGTTGTTTTTACTATGGTGTTGTAGTACTTTAATGTAACAATTCAAAGATTCGTAATACTTAATTAATTCACCAGACTATGTTAATGCCTAAGTTATTCTGAAAAAATTAAAGCACGCTTTCAAGAATTGAAATCTCACTTGCAGAAATTGCGATCACACTTGCCAGAATTGAAATCACACTTGAGAGAATTGAAATCACACTTGCGGAAATTAAAATTAAAGGCCTAAGTTATTCACCAAAAATTCACCAGACATTAAAGGCCTAAGGCCTAATTAATTCACAAGACTATGTTAAGGACTAAGTTATTCTGCAAAAGTTAAAGCACACTTGCAGGAATTGAAATCTCACTTGCAAAAATTGTGATCACACTTGCGAGAATTGAAATCGCACTTGCGAAAATTAAAATTACACTTGCGAGAATTGAAACTTGTGTTATGATCTATTGGTGACTTTCTCGAGTATAATGAAGGTCTTGTATTGTTGCAACAATTAAGTGTTTTTTCATCCAATATTAATCCAATAACATCAATCCAAAGTTGCAAAGACTAAAGCTAGAGAGAATCAAAAAATAAACATACTAAGTGCAACTGCAAGCAGAGTTGCAACAACAAAACTACAGCACGAAAAAGAAATCCAACAACTGAGTTAGAGAAATGTGAATCGTAGCAACTGAATTATGTTATAACCAAAACTGAAGAGACATGAGTTGTAGTAATGAAAAGCGCAGAATGGTTGTGATGTTACAAGAATTTGAGTTGTAAGTTAAGACTAGAAAACCAAACCACTCATGAACCACAACATTGTTCTGTAGATTTAAATTGCAGTGAACTGAAAGATAATTATGAAATCCAACCAAAAAATGTCTATAGTAGGTGAATAAATTTATGAACCTAGAATCGAAATTGAAAGCAACCAACGATACAATAAATTGAACAGAAGTAAAGTGTTAATTCTAATACTATTGTTATAAGCAGTACATGACTAAGGAGGGGGGCCTACCCCCTTAGGAAAGGTACTAGGCTATGGGACCAGAATCACACGATCAATCAATACATAAACACACAACTAGAAATCCAGAACCAAAATTATATTGTCGTAGTTTGAAAGATACAATATCAAAATGTGATTAGAATAATTTTCTCTCCCTCAACTTTGGGGAAATGAAATTTTTATACAATATGACTATTGTTCTAAAATTATATAAAAAATGGATGGACACCATGAGAATATGCTTTTTCATCCAATTTCAAAGATTCTTTAAATTTTAGAGGGAAACGGGCATATGTTGACTCGATAGGTAACCAATTTCATTAGTCATCCATTTGTCTCTTGTCGCTTTCCTCTGTGGATATTGCTTCCCAATTTCCAGCTACAGCGTTGACCATTGTGTTGGTGAGCTATATTTGGAGTCGCAGCAACGAAAAACATGCTCGGAGTTGCAACAGTTTGTCTGGAGTTGCAGCAGTTGGTTCACGTCTGGAATTGCAACAACTCAGTTAGCGCCTGAAATTGTATCACTTGGAATTGTAGCAGAGGGGTGTTGCAGCCACTATATTCTCTTGTATAACAATATTTGTGACTGAAAGTAACAACTTCCTTTCTAATATTATGCAAAAAGAACGTAATAATGGCATATGGGGTAGGATCCATACCTCAGTAATAAATGAGGTGAGCTGGATAAAGGAAGTATCAAAAAGGAAAGTGATTAACTGAAAATGATAAGCAAAAAGGTATAAACGGGTCTTGAAAGTATGTCATTTTGGGTGCTCGTCACAAAGTATATGAAAATGAAGTTGTTGGTCCTTGAGTCGACAATATTTTAGCATTTTTAGTATTTCAATATATTTGAGCACTTAGGAATCTTAAGGGAGTTCGATGTTTACATCTAGCATTCTAGTTTAGGGAAATAAAAATGTTATGTTTTTAAATTTATTTTTTTGGGTCAAATTCAATATCATTTTAATATTTTTGAAAAATTAATTGATTGATTTCAATTTATAGATCAAGTAATTGAGCCTCGAGGGTGTAGGGAAATCGATGGAGTCTACTATTAAGACACTCTATTATGTGAAGTCACCAGTTCAAAACTTTGGTTTACCTTGTGTTTCGTGTATGGGGCATCATGGGCACACCTGGAGGTTATAATGGTAGCAGTTGGATAACACGACCTTGTGTCATGTGAGTATGTGTCTGACTAATTTTTTATTCCGTTAGTCACAAAAAGAATAGATCAAGTAATTGCTTTTTCAATTGTTTCATTTAGTTTTTTATTATTTCTCCAAGGTTTTGAATCGTTAGAATTTCTAGTTTGCATAATAAATTGAAAATACCCTTAGTCGCTTCAGTCTTCTCACACCACCATCGATCTTTCTCAGGCTTTGACCATGGTTCTAGATCTTGGAGTGGACCATCTACCCCCTCCTAATGCTAAAGCAACTTCCTTTCAATCCTTGATTACTTCCTTGGGAAAATCAGCATGCAAATCACAAACCTCTAGATTTGTCATGAAAATCAATCAAATCCTGAATTTTTTCCTTGCAACATCCCCTCATCACATGGCATTGGATTTGGAACAAAGAGGCCTCCTTGTGTATTTCACTGGTCTCTATCCCTTCCCAAGATCAATGGACATCTGGATCCAAAAGAATTAATTAGCAATGACAAAGGGAAAACTTTCATGGTATTTATGTGGAAGAGGGTTTTATGCCTTCATGTTTGAAAAGAAAGAGGAAAGGGATCTTATCTTTCAAAGCATCCCTTACTTTATTGGCACAAGGGATATGTATCTCAATTAATGGACGTTATATTTTAACACTAAAATACATGTACCCTCGGTTGTTCATGTTTAGGTTCAATTTTTTTCATTTACCTTTGCATTGTTGGACTGATAATTTGTTGAGAGTCATTGGCAATACTCTAGGAAAGTACATTGATAAATCTGAACCAAAAATTGTCATGTTTTCATGTGCAATAATTTGACATGTGGAAGTTGATTTGGAAAAAGGACCACCATAAGAAATTCTTCTTAATTTGGATATTTGGAAGCATATTCGGAAGTTGTATTATGAACAATTCCCCTTTAAACAAAAAACTTGTCATGAATATGGTCATTTTGCTAAAGACTGTAAAAAATCAGTTGCAAATCAATCTCCATCAAAAAAGGAGACTAATGGTAGATAATGAAGAATAAATTAAGCACAAATCAAGCTACCTCGAGCGCTAACACTCAAAAAGAAAAACCAACACCTTCAAAAAATAGGTATGAAGTTGTTTCTCAACTAAAGGTGATTCCCTCTATTCCCCCTTTTAAGGAACCCATGTCTCTCTTGGATGGTTCCACCATTCTCCCTCCCAAATAAATTGATTCACTTGGTCCTATCATTACCCCTTAATCATTTGTGTAGCCAATTTACTTAGAAACTCAAGTAGAATCACTTCTTACTCTAGAAGGTAAAATTTCGCAAGCACGGAAAGAGGTGGTCTCTGAAAAAATATATCCTCAACCAAGCAGGGTGATGACAAGGAAGAAATCTCAACATCAACATGAAGAGGAAGATCCAGAGGATCTTGTGCATTCTAAGAACACTTGGGTGTAAACCATTACAGGGTAAGATATAGGAGGCAACTAATAAAGAAAAAACTTTGGGATTCAAATAACTATTTAGGGGTAGGTCTAAAACTCCAATCAAGCAAAATTCAAGGAGATCAAGTGTCATTGGAAATCCAACATGGTGGAAACTATAAACATCATCAACTAAATAATGATTATAGTCTACTAGAATTGTAGGGGTATTTGTAGTAGGCATAAGGAATAACCATTGGGGGATAATATCAAATATGAAAAACTAGTTATAGTCCTCATCTAGAAGACTAAATTAATTGAAGTGGAGATGTTAAATATAGGAAATAAGCAGCATAAAATTATTCCAATCTTATCAATGAGAGCAAGAGGATCATAGGGAGGATTGTTTACTTTATAGGTACAATGTTTATAAAAAAAAAATGAACCATTCTCAAAGCACGCAGTATTGGATTTTTTCAAGCCTCTCCTACCGAGCTTCAAGTATGAGTTTTTACATTTTAGATGTCTATATGCCAATCCATTAGAAGAAAAATAGGAATGTTGGAGATCTATGCTCACGTTGAGAGGATCATAATATGTTAAGAATAGTATATTAGTTGGGGATCTTAATGCAGTCCTATTGAGTAAAGAAAAAAGGGGAAGTAGTATCGTAAGGGATCCCACAAGAGAGAGCATGGAGGATATAATAGCATATTGGGATCTAGTTGATGTAAAACCAAAAAATGGAAATATACCTAGATAAGTAGGAGGCTAGGTCCAAGACATATATCTGTCAAATTGGATCGCCTTCTAATCAATAGTGATCTGCTTTTAAGAGATTAAATCATTCCATCTAATTCTATTCCATCCAATGTTTCAAACCATAGGCCTATCATGCTCACTTTTCATCATCCTTAAAATCTTGATCCCATTCCATTCAAATTTAACCCTCTCTAGCTTTAAAATCCAAAACCTTTGGAGATTATTTCTAAGTCCTGGAGAAGATCAGTCAAATCCTGGTCTTCTTCCTATGTTTGCGAAGTGGAATTAAGGGAAATCAATGTAGCTTTAAAAGAATGTGTTAAAATCTATTTCATTTCTCCTACTCAAGATAAATTAGACTTGCAATCCAAATTTAGTGTTTTGTAGTCTAAAATGGAAGAAGGGGAGGTAACAAAACAAGATCTCAAGGAAGAAATAGATTTGTGCAACAAAATTCACAAAGAAAATAGAAAAGAGGGAGAGATTTGGCATCTAAAATATTAGAGCATGTGGTTAAAATTAGGAGATAAGAACACAACATGTTTTCACAAGCAAACTATAGCAAGGCCTCAAAAGAATACTATGAATGAGAGGATGGAGGGTGTTTGAATGACTTTGACACCATCAAAGAAGAAGCACACACTCATTTTGTAGCTTTATATACAAAGGAGGATGAAGAAAACTCGAATGTGTGTGCTGGTATGCTAGAAAAAATCCCATCGTTGGTGAAGAGATAGATGAAGAGGACATAGTTAGAGTGATTTTGGTTCTTGAAATAGACTAAGCCCCAAGACCAAGCAGTTTCTCAATCCACTTTTTCCATAATTTATGGTATATAATCAAATCAAATCTAAAGAGGATGCCCAACCATTCACTGAAGAAGAATAAGCTCGGGGAAGCACCAATTCTTCAGTTTTATCCCTAATCCCTAAAGAAGTCAATCCTTCATATTTTCTATATTTCAACCTATATCATTATGTAAATCTTCTTACAAAATTTTCATGAAGATAATGGAAAACAGACTAAAAAATATTCTCCCCAAAATTATCTTTGATAAGCAAGGTTACTTTTGAGACGAACTAAGTTCACTCACACAGAGAATATCCAATATAAATAGGTTAGTACAGAATAATCCATTAAGGATAGAAAATATATATGTAATGTATGAGTAAAATATGAGATGTATTACAATGAGAATGAGGGCCTTATATACCCACGTAGGGGTGCCCTTCCATGAAGAGACGTGACCTTTCATCGAGGAGGTATCTCTTCAATATTAATCATTAACTATTGATTATTTGTTATTGTTTATATTTTGTAATGTATTTACATTTATTATTTATATATTATGTTCATAACATTTCCCTCCACTTAAAAATGCTTTGTCTTCAAAGCATACTTATGAAACACTTATCTCTTGCTCTGGCTTTTTATTATTGTCTCTTGATTCTTTATTCTTGAATTAGTGATTGTTGAGGACTTAAAATGATAGGATCTTCTAAGCGTTGAGTAGAACCGACGAATTGTAAAGGATTATGTGCACCCTAATTCAATCTTCAACAAAATTGGGAATTTATAGGGTTCTTGGAAAGAACTTGATGTAGTTTGACTCCCATGATAGCTTGTACTTTGAGCACCACTTGTATTGGAAGTAATATTCTTCGCCATATCAGTAATTTTTTTCTATTGATACATTGATTGGCTGAAGTATTGACTTTTCTAATTAGGATTTCGATAAGGCATCCTTGCAACTTGATATTTACGTTATATACTTATAGCTTTTTCTTGATTAAATTTTGGAACTGAGTCTTCTTCATACCCCTAGATTGTTTCTACTTTGACATTTGAAAACCTCTTTAAATCAGTTGGATTTGCATCCTTTTGAGTTGTAAGGTTGACTGGGTCTGTGTTAATTCCCTTATCCAGAATTGGGATTCTTACATCTAAAGACTTCTCTAGTTCCATAGGTTCAGTCATTGTCTCTTTATCAACTATTGATGTTTTGTGATCTAGATCTCCTTGTAAAGGCTTCTTATCATGATTAAGATTTTTAATTTGTGTTAGTGATTCATGATTATGTCATTTTAAACATAAAATCTCTTATTTATCTTCTGACTTGCCATCTTTATTTTTTTATTCAATATTCTCCTTTCTTTTGTCTTTTAAGATTTTAATTTGTTCTAGTAACTTCTAATTAAGGTTCCTTAAGCATGAGCTTTCTTCCTCTTTTTTGGTTAATTTCTCTTTGAGACCTTGATTTTCTTGTTCCAACTTTTGAAAACATCGCTTCTTCTCCTTGGAATTCATGATTTTTGCAAGTAGTTTTTTATTATGATTTCTTAGGAAAGAAATCTCTTTGTCCTTTTCAATGATGATCTTGTCACATTCGTTTGGTCGATCCTGCAAATTTTGTATTGACTTTTGGTTATCTTGAAGGATCACTTATGATAAGTCCTTCAGGTCTTCTAATGATGGAGCTTTTGTAACTGACTTCATTGTAACATCCTGCAATGTGATTTTCTTCTTTTTACAAGAAAATGTCAAAAACTTTTTCCATGTGTTGAAAATAAAAGAACTCAATGTATCTACCCAAGTTGACCCTAGAATTATATCAACGGTGTCTTGATACATTGATACCACATTGAATTGAGATATGAATTTGTAATCACCAATAGATAATTGTAGGTTCTTAATTTCATATTTCTCATTGGAAAAACATGTGTCATTTTCAATTATATTTGGTCTTAAAACCAATAATTGGTTTTCCAGGTCAACCTTAATGTGATTTTTCCTAGCATTCGAGCAAACAACGATGTTTATATTATTTTCTTGAATAATCTCATTAACTTCTAATAAGGAATCCACATATTTTTTATAAGTATGATGGAATCTTTTTCCTTCCATTTTTTAATTGTGACAAACAAACTTGTTTGACAATTATAAGAATATCTAATTTAAGTAGGATAGAATAAGGTAATCCGTTTAGGATGAAATAATAATATATTGAGTAAATGTATAAGAATGAGATATGATTTTTTTTTAATTTGCTTTTAATAATTCTATGTTTTTCAACTTCTTTTTATTTTTCTTTTTCTTTTTCTTTTTCTGGTTTAATCTGCCATTAATGGAAAATACAGCAAAATTGAATTTGCATAATCATATTGGGTTTGAATTTGATTTGGAAATGATGGTGCAAGATTGTGACCATTTTTCCATCACCATTTGGGCCATCAAAATGAGGATTGCACACTTTGAGCTAAGAATTGAGCGATGTGAATTGAAAATTTATTATTAGTGAGTCTACTATGAGTTAAATATAGTTTATCAGTGTGAGGATGCATGTCTTTTAGTATAGTTTTCTTGGTCTCATGGTTTCTTCATAGGCTACACGCGGTGGTTGGGTTTCTATTGCAAACTTTGAACGTGATAACCTTCACTTATCTTCTTTATACAACCTTACTATCAATTTGACCTTCAAGTATGTTTCAAGACTTTGGATTTTCAAGTTTCAAGTGAATGATTCTTATGTTGTAAAAAATTTGAGAAGTTGGAGACAATAATTTTTGTTGATAAAAGGAAAACATATGATTTCCACTAATTTTTAGTTCTTATTTTAGGTCATTATGAGTTCTATATCTTGGGGTTATTTCAATTCAAGAAAGAATCAAAGGTTGTATGAAATAAATTATAATTTGTCTTTTACTTTTCCTCCAAACATAATTCCTCCAAGGAGGGATTCCACAAAAATGCCCAAGAAATCCCCCAAGGATAAAAATCATATGGAACACATAAAGCAGTCACAACAAACACCCATCAATGTTGAAACCTCTTCAAAGGAGTGTGTTCCGGTCATCCAAATACCCAAGCCACATCTAGAACCATTGAGACCTATCGTCAAGGATATTGATGCCATTACAAGTTCTCAACTCCCTTTCCCAAGATGGGGATAATTATATAGAATATTTCACACAGAGGACTTCCCTAACGTAGTACCCCCTAGTGACCCTAAGATGAAGGGAGTAGATGATATGGTTTTAATCAATACAATAAAATATTATGTACATTCTATTGCAATGAGAACACTAATCATTCCTTGTTTAGATGTCATTGATTGGAATAATATCTCATATATACGTAGTGAACATAACCATTTTGAATGAAATGGGCAGATGTATAGTGTCCTACCTACCATTTGAGCTCCAGAAATATTATAAGTTGTTGGAACTTGAAGTATACATGATCAAAGGTTTTGTGGAACAATTTAATGAAGAACATGACATAAAAAGATCCTCTCCAGCTGGTGGTTTGAGGACAAGAGGTTTTTCAAGAAAGTTGATGGTATATATTCCATTATCAATTTGAGGGAGCCTTATGTGTACACAGTGGCTCTGATAGCTAGGATTTATGGTAATAAGGATTGCACACATTTCAAATATGTCTAGTTATCATTGGCATACACAATGGTTACCACTAGTCATATGTTCAATTTGGAAGTTGTTATTTCCCATTCTCTAAACAGAGTGATAGAGAGGGTGGAGAAGGCCAAAACCAAGTCATGGGTGGTGCCCATGTTTTATATGTCCTCACCTCATGGATTTCATTTGTTCTACAATTTTTTTCTTGAGTGTTAACTTGATCTAGCATATCTCAGAGCCCCTGGTGCATTAATATTGTCAAGTTATTTGGGAAAATACTTAAAAGAGACATTATGTGATGATTTGTGATCAATTATTGGCTCCCCTCTATCAACTCAATTTTTCCAAAGAATGTTTGAGATTGACCAAAGAGGCCATGAAGCTTATTAGATACATAGGGAGTTGGTATCTACAAGAAGAGTACATTGATTTGATAATTTATGGTGTTATTGTAATTCCTCGTCTATTGCCAAGGTATGTACCCAATGGACTATTCTTGGGTGAGATAGCATATCAAACAATATTGCAAGGCTTCAGTGCTTCCTTACTAAAAGAAGAATATCTTCATTTCTTATAATTTTAGTTTAGGGAATTATCATTTAAAGGATCCAAATCAAGTCATCCAAGAAGCTAGTTCTATGTTGGAGTACCAATTTCCCCAAGGATAGTTTAGAAGGAATGACCCACTTGGGATTGTGACGAAACACTATGAATTAATTTTTTTATCCTAACCATACTCTCATGAGAAATGGAAAAATGAAATTCCATTTGAAAATCCCATAGATTGGGAATATGTCCAAGCTAGACTGAAATCCCCAGATTTCGCAACTTTCTACACCATGACTTGAGATGACTAAATGGAGGAAATAAACAAGAATTTGTTTGAAATGGAAAGAACAAGGAAATAAGAAGAAGAACATACGAGAGTTGAGTAAATCAAATTAAGAGAGGAAGAAAAACTGAGAGCAATAGAGGAGGAACAAAAAATGCAATCGCAAGCAGATGAATTAAGAATAAAAACAGAGGAAGAAATAAAGAAAAGACAAGAAGAAGCAAATGTTATAATGTTCCAAGAAGCCAAGAGAATAGAAGCTAAGGTTGAAATCAGAAAAAAGGCTTTGAGAGACTTGCAAGAAAAGGAGAGATTGGAAGGAAAAGAGGAATAGAGAAGGAAAGAGGAGGAACAAAGAAGGCATGATGAAGAAAAAATAAGAGAAGAGGAAGAAAGGATTAAAAAATAAGAATAACAGAGATAGTTAGAATAAGAAAGAAAAGAGAAAGAGAGGTTGATAGCTTAAGAGAATAAAAGACAAGAAGAGGAAGACAAGAAAAAGGAGGAAGAGATTCTTCAACAAGAAGAAACTTGGGATGAAAAAGATAAAGAAGATACAAAAAGTGGGACACAACAACAAATAGAACAAACTCATGCATAGTAGTCACCACATCAAACATTGCCACCTCCTATCAATGGCATTGATTTGACCACCAAGGAGGATGTGATCATTCTGAAAGTAGGGGATAAAGGTAAGGAACATATGTTAGAACAAGTACACACTCCAAGAATCCTGTAGAATACTTTATGGAGTGATCAACCAATTCCATACCCTTTGGAAGAAGTTGTTGACCTAGAACTGATAGCCTACAACAAAAGAAAACAAGTTATATTGAAGCAAACTCAGAAAAGGAAGAAGTTGGACTTGTACACCTCCATCCTATGTAAATTCGATGAATCAATGATTGATACAAGAAAAGGTAGGCTCAATGATATATTGTCAATTGGAATAGCTATATCTTATGCTACCATGGACAAAGAAAATTTTGAAGCAAAAGAGATCAAAATCCTTAGGAAACATATCACTTTACTATAGAATCAAGTTGAATATTATAAGGCCTCACATGATGCAATCAATAATTTCATTAATAAAGACTTAGAGGAAGATAAAATTAATGATAAAATCAAGAAAGACTTCCTTTCCAAGGTGTTTGAGTTGCAAGAGTTGAGTGTGAAACTATCCATATTATACAAGGAAAACCTTATTTGAAAAGAGAAACGGGCTAAGGTGTAGGACTAGTTGAATTACCTCAAGCAAATACAGAAAATATGAGTTCAAGAGGATCGCCATATCATGATTGAGCTATATGGGATGAAATAGACGACCAATTACTAGGGAAGAATATCAAATGAGGCACAGAAAGAAATTGATTATGAGTGGTTGTCCTACATTAAAATATTGATTTAATAGAGAACACTAATATACGATGCAAGTTTCCTAACTTCGTTACACCCAAAGGATTTCGGCCAGCCACTGAAGTGATGAAGTAGTTTGAGGAGGACGCACATAAGCATGAAGGAGAGGTCAAAAGTATTTCCTCCTTGGAGCAAGGGCATCTTTAGAGGTTTCTAACAACTTAAGTTAGAACAATGACTCAGTTACAGTCTATTTTTCCTAAAATAGAAAAATATATCAAGAGATTTGAACGAAATCATATTTTGAAATTACCAAGCGAGCAATCTGTATTTCTTCATCTTAGTCTATGTAATGATTTATTTAGTTAATGGGGAAAATACAATGAGGAAAATGTAAAAGATACAACTTCCAGTTCTCCCAAAATCTAGCTTAAGAAACAATCTGCATGGTTATTTTTTCATGAACATTTTATTCTATAAATATGTAAGATGAATACTTAGAAAGGGTTTTTTTGTATTTGAGGGTACGGTGAGAATTGTAACTTTTAATTAGTTTCAAGTTAATTTAGAAGATTCTTCCTTAAAGTCGAAGGACATTTTGTTGGAGATTCATTTTGGATCAATTTTACTTGTGGATAATCCTGCTATGATTTATTACTCATATGTCTAGTAAGAATTTCCATTTCTATTCAAGTTATCATGTGCTATCAATTGGAATGCTTACTTTCAAATCTTCAGTAAATATTTTAGAATTTTTTTATGGTTAGATTTTAATTCTTATCTCTTGTTTAGTAAATAGTCATATGTCATTTATTTCATTAATTGTTGTAAAATTATTTATGTAGCTAGTTTTAGTTAAGATGGAATCTCTTTTGTGATTTTCCCTTAGCTTATTTTCTATAAGCGTTCAATCTATTTTCCTGGAAATATTCATGTAGAGATCATTTTCCCCTAGAACCAACTCTTAGGAAAACAAAACTAGAGAGTTATTTCAATATACTCTTTATGAGAGTTACCATTTAAAAATATAATTCCTTTATCCATTCATATTAGATTTATTTTGTTGCATTTCCCTTTTACAGAAAATATTTTAGATAGAAATATTTTAAAAAGACAAACAAAACATTTCACATAAATACCATCGAACAGCTATTGTACCATAACCCAAAATATTATTCCATTAAAACAAGGAAGAGTTGAATCCCTATTGTTGAGTTTTGGGAATCCATTCCTCTCAATAGGTGGTTAGGATGGAATATTTTGTCAGTTCCAGACTATGTTTATCCTCAGTTAGATGTTCTTCTAGTGCATCTTCATGGTTGTGCTCCTATGAACAAATAAAAGATAGATCAAAGGGGTTAGGTTCCAAAAGGGTAATGAATATGTGGTTAAATTGGGATACAATTCTCAATTTTTGGATCTCATGTTGTTAAACCCTAAATAGTATCACATTACCCCTTAATTGGGGCATATTACATTAGTATTGTTACTTTATTTATGTCGGCTTAGGTCCATTAGTTGTAATTGTACCTCCTAGTCTCATATATATACCAAGGAGACATTTTCATATTGAATCATCTAGTATTTGGAAATTGATGTGGTGTATAAGGAGGTTTCCCCCTCGAAGAGGCTTATTATATGAAATTATCTCTTTTTCAAGGTGTTGAGTACTTATTCTGAGGTTTTTTATGCTATTTTGATATTTGGTTCTTAACATTTGGTATCAGAGCTCAATCTCTTGGGGTTTCGCTGCTGCGTCTGATACATATTGTAATTTTTACTATAACTTTTTTTCTACAATGTTTAATAAGGAACACCTTGGAGGATATTTCAAATATGTATCAAGGTACATGGTATTCAAATTTTAGCTCCTGAGACCTTATACTTTTGGAGATATAGCCTGTGTAAGATAGGGTTCTGGAATCATCATGAATTTAGTCATCCTGGAATTTTCGATATAACATTTTTTATGTGATGTTTCAGACCATGAAAACTGGAGGATATTCATAGAAATTATCAAGGTATCTGTGATAAAAAAAATAGCTTTTGGGTCATCCTAATTTTGTAGATACACCGTGTGTAATATAGGGTAATTGACTAGTCATATTAACTAGTCTCAAACAAATGTTTCGGGTAAAACAGTGATATTTTCTTAAGTGAGTATCCAAATTAAGTGAGACCAATTGCATTGTATAGTAGACAGTCTTTATTATTTCTGGTGCAATTTTCAGAATCAAATATCAGATATTGTGCTCTTGGCACGCTTTACAAGTACGCTCTCCTGGAAGGGAAAAAAAACTAAAAGGTGTGGGGAAGTTACCATAAATTCCACTTGGCACATCCAATTTTGATCAGACCTATGGAATTGCAGAGAAGACATATCAGATCAATATAGAACGAAATTTTCAAACCCAAAAGGGAAGACATTTTGGAGATACAACGGAAGAAAGATTGTCTAGCGGAACCACCTCAAAAACAAGGTTTAAAATTGATACATGGCCAACATGCCACAAAAAAATGGAACTTCTACACCAAATAAGCCTTCAAACATTCCTACTTGGACTCTTGATGAAGGTGAAGAAATTCACAGGGACATAAATGATTTACAAAATAAGACAGTAACAAAAGATGAACTACAAGGGATGATGGATTCAACTGAAGCTAAGTTGGAGGCAATAATGGATACTAAGATGGATGGTTTAAAAAGGGATATCATGGAAGGATTGAAAAATTTACTAATAGAGAGGCCACCTGAAAGTAAAAATGTATCCCATGAAATTCATGATGAGGACACAAGGAAGATGAATAAAGAATGGAGAAACTCCAACTTTGGGTTGATGACCAACCACTTTCCTAAGATCGATATGAGGAAGTTTGATGGAAAGGATCCAATCACATGGATACTTCAGATGGAGTAGTTCTTTGATATACATGATGTGCCACACACACAAAAGGTATGAATTGTTTCTTTATATTTAAAACATAATCCATTTGTGTGATATCAATGGCTTTGTTCTCATAAATCACTTGTCACTTGGAAAATTTTCACGGAAGAAATGATAGCACACTATGAGGATACAAGGAGCAATACCTTCTTTATCCAATTGATAAATCTCAAGAAAAAGGGTTCAGTTACGGAGCACATTGAGAACTTCCAAAGATTGAATATAAAGGTAACGAATATTCCAGATGAGCACATGATTGATGTATTCATAGGAACTCTAAAGGATAACATTCAACATGGGGTCCTCCTTTGAGAACCCAAATCATTGGAGAATGTGTTCAGGGTGGTGAGAAATGTTGAAAGTAAAAATATGGCTATGGATACTAGAAGCACCACTCCTAACATCTATTGAGAGAAAAATGTTCCTTCTTCTAAAACACCTCAACCTACAAGGTTGACACCTCAACAATTGGAGGAAAGAAAAGAAAAAGGTTTATTCTTTAATTGTGACAGCAAGTATAGTAAGGGACATAAGTGTGGTGAGAAGAAATTATTCTACATAGATTGTGAAGAGGAACAAGAACAAGAACAAGAACAAGAACCATCTCAAGATGAAAACGTAGAAGAGATTTCTTTTGAATAGTTGACTCCCACGATATCATGTAATGCATTGGCTAGAATTAACACTCCTCAAACCCTCAAGATCAAAGGATATATCAAAAAGAAAAAGGTAATAGTCCTAATTGATTCTGGTAGTACTCATAATTTCATTCACTGTAAATTAGCCAAAGCTCTCAATTTATTTATATATCCAGCACCAGAGTTTCAAGTAATGATTGAAAATGGAGGAACTATCAATTGCTCAAGAAAATTCCATAATATCAATCTTACTATGGGGGAATATGTAATGAATTTTCCAATGATTGTTATACCCATGGGTGGTGTTGATGTCGTATTAGGAGTCCAATGGTTACAATCATTGGGAATGGTGGATTTTAAAATTCAAGAACTTTTCATGAAATTTTCATTGGAAGGAAAGGAAATTGAGTTAAGGGGTATCACAGGGAAACCTAGTAAGGTGATGAGCTCTAATGTCATGACAAAATTATTGAAAAATGGGCATCTAGGTGTAATTGTACAACTGTGCCCATTAGATGTTCAAACATATAATCCATCTATTCCCCTATATCCCCAAGGGATCATTTATAAGAATTCCAAAGTATTTGAAGATGTTCCCAGAGGCCTTCCACCCACTCAAAATCATGATCATGTTATTCATGTAATTCCTGGGAGTGTTCCTCCTAACATCAAGCCTTATAGATACCCTTATTCCCAAAAGAGTGAAATTGAGCATATGGTTGAAGAAATGTTAGAAGCTCCCATTATTAGACCTAGCCAAAGTTCTTACTCTGCATTTGTGGTAATGGTACTCAAGAAAGAGGGTTCATGGCGTATGTGTTCAGATTATAGAGATCTCAACAAGATCACTATTAAAGATAAGTTTCTCATTCTCGTCATTGATGAATTGTTAGATGAACTATATAGATCAATCTACTTCACAAAGTTGGATCTTCGTTTAGGGTATCATCAGATTAGAATGAAGGAAGCAGATATCCCAAAAACAACATTCTGAACTCATGAAGGCCATTATGAATTTTTGGTCATGCCTTTTGGCCTTACGAATGCACCTTCCACATTCCAAGGATTAATGAATTCCATTTTATATCCCTTCCTTCGAAATTTTGTGTTAGTATTTTTTGTTGATATACTAATCTATAGAAAGTCTTGGGAGGATCATGTTTGACATGTTGACAAGGTGCTACAACTACTAAAGGAGCAACAACTATATGCCAAACCATCCAAATGTTTCTTTGGGGTGAAGGAGGTAGAGTATTTGGGTCATATTTTATCTCATGAAGGTTTCAAGGTAGACCCTAACAAGATTAAGTCCATGATGGACTGGATGATTCCAAAAACATTGAAGAATCTTAGAGGATTTTTGGGTTTGATAGGTTACTATCGCAAGTTTGTTTAGAACTATTGAAGAATAGCATCACCTTTAACGACATTAACTAAGAAGGATGCATTTTCATGGACTCCAGAGGCAACTCAAGCTTTTGAACAATTTAACAAGGTGATCTGCAAATCTCCTGTCTTGACCACACCAGACTTCAAAAACACCTTTATTTTGGAATGTGATGCCTCGGGAAATGCCATTGGTGTTGTTCTAATGCAAGAAGGAAGGACCCTTKCTTTTGACAGTTGACCACTCAATGGAAAGGACTTACACAAACCCATTTATGAGAAGGAAATGATGTAAATACTACATGCATTGAAGAAATGGCGCCCTTACCTAGTAGGTAGGCACTTCAAGGTCAAAACAGATCATGATAGTCTTAAATACTTCTTGGAACAAAGACTATCTTCAGAAGAACAACAAAAATGGGTGACCAAGATGTTGGGTTATGATTTTGAAATCATCTACAAAAAAGGGAAGCAAAATGTTGTGGTAGATGCACTCTCAAGAAAGGATGAAGATGTTGAGTCATTTCTCTATGTTATATTGATCATCCAACCCGATTGGATAATAGAAGTGAGGGATGAATGGAAGAATGAAGAAAACGTGTGGACTCTCATTCAAAGGTTKCATTAGGATTCCAGTGCATCAGATACATTTGCATGGAAAAATGATTCACTATGGTACAAAGATCCCTTATATTTATGTAAGAACTCCCAACTTAAACAAAAGGTACTCTTGGAAYTGCACACCTCTCTGGTAGGAGGGCACTCGGGATTTTTGAAAACCTACCATACGGTCAAGAAGGAATTTTTTTGGTATGGCCTTAAAACTAATGTTCAAAGGTTTGTGGCAGAATGTTTGGTTTTCCAACAAAATAAGTTGGAAACAATTAAGACCCTGGGTATTTTACAACTATTAGCCATCCCAAGTCAGCGTTGGGAGGAGGTTTCCATGGATTTCATCATAGGGTTATTGAAGTCTGAAGGAAAGAGTGTCATCATGGTGATTATTGATAGACTGATCAAGTACACACACTTTTGTGCACTCCCTCATCCTTTCAAAGCCAGTATAATTTCCACCGCATTCATGGAGACAGTTCAAAAGCTACATGGAAGCCCAAAGATTATTGTAAGTGACAGAGATCCCATATTCACTGGACATTTTTCAATAAAATTATTTTCTTGTTTGGGTACTCAATTGGCTCATAGCTCATGTTATCATCCTCAATCTAATGGACAAACAGAGATAGTGAACAAATGTCTTAAAGGCTACCTTTGTTGCTTTGTCTCTGATAAACAAACACAATGGTTCAAGTGGTTACCCTTGGAAGAATGGTGGTATAACACTTCCTTTCATACTGCAACAAAAATGACACCATTTATGGCACTATATGGATATCACCCACCTTCCATCAATTCTTCTCTAAAATAAATATCTAAGGTTCAAGCAGTGGAATATCACATCGAGCATCAACAAAAAGTTCTCCAAGTCTTAAAGGACAACCTGACCATGGCACAGAATCGCATGAAACGACAAGCAGATCAGCATCGTAGTGAAAGAAGTTTTGAAGTGGGGGATTGAGTATTTTTAAGACTACAACCATACAATCAGATGTCCCTCAAGAAAGTTAAGAAGGATTATAAATTATCACCAAAGTACTATGGCCCTTATAAGGTGTTGCAAAAGATTGGTACTATGGCATAAGAACTGGAGTTACATGCATCTTCGTGAGTAGACCCAGTTTTCCATGTTTCATGCTTAAAGAAGGTTATAGGTGAAAATATTCAAGTTCAAACTATATTGTCAGAACTTGACGAGGAAGGAAAAATAATATTGAAGCCTGAAGCTATCATTGACATGAGAATTCACCAGCTAAGGAATAGATCCATTTCAGAGTATCTCATTAAGTGGAGGAAACTACATGTTGAAGATTCCACTTGGGAAGATGAGTCTTTTATACAGAAGCATCCATAGTTACTCAACCATTGCGAACAACACTTGTCTCAAGAGGAGGGGCATGTTAAGCCCTAAATAGTGGCTCATCACCCCTTAATTGGGGCATATTATATTAGTAATGTTATTTTATTTATGTCGGCTTTAGTCCATTAGTTGTAATTATACTTCCTAGTCTCCTATATATACCAAGGAGACATTTTCATTTTGAATCATATTGTAATTGTACATTTATGTGGGCATAAGGATATTGCCCCCTCAAAGAGGCTTATTATTTGAATTTCTCTCTTTTTCAAGGTGTTGAGTACTTATTCTGAGGTTTTTCTATGCTATAGTGTGTGATGTTGCCCCACTTGAAGTCTGTGATGTTCTTTTAGGACAACCATATATGTGAAAATGTCACATTATCTACGAGTCTCGGCCTCACAGTGTCATTTTTACTCTGAGAGGTCATCTCTGTAGGGTATCAGAGGTAGCTTCGACTACTACCACTTTATTGATCTCGGAAAAACAATGCCACAAAGTAATATCTTAGACCACACATTTTTCCCTCTTCACGATCTAGTCAGACGATGAACAAGAGGTCATTGCGACTACTACAGCCTTGGCTCAAGACATTTCTATCCAGTAGAAGCAAGTCGATGAGATTTTAGAGGAGCATAAAGAGAATGGGAGTCTTCCACATGTTCATTATAGCTCTACTAGCCACGACCCGTTTTAGGTGTGCTTGGGGTTCCAATCGTTAGTCCCCATTGATATAACTCTTCTTGCTTCATCTTCACTGACAAAGTTCTCCCACACTTTGAACAAGGCAGATCGTGCAGCTAGATCTGTTGAACAGATCCAACACCTCCAACAAGTTCATGGCATCCTTCCATAGGTAAAGTACAAGCATGACATCTACTTCAACAAGGAAAACGACTCACCAAGGTTTAGATTCAACAGAAGTTTCCCCATCTCCATAGGGAACTTGATGCAATGGGGACTAATGCAATGGGGACCATTTCTTCCTAAGGGGGGAGGAATGATACAAGTGGATCTCGATGACCAACCACCTTTTCCACTGAATCAACATTTTGACCTAATGGTTTTAATAAACCATGATATTCACCTTTTTCATGGGGAATGAAATGTAATAATGTCTTCATTTGTTAATTATAGACATGTATTGATGTTATGTACATACCTACAACATAGCATAATGCATCGGATCCCATTAGAACTTCGCAATTAAGCATGCTTAGGCTAGAGTAGTACTGAGATGGGTGATCGTCCGGGAAGTCCTAGTGTTTTACATGTGTTACACACCAAAATGCCACGCACTTATTTGCACCTAAGTGTTGCAAGTGTCGTAAATTTTCATATGCACTTTACTAAGTGTCGCATGCACTTTGTGTACGCACCTTACTAAGTGTTGCATGCACTTTGCTAAGTGTCGCAACACCTTGACACCATGAAATAACATTTGTCACAATCCCTAGTAAATGTGGAGGAGAAATATATTATATGAAGGTCAAAATACTATGTGCACATGTATTATTCATTATTATTCATAAAAAGGAAATTAATTTAGTGTGAAAATCCACCTCACATTTAGTTTCCTAATCTCAAGGAGAAGTTGAGTGTTTCATGGATGGTTGAAATATTTTCTCAAACCAAAATCCTAATTTGGTGGATCTTGAGAGATATTTTCTTCGTAAAATCCTTGAGAGAGATTTTCTCCCTTAAAATCTTGGAGATCCCAATTTAGTGGATCTAGTGAGTGATCTTCTCCATGGTGGTTAAGCCTCTAAATCCTATATAATGAAGCATTTCCATGGTGAAAAGGGAAATATTTTCAAACCTTTGATCTTGGTTGAAGGAATCCATATGAGTATCATCATTTTGATCTCAAGACTTTCATGCAAGGGTTGAACGAGGACAGCTTGGAGAATATTGTTGCAACATCAATGTGATTTGTTAGTGCCTTCTTTTGGCTTTCCATTTAAATATCAACTTGGCTTATTCCTTTCATTATGTTGTTCATTGTAATGTCTATGCTTAAGTCAAATCGGGTATAGATAGATTTGTTTGATCTAATTACTTAGAGTAGGAGAAAATATTTCTTTGTTATTCATCACAGGTCCCGACTCATGCTACGAAGCTTGGAGATTAAACCTGAAGCTTGGAGCAGTGAGGACAAACATTGAAACAAGGTACCCCACACTCTTTCTCTTTCTCATTTCGATTGGTTATGAACTATATCTATAAGTAAAGTAGCAACCATTTTTTTACTTCCTCCTTTGGACCAAAGAAGGGGTCTTGGTCCAAAGGGGAGCTTAACCTGTCTATAGGGTAAGATTTCTCATAACAAAAAATTGGTGACCATACTGGGGAATGGACTTTGACTAGTCTTTTATTTGGTTTGTCTTAAATCCTTGCTTATGTGATTGGATATTGTTTGTTTGATGTCTGCTTTTGAGTTATGTCCCCTTTCCTCATCTTCATCAAGAATTTTTCAGAGTCATTGATTGAGTCTCTGTTGAGTTTAAGGTTTTTTGTGCCTTTTTCAAGCACTTTCAGAACCAACAATTCCTTGTAGTGGTTACAAGAGCGCCACTGGCCTGACTGACGCTCCCCCTCAGTTTCTTTTTAGGTGGATCCATGAGGTTCTGTTATGTTTTACTCAGTCTATTGTTAAGAGGATTTTAGCCCAGAGTCTTTATATTTGTCTTTGACTTTGTTTTGATTGAGAAATCGACATTCATGACTCATTTCATTTCATCTTTTGAGTTTGCAAACTTCTCCTAGTTGTGAAATTGTATAGTCCCGTTGGGTTAACAAGATCCCTTGGTTCATCCGACCTTTCAGTCCTCTGGACTTCGTCTCGCAAAAATTTTAGATTGCTTCAATGTTTGGAAGTTTTTATCAACTAGAGTTTGCAAAGGTTGTTTCGTATTGAGCCCTTTCTGTCTTCGTTGAAACCTTTCTGTAACATCCATCCATGTTGCTAAACAATTAACCATTCATTTAAATACATACACATTAACAACTTTGTTTTAGCATAATTTCATTGATTTTTATTTACACATTTCTTCTACATCTTCTCAATGATAAATCTAAATAACATGATGAAATAAGTAGTAGGTTAACTTTAAGATTTAGAACTTAAAACATAAGTATATCCAAAATATCAATAAAAAAATACCACCGAAAAATACCTCCTCCTTAGTTTGTAGAAGCTCATCAGTTGTAATGTAGTCCTGGGTGCTTCCAAGTATTCTTTTCCTGCTTGCCCAGAGTGAAACAACGAAATCCTCCCAGCCAACTAGGAGTCTAGATGAATTCCTAACTCCAAGAAACCTTTTGGTTTCTTGGCCCTCCATGCCCGTGACTCCAAGAAAAACAAAGAACCAGTGCTCACATAAAACCATCATAAGAAATATATCTTCCAAATATTTCACAACCTCTCATCATGCTCAAACCTTCCAATCCCCCCTTCCTTACCAATTATTCTCCCTATTTATCAAGTTTCCATACACCCTTCCCCAAGTCTCCTCAACCACCCTCATTATTATCCATCAACCTCCATTAGCTAGATTTTTGGGAAAATATTAAAATAAAACTAAAATATAAATTACTTGCATTAAACAAC
>ML781101.1:397222-409486 GCA_009831015.1 Picea engelmannii | reverse complement strand
TTATTAACTAAAAAGGGAAAAAGGAAAAAGGGGGTTAATTTCTACACCTGCCAATTTGAGTCCTAAATAAAAAGGGGAAAGAGGGAAATCTAAAATATTTAGGAAACTAGGAAAAGAGGGAAACATAAGAAGAAAAGGGAAACCCGAGGGAAAAAACAGAAAGTCAAACTTAGTAAGGTATCTACCATTAAGAACTTTCTAATTTAAAATTGAACTAGCTAATTGATAATGGGGAAAGTCATTAAAACCTGTAAGAGAATTTGGGGACACCTAGGAGTGACTCTAGGTGGGTGAGGGAAATAAGGGAAATTAATTAATTAAAGAAATTAATTTGTGGAGGAATGAAGGGGATGGGTGACACTTGTACGGGGAAGAATTTTTAGGATTTAATTTTTAAAACTTTAATTAAATGAGATTTTAGGAAAGTAAGGGACTTCGAAACTCTATATAATGAAGGGAGGAGAAGGATGAAGGATCTCTTCTGTTTGCAGAAATCTCTACTTTATTGACTTAGCTTGTTGGAGTTGGGATACCCAGCTTGGTGAGGAGTGGTAGCTCGACCTTGCGAGGAGAGCTGGGAGCTAATTGATTCTCTAGTTAGCGTGCATGGCCCCTTTGCGGCTCGGGGGGCTACGGGAGAATAAGAGTACCCCTAGCATTGGTTGGGAGGTACCAGTGAGGTCTCGTTGGTCGGCAAGCAAGTGTTGCACAGAGAAAAAGGAACATCAACTCAGAGCGAGCGATCAGGCAACGGTACGCTTTCTTCATTTTGTATGGTAGATTGTAGTAGTAATATGCTTTGGATCTGCATGTTTAGTGGGTAAGTAAATTGATTGTCTAACGTTCTAGTTGTTGACTGAATTTTCCTTAGCCTAGCTTGATGATTGATTGGCTCCCATGGCCTTCGATTCCCGGCATGTCTTGACCGCCTTGGGTGTATTGATTTGTGAAGGTTGTGGTTGTTTTTTACTTTCGTCCCTAGATCATCAGTCCTCACCTGAATAGTCGGACAGGAGCCTAATCTATGGTCGTCGCTTCTACATTAATAGACCTATGGATCTCAACGCCCTGCTTTTCTGTGCAAGGATGATGAGCAAAGGACGAACCTATCAGTCGTCTACCTCCGTTGTTGTCCTTGGATGATTGGATCTTTTCGGTTCTCTTACTGTTGTCTGCAATTTGTATTGGTATTCTGGCAACGGAAAAACGAATTGATTCATGTCTGCATTTTATATTGGTATTCTGGCAATGGAAAAACGAATTGATTCATGTCTGCATTTTGTATTTGTATTATGGCAATGGTAAAACGAATCGATTCATGTCTGCATTTTGTATTGGTATTCTGGCAATGGAAAAATGAATTGATTCATGTCTGGATTTTGTATTTGTATTCTGGCAATGGAAAGACGAATTGATTCATGTCTGCATTTTGTATTGGTATTCTGGCAATGGAAAAACGAATTGATTCATGTCTGCATTTTGTAATTGTATTCTGGCAATGGAAAAACGAATTGATTCATGTCTTAATTTTGTATTGGTATTCGGGAAATGGGAAAACGAATTGATTCATGTTTTCATTTGGTATTGGTATCCTGGAAATGGAAAAACGTTTTTTATTTTAAATGTTGCCAGAGATTGTCATTTTAAATGCCCACGTTTTGCTTTCAAATGAGACAGAGATTGTCGTTTAAAATTGCCCACGTTTTTGCTTTCAAATGAGACTAAGTTTGTTGTTTAAATGCCCACATTTTGCCTTCAAATGAGACCAAGATTTTTGTTTTAATTGCCCACGTTTTTTATTTCAGATGAGACTGAGTTTACTGTTTTAAATGCCCATGTTTTTGCTTTCAAATTAGACTGAGTTTGTTGTTCTAAATGCCCACGTTTTTGCTTTCAAATGAGACTGAGTTTGTTGTTTTAAATGCCCACATTTTTGCTTTCAAATGATACTAAGATTGTCATTTTAAATGCCCACGTTTTTGCTTTCCAACGATGGACTGAGTTGCTGTAGAAATCACCCACGAATTTAGCCTTTTAAATCTTAAATTCACTTGCCGGAATGACCACGGTTTTGGTAAATAAAAATTGACTCTGAGCATGTTGAATTCGCCCACCCTTTTTTTTTGCTATTCAATCCATAACTAACTTGCAGTAATGACCACGATTTCGCCTTCAAACTGTGACTGTGTTTTGCTACTGGTGTGACCACGTTTTGCCCCTTTAAATGGTTGACTGCGGTTGTTGGATTGGACACCATTTTGCCTTAAATATTGTCTGTGTTTTACTATTAATTACCATCTTAATTGCAATGATAAAAGCTATATTATTGCCTTATTAATTGCCATGTTATTTTCTACCGTGAGTTAATGATCAGCAGATTCCTTCTTTTTGATTAATTACCGCAGCGAGTTAAATGGTTAAACAGTATGAAATCACCTTGTTATTGAGCTATTAATTGTTATGTTAATAGTCATGTAATTGCCTTGTTATTGTTATATTAATTGTTATGTTAATCAACATGTTAATCGCCTTGTTATTTCTTTATTACTTGTTATGATAACAATCATGTAAATGGCCTTGTTATTGCTAATTTAATCGTTAGGTAACTGCTATGTTAATTGTCTTCTTATATTGCGACAGCGATGTTAGTAGTTAGCAGTTTCCTTCTCAATGATAATAGATAGCTAGTATTATTGGTTCGGTCAGTATAGCTAAACTACATGTTGAGATTAAATTGTTCATAGGTGTTATAATAGTAGCATCCTACATTGAGCTTGTTAATATTGTTATTCAAGTTAATGGATAGTTGGATGGAGATTTTGGATTAATGTAGAATTGTCCAATTATGTTGTTTTAATGATTAAAATTAGGTTGGTGAGTAAAGACTAGATTGTCAATTTTAGACTTGCTCAATTGATTATAATGGAGGTTAGATGGTATTTATAATTATAGTTTAAATATTGTTTACTTAGACTTGAAATATTGATTGTATTAACATTAAATTAGCGGGTGCATTATTGACTAATTGTAACTTTGACTTGCCCCATTTAGAATGGAACCCATGTTAAAATAGATTGTATTCATTGACTGGTTTAGACTGGGTGATTGGTTGGGTCGGGAACGATGTCGTGTATTGGCTTGCGTCATCCCTTGTCTTCTTCCTCTGGCATTTTGTCGACCTGTTGTTGGGGTATGGGTGTGGTTTTTCTTATCGGTATTTAGTTCCTAGAACATCAGTTTGTCTAGAGTCCTCGGTCTGAATAGCTTATGTTGCACCAAGGTTATTGATGCCTCTATCACCTGTGAACATCATGATTCCTGATGACAGGATCATGGCGTGCCCTATGGGATAGCGGCGATCGAGAACTTGGCCGGAGTCGCTGTGTTCTGTGTGAGTGTTGTCAAGCATTGCCAGTTGCTTTATAGCGCATGGGTTGAATGCCTTCAGGCATTGGGTTCGTGCGCCTAGAGGTTCTAGTCCTTGTTGTTTGGATGTTGCGTCGGGATGGGGATGTTGTCCCTTAGCTTGTAGCCGTGGTCGTGTTGAGTCGGGCGGGTAGTCATTCCTCCTTATTTCTCTACGCTTGATTCACCCAGTTACCCTTGTGAGTGAGTGGAGTCATAGTTGCTCGTTTTCCTGGAATGTGTGCTTGCGTTCGTTGTCAGTGGTGTGGTTAACTGTCGTTGTCATCGCCTTTCTTCCAAAATGAAAAAAAAAAAAAAAATTGCATTGTTGTTTGCTTGTAGTTGTAACGAAGAGGGGTCGTTACATATGGTATCAGAGTAGGTTCAACCCTGCGACTATGGATCTCTAGGCTTTCCACTGCAGTAAACCTGTGAGTATTAACCCCTGTGTTAAGTAAAAATCTTAACGTGTCCTTGTGGAGATTGCATTTAGAGGACGCCCCTGAGGGTGCACAACGCGCAATAGCTAGTACCGTTAGCATCCTTCGATATCTCTAGAGAGATGAATTCTAACGTCCACGAGTGTCACGGACGATGGTGTCATCGAATCATAGTTGTAGAGCAAGGTGTTTGCTTCACACTTCGCGTTTACGCCCTCCCACATGAAGGTCCACATGGTGGTCTTTCAACTGAAGGGGAGCGCTCTTTTTTCGCAGAAGACGCTCCTGCCCCTTTTGAACATGATCGTCGGCGACGTGTCATTGGAACTGTTCGAGGGATAGTTCTAGGAGAGGTATGTTTCTAAGGAATTCGTTGAGCATCAACTCAACGAGTTTGACGCCTTGCGACGAGGTAGTCGCATGGTGCCCAAGTTCGAGGCCCATTTTGGAGCTGCTTTGATATGCTCCGCACCAATTTACCCAGAAACTTAAGGTCAAGAAGTTCGAGTTTGGCCTTATTGTTAGAATTCATCTTCTACTTCGAGTACCAGGAGTATTGGACCGAAGAAGGGGTGTTGGATGTGTGGGGAGCCACACTACTAGTGCGACTTCCCAGTGGAGAGGACTAGAGCGTCTAGATCAGTTGGACCCACTACCATAGGAGATATGGGCAAGGCCCATCGGATTTATGTAGCGGTGAATAACCGCCAGGCAGAGCACCAGTCGACTTTGCTCGAGACGTCGGCTACCGTCGCTGACTAGACCCTTAGTATTTTGATAGATCCCAGTGCTACCGAGATTTTTATTTTGGGTACAACACTAAAAAGAATTAAGGTAAAGGCAGTCAAACAGGATGATTTTAGCTTCATAGAGATCACTTCGGGAGCTAAACAGAAGCTTGGAGGAAAGGTTATGGGTTGTACCCTTAACCTGGGAGAGTTTGTCACCAGGTCCAACCTATACGTCACGATCTTAGGATCTTATGACGTCGTGATTGGTATGGACTGGTTGGAATCGCATGAGGCGATACTCAACTGTAAGACGAAACGGTTGAGCTTCGTCGATGATGAGGGAAAAAGACGAGTGATTGTAGGTCAGAACCAGGGAGTTTCCCAGAGGTTCATCTCTTCCTTGCAGCTATGGAAGAGCATGTGCAAGTGGTGTAAGCTTTATGAGATCCTTGCATTAAACGAGAAGGGAGTAGCGGAAGGTCTAGAACACCTTTCGGTGGTGAGAGAGTTTGCAGACGTCTTTCCAGGGGAATTACCTGGGATGTCGTCGGAGAGGGAATTGGAGTTTACTATAGACCTAAAACCGGGGACTGAACCGATAGCTAAAATGCCTTATCGGATGTCAACCCCAGAGTTACAAGAGTTGAGAATGACGCTGAAGGAATTGCTAGACCTAGGACTGATACGTCCAAGTGTGTCACCGTGGGATGTGTCCGTTATTTTCATACGAAAGAAGGATGGGTTGGGGAGGCTCTACATTGACTACCGTCAATTGAACAAGGCCATGATCAATAATCAATATCTGTTGTCGAGGATTGATGATTTGTTCGATCAGATGAAGGGTGCGACGGTGTTCTCAAAGATCGTTTTGCAATCAGGGTATCACCAGTTACGGATTAAGGAAGATGACGTCCCTAAGACCACCTTTAAGATGAGGTTTGGACATTACAAGTTTATTGTTTTACAGTTTGGAGTGACAAACGCCCCAAGGGTATTTATGAGTTTGATGAACGGGATGTTCCACGAGTACTTGGACAAGTTTGTCCAAGTATTCATTGATGATATTTTGATTTACTCTTAGATGACGGAGGAGCATGATGAGCACTTACGCTTGGTACTACAGTGTTTGCGAGAGCACAAATTGTATGGGAAGTTGTCCAAATGCTCATTTTATCAATCGAAGATTCACTACTTAGGGTATGTCATCTTTGGAAAAGGTATCGTCGTGGATCCAGCCAAGGTTGAGGCTATTATGGAATGGCATGCATCGATGAATGTCCTAGAAGTGCGTAGTTTCATGGGTTTAGCAGGATACTATAGACAGTTCGTTGAGATGTTTTCAAAGATAGCAAATCTGATCATGAAATTGTAGAAGAAAATCAAGAAGTTTGTCTGGACTGAGAAATGCGCGGAAGCATATCGGAGGCTCAAGGAGTTGTTAACAACAACACCGATACTAAAGGTTCCTGACATGGACGTGCACTTCTTGGTATGCACTGACGCATCCAAGGAAAGCTTAGGTGAAGTCTTGATGCAAGATGGACGAGTGATCCCCTACATATCGAGGAAACTGAGAAGGCATGAGGCCAACTATGCGATGCACAATTTGGAGTTGTTCGCCATTGAACATGCCTTGAAGGTTTGAAGACAATACCTTGTTGGACGAAAATTTGAACTAAAGATGAACCATTGTGGATTAAAACAAATCTGTACGCAAGTGACCCGAACGCGCGACAACGACCTTGGTCGGAATTTCTTAGTGAGTACGACTTCAAGATTACTTACATAAAAGGAACAATGAACCGAGTGGCATATGCATTGAGTCAGAGACCACGCATGTTTTCGGTGTTTCCTCTTCAGACGAATCTACGTGATAAGATTCTAACTTTATAGCGTGATGATGACTGGTACAAGGAGGTCAAGGGTTTTATCGAACAAAACAAAATGATGGTACTAAGATTTGAAGGATTTACGTTTGACGACGATGGATTATTGAGGTTTAAAAATCAGATTTGCGTACCATTGAATGACGAGTTGAGGATGTTGATCCTAAGCGAGGCTCATAGAGCCGTATACATGGCTCACCCGAGAGTCATGAAGATGACGGCAGGCCTTAAACCCTTATTCTTCTAGAAGGGAATGAAGGCATACATAGTCAACTATGTGGCCAAATGTCTAGAATGTCAGCAGGTAAAGCCTGAACGTAGACATCCAAGAGGATTACTACAACGACATGCTATTCTGGAATCGAAATGGGAGGTTATTTCGATGGACTTTATTGTTGGATTGCCACTGACGGCAAGGAGACATGACTCGATTTTCGTAGTAGTAGACACTCTGACGAAGAGTGCTCACTTTATTCATGTGCGTACGACGTATTAGGCACCTAACATAGCTAGAGTTTTCATCGGTGATATTGTGAGGCTGCATGGTGTGCCTACGAGGATTATATCCGATCGAGGATCGATGTTTACTGGACGAGTTTCCAAGAGGCCTTGGGAACCCAACTTAAATTTAGTACGGCGTATCACCTAGAGACTGATGGACAGACCGAACGAACGAACCAGACCTTGGATGACATGTTGCGCATGTTCGTGATGGACTAGCAAAAGCGTTGGGAAGAATTCTTGACATTGGTGGAATCCACTTATAACAATAGTTACTAAAGCACCATTAAGATGGCGCCCTTCGAGTTTCTTTACGAGTGACTATGTCAGATGCCTTTGAGTTGGGATCAGCTTGAGGATAGGGTCCTGGTGAGACCGAAAGTGATCCAAGAAATGGTAGTTTAAATGCAAGCTATAAGACAAAGGATCAAGGAAGCGCAGGATCGGCATAAGATTTTTGTCGATGCGCGTCGTGTCGACCATAGTTACGATGTCACAATCAAGTATTCTTGCGATTGAAACCGCATAAGAGTTTGATCCAGTTGGAAAAAGGGGCTAAACTATCTCCTAGGTTTGTGGTAACCTACGAGATTGTGGAAAGAAGAGGCCCGTGGCCTATTGACTAACCTTGCATGATTCTTGAGGCGTTTTGCACGATGTATTCCACGTCTCTGTATGAGACATTTTTTTTAGTGATCCTACAATGATTTGAATTGAGCACCTGGCGGGTGTCGGATGAGGGGGCGCTCGCAGTTGAGTCGATCTACATCTTGGATCATCGCATTCGACAGCTACGAAATCGAACGGTGGAGAAAGTCAAGCTCTAGTGGGACAGCTATAGTCCGCACTCGGCGACCTGGGAGGACGCATATGATATGCGCCAGCAGTTTCCATTTTGTTTGATAGATAGACTTATGATACTTTGATACACATTATTTCGGCACTTATGATGTGAAACTTCAGGACGAAGTTTAGACCAAAAGGGGGGTGTATGTAACATCCCGCTCTTGCGCACTGAGCGAATTTATTCTTTAAGGACACTTTCTCGCAAGTGATCCGAATTATTATGCTATTAAAACATTGATTTTGATTATGAGGCATTATGGGTTGATGACATGTTGTTTTACTGCATTGACATAGACAGGTCCTATTGATTCGGTTTTACTGAGTGTGCAGGATTTTGGAACTCGAGGATGCAGAGGCATCGATGGAACCCCTTGGACTCTGGATCAAGTCGGGGAGTGAACCATTGGGGTTTGATTGTTTTATATGTGATATTAGTGAATCTGATTAGATGATATGATTATGGATATATTGTTGACATCATTCGTTGATGATGCAGGTTGACGATATTTTGTCGACCAGACTCACATGTGGAGTAGAGGGGTCATGCACGACTACCAGAGATGTTGAGGGAGAGGTGTGGACAGCAGCCCTGCCACAACCTACTAGCACTCCCGCCATGGCTCGAACTGTAGGTTAACGTTTACCTAGTTCCAGAGGACCCACGATGTCATGAGGGAAGACTGCGATAGTCGCTCACAATGATTCTAAGGCGCGCGCAATAAGGCGGGGGCCTTATTCCTTAAAGGCCCTTGGTCTCCCACAAGTTCACCTAGCAGAATATTGACTCAAGGGTTTTTTTATGTCTACCAAGTCAGTCAAGAGGCGAATGGCACCCTTGGAGCACGTGGTGCATCCTGAAGGGCACGTCGCACAAGAAAAATGGAAAGAGGCGAGTGGCACCCTTGGAGCACGTAGTGCGTCCTGAAGGGCACGTCGCGTAAGGGAAACAGATTAAGGCGAGTGGCACCCTTGGAGCACCTAGTGTATCCTGAAGGGCATGTCGTGTTGTTGATGATAAATGAATGAACCTAGATGGCCTTAGGACGAATAACGTGTTAAGAATTTTTAAAAACAAATTCCCTAATAAAATGTCGCCCAGCACGAAAAGTTAAGGTCTAAGTCTAAATTATGCTAGTGGTAAAATTTTATCTATCTATTTTAAAAAATAAAAATAAAATAAATAAAAACAACGTAAGTAATAATTATACTCCTCATTAAATCTTGTAACAATAAAGGGGTAAGCAATTTAAATAATTCATAAAAATCTGTTAGGGTAAAATTTTAAAAAAGGGGAATAATTGTTTCATTTTTTTTATGATAATTTAAAATTATTAACTAAAAAGGGAAAAAGGAAAAAGGGGGTTAATTTCTACACCTGCCAATTTGAGTCCTAAATAAAAAGGGGAAAGAGGGAAATATAAAATATTTAGGAAACTAGGAAAAGAGGGAAACATAAGAAGAAAAGGGAAACCCAAAGGAAAAAACAGAAAGTCAAACTTAGTAAGGTATCTACCATTAAGAACTTTCTAATTTAAAACTGAACTAGCAAATTGATAATGGGGAAAGTCATTAAAACCTGTAAGATAATTTGGGGACACCTAGGAGCGATTCTAGGAGTGACTCTAGGTGGGTGAGGGAAATAAGAGAAATTAATTAATTAAAGAAATTAATTTGTGGAGGAATGAAGGGGATGGGTGACACTTGTACGGGGAAGAATTTTTAGGATTTAATTTTTAAAACTTTAATTAAATGAGATTTTAGGAAAGTAAGGGACTTTGAAACTCTATATAATGAAGGAAGGAGAAGGATGAAGRATCTCTTCTGTTTGCAAAAATCTCTACTTGACTGACTTAGCTTGTGGTTGTTGGGATACCCAGCTCGGTGAGGAGTGGTAGCTCGACCTTGTGAGGCGAGCTGGGAGCTAGTTGATTCTCTGGTTAGCATGCATGGCCCCTTTGTGGCTCGAGGGGCTACGGGGGAAGAAGAGTAGCCCTAGCATTGGCTGGGAGGTACCGGTGAGGTCTCGTCGGTCGAAAAGCGGGTGTTGCACGGAGCGAGCGGGACATCAACTCAAAGCGGGCGATCAGGCAACGGTACGCTTTCTTCATTTTGTATGGTAGATTGTAGTACTAATATGCTTTGGATCTGCATGTTTAGTGGGTAAGTAAATTGATTGTCTAGCGTTCTAGTTGTTAAATGAATTTTCCTTAGTCTAGCTCGATGATTGATTGACTCCCATGGCCTTCGATTCCCGGCATGTCTTGACCGCCTTGGATGTATTGATTTGTGAAGTTTGTTGTTGTTTTTCCCTTCATCCCTAGCTCATCAGTCCTCGCCTGAGCAGTCGGCCAGGAGCCTGATCTACGGTCGTCGCTTCGGCGTTAATTGACCTATGGATCTCAACGCCCTGTTTTTTTGTGCGAGGATGATGAGCAAAGGACGAACCTATCAGCCGTCTACCTCTGTTGTTGTCCTTGGATGATTGGATCCTTTCGGTTCTCTTACTGTTGTCTGCAATTTGTATTGGTATTCTGGCAATGGAAAAACTAATTGATTCATATCTGCATTTTGTATTGGTATTCTGGCAATGGAAAAACGAATTGATTCATGTCTACATTTTGTATTTGTATTCCGGCAATGGAAAAATGAATTGATTCATGTATGCATTTTGTATTGGTATTCTGGCAATGGAAAAACGAATTGATTCATGTCTGCATTTTGTATTTGTATTCTGGCAATGGAAAAAGAAATGATTCATGTCTGCATTTTGTATTGGTATTCTGGCAACGGAAAACGAATTGATTCATGTCTGCTTTTTGTAATTGTATTCTGGCAATGGAAAAACGAATTGATTCATGTCTGCATTTTGTATTGGTATTCGGGCAATGTGAAAACGAATTGATTCATGTTTGCATTTGGTATTGGTATCCTGGAAAAGGAAAAATGTTTTTGCTTTTAAATATTGCCAGAGATTGTCGTTTTAAATGCCCATGTTTTGCTTTCAAATGAGAGAGAGATTGTCATTTAAAATTGCCCACATTTTTGCTTTCAAATGAGACTGAGTTTGTTGTTTTAAATGCCTACATTTTGCCTTCAAATGAGACCGAGATTTTTTTTTTAATTGCCCACGTTTTTTCTTTCAGATGAGACTGAGTTTACTGTGTTAAATGCCCACGTTTTTGCTTTCAAATGAGACTGAGTTTACTATTCTAAATGCCCACATTTTTTCTTTCAAATGAGACTGAGTTTGCTATTTTAAATGCCCATGTTTTTTCTTTCAAATGAGACTAAGATTGTCATTTTAAATGCCCACATTTTTTCTTTCCAACGACGGACTGAGTTGTTGTAGAAATCTCCCATGAATTTAGTCTTTTAAATCTTAAATTCACTTGTCGGAATGACCGCGGTTTTGGTAAATAAAAATTGATTGTGTGCATGTTGAATTTGCCCACCCTTTTTTTTGTTATTCAATTCATAACTGACTTGCAGTAATGACCACGATTTCGCCTTCAAACTGTGACTGTGTTTTGCTGCTGGTGTGACCACGTTTTGCCCCTTTAAATGGTTGACTGCGGTTGTTGGATTGGACACCATTTTGCCTTAAATGTTGCCTGTGTTTTACTATTAATTACCATCTTAATTGCAATGATAAAATCTATATTGTTGCCTTATTAATTGCCATGTTATTTGCTACCATGAGTTAATGATCAGTAGATTCCTTCTTTTTGATTAATTGTCGCAGCGAGTTAAATGGTTAAACAGTATGAAATCGCCTTGTTATTGAGCTATTAATTGTTATGTTAACAGTCATGTAATTGCCTTGTTAATGTTATATTAATTGCTATGTTAATCAACATGTTAATCGCCTTGTTATTGCTAATTTAATCGTTAGGTAATTTCTATGTTAATTCCCTTCTTATATTGTGACAGCGATGTTAGTAGTTAGCAGCTTCCTTCTCAATAATAATAGACAGCTAGTATTATTGGTTCGACCAGTATAGCTAGACTACATGTTGAGATTAAATTGTTCATAGGTGTTATAATAGTAGCATCCTACATTTAGCTTGTTAATATTGTTATTCAAGTTAATGGATAGTTGGATGGAGATTTTGGATTAATGTAGAATTTTCCAATTAGGTTGTTTTAATGATTAAAATTAGGTTGGTGAGTAAAGACTAGATTGTCAATTTTAGACTTGCTCAATTGATTATAATGGAGGTTAGATGGTATTTATAATTATAGTTTAAATATTGTTTACTTAGACTTGCAAGATTGATTGTATTAACGTTAAATTAGTGTGTAATGATCCCATGCCATTATGCAAGGATCATCACTATTTTGGTGTCTTTTCAAAACTTTTTCTGAGTGAGGTATTTCGTCAAACACTTTGTTGATCTACCTTTTAGATGTGTTTATATGTGTGTATGCAGCAAATAACAGAAAGAGATAACCATG
>ML781101.1:381528-395578 GCA_009831015.1 Picea engelmannii | reverse complement strand
TGATGATGTCCCAAAGTGGGGACATTACATAGCGGGTGCATTATTGACTAATTGTAACTTTGACGTGCCCCATTTAGAATGGAACCCATGTTAAAATAGATTGTATTCATTGAATGGTTTAGACTAGGTGATTCGTTGGGTCAGGGACGATGTCGTGTATTGGCTTGCGTCATCCCTTGTCTTCTTCCTCTGGCGTTTTGTCGACCTATTGTTAGGGTATGGGTGTGGTTTTTCTTATCGTTACTCGGTTCCTAGCACATCATTTTGTCTAGAGTCCTCGTTCCAGATATCTTATGTTACGCCAAGGTTATTGACGCGTCTATCACCTGGGAACGGCATGATTCCTGATGACAGGATCGTGGCGCGCCCTATGGGATAGCAGCGATCGAGAACTTGGCCGGAGTCGGTGTGTTCTGTGTGAGTGTTTTCAGGCATTGCCAGTTGTTTTATGGCACATGGGTTGAATGCCTTCAAGCATTGGGTTCGTACGCCTAGAGGTTCTAGTCCTTGTTGTTTGGATGTTGTGTCGGGATGGGGATGTTGTCCCTTAGTTTGTAGGCGTGGTCATTTTGTGTCGGGCAGGTAGTCGTTCCTCCTTGTTGTTCTACGCTTGATTCACCCAGTTTCCCTTGTGTTAGTGAGTGGAGTCACAGTTGCCCGTTTGCCTGGAATGCATGCTTGCATTCGTCGTCAGTGGTGTGGTTAACTATCGTTGTCATCGCCTTTCTTCCAAAACACAAAACACAAAAAAAAAAAAGTTGCATTGTTGTTTGCTTGTAGTCATAACGAAGAGGGGTCATTACATATGGTATCAGAGCAGGTTCAACCCTGCGACTGTGGATCGCCAGGCTTTCCACTGCAGTAAACCTGTGAGTATTAACCCTTGCATTAAGTAAAAACCTTAACGTGTCCTCGTGAAGATCACATTTAGAGGGTGCCCCTGAGGGTCCACAACTTGCAATAGCAAGTACCATTAGAATCCTCTGTGATCTCGAGAGAGAGATGAGTTCTAGCGTCCACGAGTGTCACAGATGGTGGTGTCGTCGAATCATAGTTCTAGAGCAAGGCATGTGCTTCACACTTTGTGTTTACGACCTCCCATATGAAGGTACACATGGTGGTCTTTTGACTGAAGGGGAGCACTCTTTTTTGGCGGAAGATGCTCCTGCCCCTTTTGAACATGGTTGTCGGCAACGTGTTATGGGAACTATTCAAGGGACGGTTCTAGGAGAGGTATGTTTCTAAGGAATTCATTGAGCGTCATCTCAATGATTTCGATGCCTTGCGATGAGGTAGCCGCACAATGCCCGAGTACAAGTCTCGTTTTGGAGCTGCTTCGATATGATCCGCACCAAGTTACCCAAAAACTTAAGGTCAAGAAGTTCAAGTTTGGCCTTATTGTTAGAATTCATCTTCTACTTCAGTTACCAGGAGTACTAGACCGAAAAACGGGTGTTGGACGTGTGGGGAGCCACACTACTAGTGTGACTACCCGGTGGAGAGGACTAGAGCATCTAGATCAGCTGGACCCACTATCGTAGGAGATATGGGCAAGGCCCATCGGATTTATGCAGCGGTGAATAACTGCCAGGCAGAGCACTAGTCGACTATGCTCAAGACGTCGGGTACCGTCGCTGACCAGACCCTTATTATTTTGATAGATCCTGGTGCTACCGAGAGTTTCATTTTAGGTGCATCGCTAAAAAGGATTAAGGTAAAGGCAGTCAAACGGGATGATTTTAGCTTCGTAGAGATGGCTTCGGGAGACAAACAGAAGGTTGGAGGAAAGGTTACGGGTTGTACCCTTAACCTGGGAGAGTTTGTCACCAGGTCCAACCTATACGTCGTGATCTTAGGATCTTATGACGTCGT
This sequence comes from Picea engelmannii, assembly GCA_009831015.1. Classification (NCBI taxonomy): domain Eukaryota; kingdom Viridiplantae; phylum Streptophyta; class Pinopsida; order Pinales; family Pinaceae; genus Picea; species Picea engelmannii. Next base: position 393,706 of record ML781101.1, on the reverse strand, counting down.
GATTGGTATGGACTAGTTGGAATCGCATGAGGCGATACTCAACGGTAAGACGGAATGGTTGAGCTTGGTCGATGATGAGGGACAAAGACGAGTGATTGTAGGTCGGAACCAAGGAGTTTCCCTGAGGTTCATCTCTTCCTTGCAGCTATGGAAGAGAATGCGCAAGGGGTGTAAGCTTTATGAGATCCTTGCGTTAAACGAGAAGGGAGTAGCAGAAGGTCTAGAACACCTTCCTTTGGTGAGAGAGTTTGCAGACATCTTTTCGGGGGAATTACCTAGGATGCCTTCGGAGAGTGAATTGGAGTTTACTATAGACCTAAAACTGGGGACTGAACCGATAGCTAAAACGCCTTATCGTATGTCAACCCCAAAGTTACAAGAGTTGAGAATGAAGCTGAAGGAATTGTTGGACCTGGGACTGATACGTCCAAGTGTGTCACTGTGGGGTGTGTCTGTTATTTTCATAAGAAAGAAGGATGGTTCATGGAGGCTTTGCATTGACTATCGTCAATTGAACAAGGCCACAATCAATAATCAATATCCGTTGTCGAGGATTGATGATTTGTTCGATCAGATGAAGGGTGTGATAGTGTTCTCAAATATCGTTTTGCGATCAGGGTATCACCAGTTACGGATTAAGGAAGATGATGTCCCTAAGACCACCTTTAAGATGAGGTTTGGACATTACGATTTTATTGTTTTACCATTTGGACTGACAAACACCCCAGGGGTATTTATTAGTTTGATGAACGGGGTGTTCTGCGAGTACTTGGAAAAGTTTGTCCAAGTATTCATTGACGATATTTTGATTTACTCTTGGACGACGAAGGAGAATGATGAGCACTTACGCTTGGTACTACAGTGTTTGCAAGGGCACAAATTGTATGGGAAGTTGTCAAATGCTCATTTTATCAATCGAAGATTCACTACTTAGGGCATGTCATCTCCAGCGAAGGTATCGTCGTGGATCCAACTAAGGTTAAGGCTATTATGGAATGGACTGTGCCGACGAATGTCCAGGAAGTGCGTAGTTTAATGGATTTAGCAGGATACTATCGACGGTTCGTTGAGAGATTTTCGAAGATAGCAAATCCGATCACAAAATTGCAGAAGAAAAACAAGAAGTTTGTCTGGACCGAGAAATGCACGGAAGGATATCGGAGGCTCAAGGAGTTGTTAACAACAACACCGATACTAAAGGTCCTTGACATGGACGCACACTTCCTGGTATGCATTGGTGCATCCAAGGAAGGCTTAGGTGGAGTATTGATGCAAGATGGACGAGTGATCCCCTGCATCTCGAGGAAATTGAGAAGGAGTGAGGCCACCCATGCGACGCACGATTTGGAGTTGTTCTCCATTGAACATGCCTTGAAGGTTTGGAGACAATACCTTGTTGGACAAAAATTTGAACTAAAGACGGACCACTGTGGACTACAACACATCTGTACGCAAGAGACCTGAACGCGCGACAACAACGTTGGTCGGAATTTCTTAGCGAGTACGACTTCGATATTACTTACATAAAAGGAAAAATGAACCAAATGGTAGATGCATTAAGTCGGAGACCACGCATCTTTTCGGTGTTTCCTCTTCAGACGAATCTACATGATAAGATTCTAACTTTACAGCGTGACGATGACTAGTACAAGGAGGTCGAGGGTTTTATCGGAAAAAACAAAATGATGGTACCAAGATTTGAAGGATTTACGTTTGATGACGATGGATTATTGAGGTTTAAAAATCAGATTTGCGTACCGTTGAATGACGAGTTGAGGATGCAGATCCTAAGTGAGTCTCATAGAGCCGTATACATGGCTCAGTCGGGAGTCACGAAGATGAGGGCAGACCTTAAACCCTTATTCTTCTAGAAGGGAATGAAGGCAGACGTAGTCCACTATGTGGCCAGATGTCTAGAATGTCAGCAGGTAAAGGCTGAACATAGACATCCAAGAGGATTACTATAGCCACACGCTATTCTGCAATCGAAATGGGAGGTTATTTCGATGGACTTTATTGTTGGATTGCCACTGACGACAAGGAGACATGACTCGATTTCCGTAGTAGTAGACACTCTGACGAAGAGTTCTCACTTTATTCTTGTGCGTATGACATATCAGTCACCTGAAATAGCTAGAGTTTTTATCGGTGATATTGTGAGGTTGCATGGTGTGCCTAAGAGGATTATATCCGATCGAGGATCAGTGTTTACTGGACAATTTTGGATGAGTTTCCAAGAGTTCCTGGGAACCCAACTTAACTTTAGTACGGCGTATCACCTGGAGACTGACGGGCAGACCGAACGAACAAACCAGACCTTGGAAGACATGTTGCACATGTTCATGATGGACCAGCAAAAGCATTGGGAAGAATGTTTGATATTGGTGGAATTTTCTTATAACAACAGTTACCAAAGCACCATTAAGATGACGCCCTTCGAGTTTCTTTACGTGTGACTTTGTCAGAAGCCTTTGAGTTGGGATCGGCTTGAGGATAGAGTCCTGGTGGGACCAAAAGAGATCCAAGAAATGGTATTTTAAATGCAAGCTATAAGACAAAGGATCCAAGAAGCACAGGATTGGCAGAAGAGTTATGTCGATGCGCGTCGTTTCGACCATAGTTACAATGTGGCGATCGAGTATTCTTGCAGTTGAAACCGCATAAGAGTTTGATCCAATCGGAAAAAGGGGCTAAACTATCTCCTAGGTTCGTGGTAACCTACGTGATTGTGGAAAGGAGAGGCTTGTGGCCTATTGACTAGCCTTGCATGATTCTTGAGGTGTTTTGCACGATGTATTTCACGTCTCTATTTGAGACATATTTTTTAGTGATCCTACACATGTTTTGACTTGAGCACCTGGCGGGTGTCGAATGAGGGGGCGCTCACGGCTGAGATGATATGCATCTTGGATCATCGCATTCGACAGCTACGATGTCGAATGGTGGAGCAGGTCAAGTTCTAGTGGGACAACTATAGTCCGCACACGGCAACCTGGGAGGACGCATATGATATGCGCCAACAGTTTCCATTTTGTTTGATAGATAGACTTATGATACTCTGATACACATTATTTCGGCACTTATGCTGTGAAACTTCGGGACAAAGTTTAGAACAAGAGGGGGTGTATGTAACATCCCGCTCTTGCGCACTGAGCGAACTTATTCTTTGAGGACACTTTCTCGCAAGTGATTCGGATTATTATGCTATTAAAACATTGATTTTGATTATGAGGCGTTATGGGTTGATGACATGTTCATTTACTGCATTGACATAGACAGGTGTTATTGATTCGATTTTACTGAGTGTGCAAGATTTTGGACCTCGAGGATGTAGAGGCATCGATGGAACCCCTTGGACTCCAGATCGAGTCGGGGAGTGAACCATTGGGGTTTGATTGTTTTATATGTGCATCTGATTAGATGATATGATTCTGGATATATTGCTGACATGATCCGTTGATGATGTAGGCTGATGATAGCTTGCCAACCAGAGTAGAGGGGTCACGCACGACTACCAAAGATGTTGAGGGAGAGGTGTGGACAGCAGCCCTGCCACAACCTACTAGCACTCATGTCGTGTCTCGAACTGTAGGCTAATGTTTACCTAGTTCGAGAGGACCCACGATGACGTGAGGGCAGACTGCGACAGTCACTCACGATGATTCTAAGGGGCGCGCAATTATTCCTTAGAGGCCTTAGTCTCCCACAAGTTCACCTAGCGGAGTATTGACTCCAGGGGTTTTTGATGTCCATCAAGTCATTCAAGAGGCGAGTGGCACCCTTGGAGCACGTGGTGCGTCCTGAAGGGCACGTTGCGCAAGAAAAATGGAAAGAGGCAAATGGCACCCTTGGAGCACGTAGTACGTCTTGAAGGGCACGTCGCGCAAGGGAAACAGATTAAGGTGAGTGGCACCCTTGGAGCACCTAGTGTGTCCTGAAGGGCACATCGCGTTGTTAATGATAAATGAATGAACCTAGATGGCCTTAGGACGAATAACGTGTTAAGAATTTTTAAAAACAAATTCGCTAATAAAATGTCGCCCAACACGAAAAGTTAAGGTCTAAGTCTAAATTATGCTAGTGGTAAAATTTTATCTATCTATTATAAAAAATAAAAATAAAAAAAATAAAAACAACGTAAATAATAATTATACTCCTCGTTAAATCTTGTAACAATAAAGGGGTAAGCAATTTAAATAATTCATAAAAATCTGTTCGAGTAAAATTTAAAAAAAGGGGAATAATTGTTTTATTTTTTTTATGATAATTTAAAATTATTAACTAAAAAGGGAAAAAGGAAAAAGGGGGTTAATTTCTACACYTGCCAATTTGAGTCCTAAATRAAAAGGGGAAAGAGGGAAATMTAAAATATTTAGGAAACTWGGAAAAGAGGGAAACATAMGAAGRAAARGGAAAMAYCAARGGRAAAWRHAGAAAGTCAAACTTAGTAAGGTATCTACCATTAAGAACTTTCTAATTTAAAACTGAACTAGMAAATTGATAATGGGGAAAGTCATTAAAACYTGTAAGAKAATTTGGGGAMACCTAGGAGCGAYTCTAGGAGTGACTCTAGGTGGGTGAGGGAAATAAGAGAAATTAATTAATTAAAGAAATTAATTTGTGGAGGAATGAAGGGGATGGGTGACACTTGTACGGGGAAGAATTTTTAGGATTTAATTTTTAAAACTTTAATTAAATGAGATTTTAGGAAAGTAAGGGACTTTGAAACTCTATATAATGAAGGGAGGAGAAGGATGAAGGATCTCTTCTGTTTGCGTAACGTTACGCTGCAAAAATCTCTACTTGACTGACTTAGCTTGTGGGAGTTGGGATACCCAGCTTGGTGAGGAGTGGTAGCTCGACCTTGTGAGGCGATCTAGGAGCCAGTTGATTCTTTGGTTAGCGTGCATGGCCCCTTTGCGGCTCGGGGGGCTACGAGGGACGAAGAGTACCCCTAGCATTGGCTGGGAGGTACCGGTGAAGTCTCGTTGGTCGACAAGCGGGTGTTGCACGGAGCGAGTGGGACATGAACTCAGAGCGGGCGATCAGGCAACGGTACGCTTTCTTCATTTTGTATGGTAGATTGTACTAGTAATATGCTTTGGATTTGCATGTTTAGTGGATAAGTAAATTGATTGTCTAGCGTTCTAGTTGTTGACTAAATTTTCCTTAGCCTAGCTCGATGATTGATTGTCTCCCATGGCCTTCGATTCCCGGCATGTCTTGACCGCCTTGGGCGTATTGATTTGTGAAGTTTGTGGTTGTTTTTCCCTTCGTCCCTAGCTCATCAATCCTTGCCTGAGCAGTCGGCCAAAAGCCTAATCTACGGTCGTCGCTTCGACATTAATAGACCTATGGATCTCAACGTCCTGCTTTTCTATGCGAGGATGATGAGCAAAGGACGAACCTATCAGTCATCTACCTCTGTTGTTTTCCTTGGATGATTGGATCCTTTCAGTTCTCTTACTGTTGTCTACAATTTGTATTGGTATTCTGGCAATGGAAAAATGAATTGATTCATGTCTGCATTTTGTATTGGTATTCTGGCAATGGAAAAACGAATTGATTCATGTCTGCATTTTGTATTTTTATTCTGGCAATGGTAAAACAAATTGATTCATGTCTACATTTTGTATTGGTATTCTGGCAATGGAAAAACGAATTGATTCATGTCTGCATTTTATATTTGTATTCTAGCAATGGAAAAACGAATTGATTCATGTCTACATTTTGTATTGGTATTCTGGCAATGGAAAAACGAATTGATTCATGACTGCATTTTGTAATCGTATTCTGGCAATGGAAAAACGAATTGATTCATGTCTGCATTTTGTATTGGCATTCGGGCAATGGATAAATGAATTGATTCATGTTTCCATTTGGTATTGGTATCCTAAAAATGCAAAAATGTTTTTTGCTTTTAAATGTTGCCAGAGACTGCCATTTTAAATGCCCACGTTTTTCTTTCAAATGAGACAGAGATTGCCATTTAAAATTGCCCATGTTTTTGCTTTCAAATGAGACTGAGTTTGGTTTTTTAAATGCCCACGTTTTGCCTTCAAATGAGACCGAGATTGTTGTTTTAATTTCCCACGTTTTTGCTTTCAGATGAGACTGAGTTTACTGTTTTAAATGCCCACATTTTTGCTTTCAAATGAGACTGAGTTTGTTGTTCTAAATGCCCACATTTTTGCTTTCAAATAAGACTGAGTTTGTTGTTTTAAATGCCCATGTTTTTGCTTTCAAATGAGACTAAGATTTCCATTTTAAATACCCACGTTTTTTCTTTCCAACGATGGAATGAGTTGTTGTAGAAATCACCCACGAATTTAGCCTTTTAAATCTTAAATTCACTTGCCGGAATGATCACAGTTTTGATAAATAAAAATTAGTTGTGTATGTTGAATTCGCCCACCCTTTTTTTTTGCTATTCAATTCATAATTGACTTGCATTAATGACCACAATTTCGCCTTCAAACTGTGATTGCATTTTGCTGCTGGTGTGACCCCGTTTTGCCCCTTTAAATGGTTGACTGCGGTTGTTGGATTGGACATCGTTTTGCCTTAAATGTTGCTTGTGTTTTACTATTAATTGCCATCTTAATTGCAATGATAAAAGCTATATTATTGCCTTATTAATTTCCATGTTATTTTCTATCGTGAGTTAATAATCAGCAAATTCCTTCTTTTTGATTAATTGTCACAGCGAGTTAAATGGTTAAACAATATGAAATCACCTTTCTATTGAGCTATTAATTGTTATGTTAACAGTCATGTAATTGCCTTGTTACTGTTATATTAATTGGTATGTTAATCAACATGTTAATCGCCTTGTTATTGCTTTATTACTTGTTATGATAACAGTCATGTAAATGGCCTTGTTATTGCTAATTTAATCGTTAGGTAACTTCTATGCTAATTTCCTTCTTATATTCCGACAGCGATGTTAGTAGTTAGCAGTTTCCTTCTCAATGATAATAGATAGCTAGTATTATTGGTTCGATCAGTATAGCTAGACTACATGTTGAGATTAAATTGTTCATAGGTGTTATAATAGTAGCATCCTACATTGAGCTTGTTAATATTGTTATTCAAGTTAATGGATAGTTGGATGGAGATTTTGGATTAATGTAGAATTGCCCAATTAGGTTGTTTTAATGATTAAAATTAGGTTGGTGAGTAAAGACTAGATTGTCAATTTTAGACTTGCTCAATTGATTATAATGGAGGTTAGATGGTATTTATAATTATAGTTTAAATATTTTTTACTTAGACTTGCAAGATTGATTGTATTAACGTTAAATTAGCGGGTGCATTATTCACTAATTGTAACTTTGACTTGCCCCATTTAGAATGGAACCCATGTTAAAATAGATTGTATTCATTGACTGGTTTAGACTGGGTGATTGGTTGGGTCGGGGATGATGTCGTGTATTGGCTTGTGTCATCCCTTGTCTTCTTCCTCTCGTGTTTCGTCAACTTGTTGTTGGGGTATGGGTGTGGTTTCTCTTATCGGTATTTGGTTCCTAGCACATCAGTTTGTCTAGAGTCCTCGATCCTGATAGATTATGTTGCGCCAAGGTTATTGACGCATCTATCACCTAGGAATGGCATGATTCCTGATGATAGGATCATGGCGCGCCCTATGGGATAGAGGCGATCGAAAACTTGGCCAAAGTCGGTGCATTCTGTGTGAGTGTTGTCAATCATTTCCAGTTGCTTTATGGCGCATGGGTTGAATGCCTTCAGGCATTGGGTTCGTGCGCCTAGAGGTTCTATTCCTTATTGTTTGGATGTTGCGTCGGGATGGGGATGTTGTCCCTTAGCTTGTAGGCATGGTCGTTTTGTGTTGGGCGGGTAGTCATTCCTCCTTGTTGTTCTACGCTTGATTCACCCAGTTTCCCTTGTGTTAGTGAGTGGAGTCATAGTTGCCCATTTTCCTGGAATGTGTGCTTGCGTTCGTCGTCAGTGGTGTGGTTAACTGTCATTGTCGTCGCCTTTCTTTCAAAACACTGGAAAAAAAAAAAAATGCATTGTTGTTTGCTTGTAGTCGTAACGAAGAGGGGTCGTTACACTTGGGAAGACGTTGCAATTAGAATCCACTATAGTAAACTTCATCTTTGCTCATTGTTGTTCATGTTTTTCACCACCAATTCTAAATCTAGCTTTGCAACTTTTTTTTTCCAACTGTAGAATTGAATGCAAAAAAAAGAAACAAATTTTACTACGGAACGCCTTGTATTACGACTATGACTGGTGTTGGTATTTCCATAAGCATTTCTGCAATTACTGGGAATCTATCTGGAGAATACGACTACCAAGATGACTAAATAATTATGGAAGTGTAGTAAGAGGATCATGTTGAAGTATTCCATTCATATGGATAGAAACTCCAAAAATAGAAAACGCAAAATTACACGGCTTAAATATGCAAGTTTCGGAAAGTTTCCAATATCCTATCATCGAATAAGAATCAAGATGATGGGAATTTGCATCAATGTATCTATAGGTTAAAGAGATTTAACCAGAATTTTCAATTCCAAAACAGTGTCTAAAAGGAAAATTAAAACAGAAATCCCAATGGTTTAGATACCTTTAATTCAAAGAAGAAAGGATGAGGGAAAGAATTTTCAAGTTGAGAATGGCCAATAGTTAAACTCTAGAGATTCAAAAGAATTCAAAAGAAAGTAGGCTCATGAATAGGAAATGTGAAACAGATCATGACTCTCTTCCATAATTTATCATGAGAGATACGCTCCAATAGCTTCATAAAAAAAAATGATGCCCAAAATACACGTTAAATAACAAATTTAAAGCCTAAAATTCGCTAACAAACGTTGGGATCAACAATTTCATTCCCAATTTCACTACTAAAGAAAAATTTCCTCCTTACAGGGATAGCTCCTTCCACCGTCCCACTGGTCGTTTCACTAATAGTTCACTCCTGGGTTTCTTTGTTGATAAATTAAAGACATCAATGCTAAGTGTTGTTTTCCATAGATAACACTAAAATTAAAAAGGGTTTTATAGTCTTGATGCATTTTCAAATTCTGGACTGTGAAAAAAAAGTTTGGCATTGAAGCATGGTTTCCTAACTGTGTCTATCCACCAGTGTTTCTATTGGGCCACAAGGATTTTGTTGCCCCATCTTCTATTATCCGTGCTTCATAGTTTTATTTTGTGTATTAATCTCCAGATTAAATCCCTTTCGTTGGCTCTGTTAAAAGATTGCATCACTAAAGGGAATTTTACTTTGATACTTCTGTGATACTTTGATATTGAGAATGTTGGATAGTCGTGGATTGGACTATTCATGGGGTTTCATCAAAATAAACAACTAAAATTTTAGTGGTCTTGTTTTTTTTATGTAGTCTGAAGACTTCACTCCAAGACTGTAACAACCCAATTTGGATTGTAGATGAAAAAGATAAAATATTAGTGTTGCGGGCGGTCAAGCCCAGGTTTCAGTTTTGAAACCGGGCTCTGATACCATATGTAGCATCCATCCCTGATGCTAAACAATTAACCATTCATTTAAATACATACACATTAACAACTTTGTTTTAGCATAATTTCATTGATTTTTATTTACACATTTCTTCTACATCTTCTCAATGATAAATCTAAATAACATGATGAAATAAGTAGTAGGTTAACTTTAAGATTTAGAACTTAAAACATAAGTATATCCAAAATATCAATAACAAAATACCACCGAAAAATACCTCCTCCTTAGTTTGTAGAAGCTCATCAGTTGTAATGTAGTCATGGGCGCTTCCAAGTATTCTTTTCCCGCTTGCCCAGAGTGAAACAACAGAATCCTCCCAGCCAACTAGGAGTCTAGCCGACTTCCTAGCTCGAAGAAACCTTTCGGTTTCTTGGCCCTCCGTGCCCGTGACTCCAAGAAAAGCAAAGCACCAATGCTCACATAAAACCATCATAAGAAATATATCTTCCAAATATTTCACAACCTCTCATCATGCTCAAACCTTCCAATCCCCCCTTCCTTACCAATTCTTCTCCCTATTTATCAAGTTTCCATACACCCTTCCCCAAGTCTCCTCAACCACCCTCATTATTATCCATCAACCTCCTTTAGCTAGATTTTTGGGAAAATATTAAAATAAAACTAAAATATAAATGACTTGCATTAAACAACAATAAATAAAATGGAAAGTATTTCTTGTCATGCTAGCTAGTAAATGCAATTTAACAATTTACCCCAAAATGTACATGACAACCCACCATGCTCATTTAATTCATCATACCAACCATCAATCAAATTCAAAGAAGGTATTTAATGCTTCTAGATATTTTGTATGCAATATAATTTACATAATCAATAAACATTCAATTAAATAGTTAATAATCTAATTTAATAATTAATACATTAATTAATTGTACTAGTGTACATGTGTAGGGTATGTGTGTGTAACTAGCGGACACATATCTCACGCATGTACTAACGATAAACAACCATTGCCTCTAGTACATAGTTCMTATATGATCACATGAAGACATGTAGGACAAMAGATCAAGTAATGCATCATTTAATAGTCTTAACAAACAAAATTACATCAATTCATCAATAACTCATTGTCACACTTAAAATATCAATAGGAAATCAAAGAAGGTTTGAAACATGGTAGGAACCAAGTAAGTAAACAATAGTGGCATCTCTAATCCCCAATCAGTGTTCTCAACTAACATCGAAGCATCATTCCTTCCTAACCTACTTCCATCTTCCATCCTATCCTTTCCTCTGTTGAACTAAGTTGGAGCATCAACTATATTGACCTAAATCCAGATAGAACCCGTAAGCGGAAGTGTCATACATCTTGACCAAGCTTCCCCAACGGGCAACTAGCAGTCGCCATCACACGTCTAGGGGAGCGTAACTTCACATAGCCCTCCCACGACTCTAAGTTTCAGAGGATAAACGGTGGGCAATACCTCCACCCCTCCTTGTAGAACTAGGGCCAACACCCTACATCAAGCCATAATGTGCAACTATTGTTCTTAGAGTCACGTCATCAAACAATCACTTTGGGCAAGTTGTACGTCCTCAACACTATAGTCATTTGACTATCACATAGCTCATCAACCTGTAGTTTAGTTAACCAATAACTCATATCCATGCATATACACCACAATTTCATATAAGAATCCATATTTGTATTAATGTTCAATTAATAAATGTATGTTTACATGTTTAACCAACTCACATAATGATCATCATCATGAACATGTAACGATGAAAATAATATCAGAAAATACATAATTAGGTTCAGATGTACATATCTCAAATATTTATCCCAATCTAACTGATCTCAAACAAATGTTAATAATTGAGTTACTAATATGAGTAAACTATAATGTTCTAACTGCCTAAAGCCAATATATGGGGTGTTACACTCTCGCTTTCTGAATGATTATGATTCTCTTGTTTACCGCAACCCAGTTTTGAATACTAATTCTTGCTACTTGTTTTTGAGGATTTTCAAGAGTGTTTGTCTTCTTTCCCCTTTATATCTTTTAAGTCATTGATTGAACAAGTTGTGAAGTCTATTCTTATACTTGATTTCTTTAAGTTCTCGTCAGTTTTTTAGTGCACTTTGTTTGGTTTATTTTTAACATAGTTACCGACTTAACGAGAACTGTGACTTCAAAACAAGACTCTAGCTCTTAAAACCCATATTTTTGCATAAAAAACAAGAAAATCAACCCCCCAAATCAAAAAGTGGTGCTATCAGTAGCACCATTTTTTTAAACGAGATCAAAATTACAACATTTCTCAAACATGATCAGACAATAGCTCAGAAAAACCTTAAAATCAACACCTAAATAAAAAAGTGATGCTATGTAAAACAAAATGTTTTTTTCCAAACGTAAAAATCATAGTTATTTACGACCTAATAGAAAGAACAAAATCTTCGCAAATATTTTTTTTAAATGAGAAAAAAACACATTTAAAAAAATATATTCTAAAATCAATTTAAAAAAAGAAAAGATTAAAAAACAAGGTGAAAAGAAAAATAACTAAAAAGAAACCAAAAAAAAAAAAAAATCTTCCAAAAACAATTATATATTTTTTTTACAAAAAATCATTAAAAAACCTTTTAAAAGTAAATTAAAATATATATATATATATATATATATATATATATATATATATATA
>ML781101.1:325512-346400 GCA_009831015.1 Picea engelmannii | reverse complement strand
TCCATCACGTACATGCGCAACATGTCTTCCAAGGTTTGGTTCGTTCGTTCGGTCTGTCCGTCAGTCTCTGGGTGATACGCAGTACTAAAGTTAAGTTGAGTTCCCAGGGCCTCTTGGAAACTCGTCCAAAATCGTCCGGTAAAAACCGATCCTCGATCAGATATAATCTTCTTAGGCACGCCATGCAGCCTCACAATCTCACTGATGAAAACTCTCGCTATGTCAGGAACCTGATACGTCGTACGCACAGGAATAAAGTGGGCACTCTTCGTCAGAGTGTCTACTACTAAAAAAATCGAGTCGTGTCTCCTTGTCGTCAGTGGCAATCCAACAATAAAATCCATCAAAATAACTTCCCATTTCGATTCTGGAATGACATGTGGTTGAAGTAATCCTGTTGGTAGTGTGGCTCCCCACACGTAGGTTCCACAGACGCAGAGGTATAACAGGAAAACAGAAGAAACGTCGTATATAAATTTGAGACCCACCTACTTTCCCTAAATCACTATTAATTTAAGTTTTAATGACAATCCTCTAAAAATTCTCCGTCGTCCAAGTGTCACTCATCCCCCAAGGTTCTCCAAAATTATTTTCTTTAAAAATATTAAAAGACTCAAATAGCACACTCCCTGACTCAATCCGGAGTCCAAGGGTTCCGTAGATGCCTCTGCATCCTCCAGGTCAAAAACCCTGCACACTCAATAAAACTGAGTCAATAGCACCTATTTTATGTCAAAGAAGTAAAACATCATGTCATCTATCATAACGCATCATCATCAAGGATAAATGTTTTATCATCATAAACATCCAAATCACTTGCGAGCAAGTGTCCTCAAAGAATAAGTTTTGTAAGTGCGCCAGAGTGGGATGTTACAGGGAAAGAAGACAAACTCTTGAAAATCATCAAAAACAAGTAGCAAAATTCAGTATTCAACACTGGGTTGTGATAAACAAGAGTCATAATCATTCAAAAAGCGAGGGGTTTCAACGAAGACAAAAAGGGCTCAATACGAAACAACCTTTGCAAACTCTAGTTGATAAAAACTTCCAAACATTGAAGCAATCTAAAAACTTTGTGAGACGAAGTCCAAAGCATTGAAAGGTGGGATGAACCAAGGGATCTTGTTAACCCAAGGGAACTATACAATTTCACAACTAGGAGAAGTTTGCAAACTCAAAAGAGGAAATGAAATCAGTGATGAATGTCAATTTCTCAATCAAAACAAAGTCAAAGACAAATCTAAAGACTCTGGGCTAAAAGCCTCTTAACAACAGACTGAGTAAAACATAGCAGAACCTCATGGATCCACCTAAAAAGAGACTGGGGGAGGTGTCAGTTAGGCCAGCGACGCTCTGGTAACCACTACAAGGAATTGTTGGTTCTGAAAGTGCTTGAAAAAGGCACAAAAAACCTTAAACTCAACAGAGACTCAATCAATGACTGAAAACTTCTTGATGAAGATGAGGAAAGGGGAAATAACTCAAAATCAAACATCAAACAAACAATATCCAATCATAAGCAAGGATTCAAGACAAACCGAAGAAAAGACTAGTCAAAATCCATTCCCCAGTATGGTCACCAATTTTCTGTTATGAGAAATCTTACCCTGTAGACAGCTTAAGCTCCCCTTTGGACCAAGACCCCTTCTTTGGTCCAAAAGCAAAAGTAAAAAAATGGTTGCTACTTTCCTTATAGATCTAGTTCATAACCAATCGAAATGAGAAAGAGAAAGAGTGTGGGGTACTTTGTTTCAATGTTTGTCCTCGCTGCTCCAAGCTTCAGGTTTGATCTCCAAGCTTCGTAGCACAAGTCGAGACCTGTGATGAATAGCAAAGAAATATTTTCTCATACTTTATATGATTAGATCAAACAAATCTATCTATACCCGATTTGACTTAAACATAAACATTACAATGAACAACATAATGAAAGGAATAAGCCAAGTTGATATTTAAATGGAAAGCCAAAAGAAGGCACTAACAAATCACGTTGATGTTGCAGCAATATTCTCCAAGCTCTTCTCGTTCAACCCTTGCATGAAAGTCTTGAGATCAAAATGATGATACTCGTACGAATTCCTTCAACCAAGATCAAAGGTTTGAGACCTAAAATCTTTTCCTTTCACCATGGAAATGCTTCATTATATAAGATTCAGAGGCTTAACCACCATGGAGAAGATCACTCACTAGATCCACTAAATTGGGATCTCCAAGATTTTAAGGGAGAAAATTTCTCTCAGGGATTTTACGGAGAAAATTTCTCTCAAGATACACCAAATTAGGATTTTGGTTTGAGAAAATCTCTCAACCATCCATGAAACACTCAACTTCTCCTTGAGATTAAGAAACTAAATGTGGGGTGGATTCTCACACTAAATTAATTTATCTTTTATGAATAATAATGAATAATACATGTGCACATAGTATTTTGACCTTCATATAATATATTTTTCCTCCACATTTACTAGGGATTGTGACAAATGTTATTTCATGGTGTCAAGGTGTTGCGACACTTAGTAAAGTGCATGCAACACTTAGTAAGGTGCATACACAAAGTGCATGTGACACTTAGTAAAGTGCATACGGCACTTTACAACACTTGCAACACTTAGGTGCAAATAAGTGCATGACATTTTGGTGTGTAACACATGTAAAACATTAGGACTTCTCGGACGATCACCCATCTCAATACTACTCTAGCCTAAGCACGCTTAACTGCAAAGTTCTAATGGGATCCGATGCATTATGCTATGTTGTAGGTATGTACATAAGATCATTACATGTCTGTAATTAACAAATGAAGACAGTATTACATTTCATTCCCCATCAAGAAGGTGAAATCATGGTTTATCAAAACCATTAGGTCGAAATGTTGATTCAGTGGAAAAAGTGGTTGGTCATCGAGATCCACATGTATCATTCCTCCCCCTTTAGGAAGCAATGGTCCCCATTGCATCAGTCGCCATTGCATCAAGTTCCCTCGGGAGATGGGGAAACTTCGGTTGAATCTTAACCTTGGTGAGTCATTTGCCTTGTTGAAGTAGATGTCATGCTTGTACTTAACCAAGGAAGGATGCCATGAACTTGTTGGAGGTGTTGGATCTGTTCAATAGATCTAGCTGCACGATCTGTCTTGTTCAAAGTGTGGGAGAACTTTGTCAGTGAAGATGAAGCAAGAAGAGTTATATCAATGGGGACTAACAATTGGAACCCCAAGCACACCTAAAACAGGGCGTGGCCAATACAGCTATAATAAACATGTGGAAGACTCTCGTTCTCTTCGTGCTCCTTTATAATCTCATCAACCTGCTTCTACTAGAAAGAAATGTCTTGAGCCAAGGCATCTCATCGACCTGCTTCTACTGGATAGAAATGTCTTGAGCCAAGGCTGTAGTAGTCGCAATGACCTCTTGTTCATCGCTTGACTAGATCGTGAAGAGGGAAAACTTTGTGGTCTAAGATATTACTTTGTGGCATTGTTATTCCGAGATTAATGAAGTGGCAGTAGTCGAAGCTACCTCTGATGCCCTATAAAGCTGACCTCTCATAGTAAAAATGACACTTTGAGGCTAAGACTCATAGATAACGTGACATTTTCACATATATGGTTGTCCTAAAAAAACATCACAGACTTCAAGTGCGGCAACATCACACACTACCTCATCCTTGAAAGGCTTGATGCTATAGGACAGGCAACACTACTACCTAACATGGATGTCTCGTCCCCAGTTCAACCATCCGATGGTGTATGATTGGGGGTGTGGCATCGTTGGCAGCCTCAATCTCTTGATAGCCTCGAATGAGATCAAGTTCTTCTAACTCCCTTTGTCAACAATGAAATGCAGTGGGGTCCCCTTTACCCACATCTGCGAGTGAAAGAGGCAGCTCCTCATCCTCAAGCTCATCTGGTTCTTCTAGTTGTATTGTTGTGGTTGCGATGGTAGCAGTCATCAATGCTCTGTTTCTCTTTATTGTGCTTTGAATCAAATTCTAAGTCAAGTTCTGATTCTTTTTCTTTGAGCTTGACCACCAATGATTGTTTCAAGCGACCATCATCGATGTTGTGCCAAGGGTTGTTGTGGAGCTCATGCCACTTTTCGGTGTCATTCTTAGACTTCATGTTACCCTTCTTTGCCTACGTCTTGGACTGGATCTCTTGAGGTTGGTCTTCCTTACTCTGCCCTTCCTTCTGTGAGTTAGGGTTTTCTTTGCCATTATTTCGTTGTGGTGTATTTTCAAACCCAAACCCCCACTTACTCTGCTACTTGAATTTCTACTCAATTTTGACTACATATTAATAAGCAGCACCCACTGAGGAGATGTCCAAGAAATCCATCTCTATTTGGATGTACTTGTGCAGACCACTGCAATACTTCAAAACCAGGGGGTATTCGAAGTGTTTGATCCCTAGCTTTGAGCACAAGGCATGAAAGATGTAAGTGTAATTTGACACTATTTGATCATCTCATGTACTGGTCATCATAGTTTCATGTACTAGTCATCATAGTTTCCGACAGGATAGACCTCCTTTAGAGCATCTACAAAAGTCGCCCAAGTGGGTTCTCTCCTGAATGGTGTAGATTCATCTACGATGTACCTCTCCCAATAACCTTCCCACCAAGCTCTGACATGGGGAAGGGTTTTAAGGAGCGCAAAGGGAATCTTTTCGCTATCGAAATTTTTTTGGAAGTAATGACCTTCTAGCATATTCAACCATTTTTCTAGAGCATCTACATCTATCTGGCCTTCAAATAAGAGGATATCAAAATTGATTTGTACCTTGAAGGGTGTTGCACTTGGAAAATAGTTGCTTATCGAAAACATCTCGGTCGCCACCCTCAGTTATCTGAGCGAAGTTGTCCATCATCTCATTCATGTATCGCACAAGGGCTTCCTCTAGCAACATCTTGAAAAGACCTCCTACATTAGCATCTCTCTTTTCTTCCGCCATGGGAGGTCGCTTGGGTTGACAAGAGCAGTTGTCCTCAAGCGAAACTAGCTCAAGACCCAACTCTCTATACCCTGACCTCGTCGAGGACCTGCACTGAGAAATGACAAGGAGCAAACTGCTCTGACACTGTTGATCTGAATTATGTTGAGAGTGAAACGAGACAAAAACAAAAATATAGAAGATAACATAGAAATACAATGAAACCAGACTTTATTAAAGAACAAGAGAGAAAAACATTGTACAACACAAACTGATAGAATGAGGTAGCTTGTCTCTGAAAAGAAAGATATGTTGGTTACGCTTCATTCGCAACAAGCTTACATCACACTCTATTGTCTGCTTAAAGGGCCTCCTTCACCTCAATTATATATAAGAGTGAGAGGAGAATAATTCTCATGATGCATGTGAGATAAATTAATCTAAGTTTATAAAATGTCTTAGACATGTAAAACACTATGACTTCCCGAGTGATCACCCATCCCAATACCACTCTAGCCCAAGCATGCTTAACTGCGAAGTTCTAATGGGATCTAGTGCATTAACGTTATACTGCAGGCATGTACATAAAATCATTATGTGATGTCTGTAATTAACAAATGAAGATGGTATTACATTCCATTCCCCATCAAAAAGGTGAATATCAAGGTTTATCAAAACCATAAGCTCAAAATATTGCCATTCCCCATCAAAAAGGTGAATATCAAGGTTTATCAAAACCATAAACTCAAAATATTGATTCAGTGGAAAAAATGGTTGTTCACCTAGATCCACCAAGATCAATAGACAACTTTAATAACCATGTAAAACTTCGTTGTTTAATCTAAAGACAGAAATACCGAGCTAAACAAATAAAATAACCTCCCTGATATGGCACAAGAAAGATTTTACTTTAGAAAAGCACTTAGCTAATTCATCCTTTTTATAAATTAAAAAATAACCTCCATGAAATGCACATGAAAGAACCTCCTTACGACAAGTACTTGTCTATTAATCTTTTTTTTATAAAGAATAAAGGATTTTGGACAGACAATTAGATTTTGGACGATTATTATTGCTTCTAAAAGCAAGGAACAAACTTGGCAATTCCATATACATACCATTTGTGACAATTAGAATATATTACTATTACACTGAAAAGTGATTGCCACACTTCTCCAACACCTGGCTGATTTTTGCTTCAACCGGTAAGCGTAATTCTGCACATATAGTGGATGCAAGAATCATACTCATGCACATATAGTGGTACATGCAATAGATGCATTTTGAACTTCAGGTACAGGATGTTATTGTTAGATAGACTGATCTGTGAGATCATAGAGTACATTAGTCAATTTATATCAGTGTCATGGTTATCATTCTGCACACAGCGCAAGGTTTGCCGTGCAGATCTTAGAACTTAACAAGTGGGGGCATAAAATTTTCCGTTCTAGTCTTTCCTTGATCTCGTACCTCTTATGCCTGTGAGTGAGCATTTAATATGTTTAAATATATATTTTTTCAAATTTGAATCTGTAAAACTCTGAATCACCGACACCATTGATATTGTGGATTTAAATGCTCTTTTTGTTGGAAGAAATCTGGGCATTCAAATTTCCTCGAGATCTCAATTGGCTGGGACTTTTGGAAAAGCAATCAGTTCATGACAAGGTGGGTCGACAGGTATGTAAAAATTACACTTCATTGGACCAAATTCAAGTGGCACTTGAGATCTTTCAACTTCATTGCAGCTTTCCTATCTGCATGGATTCACTTGTAGAACTTGACAGCTCTCAACTTCATGGCAATTTCCTATCTGCGTGAGTTCACTTGTAGAACTCAATGTCCAGATGGTATTTTAATTTAAAGATTTGAACTAAACTTCTTGAGAGGTATCGCACCTGGACAAGTCTGCAACTAAAAATTCATGGACAGCTAGAATGACAGCAGAGAGATGCATCGCAACTAGAAAAGAAAGCTGCAGAGTTTATTGAATCAAATTCACAGTAAAATTAAAACGTGGGCATAAATAGGACAAAGAAAGATAATTCATGGTATCATGTTTACAGAGACTAACGTTAACAAATATTTATCATGATTGGATGCCTGCACGGCTTCTCTTGCATAACTTAGAAAAGGTTATGCTTCTCTCTAAATCTGGGAACTCAAATACTTGCAATAAGATTATAATGGATAAGTACGAAAGAAAAAGAACAAAAGCAGTACTTTTCATTTCACTCCTTTGAGTTGGACCAAGTTCAAAGTGCAGTAACATTAAAACTCCATGCATTTATCACAATTACAATCTGCCAATCAAGGCAAATTTTAGGGCTAAATTTTGCCATTTTACTAGTTTTCCATTTTTTTCAAACACAATTCACTTCTAAAACAATCCCCCAAATTCTATAGAATAAAGTTATTTTAATTCTAAAAGACCAAATTTTTCTAGAAAATATATAAAATCCTAATAAATTTGAATATTTTTTTTACAAAATGGGACCAAATTTTTCTAGAATATATATAAAATCCTATTAAATTTGAATATGTTTACAAAATGTTGCCAGACATTTTATAATTGGCATTATAAAAATTAATAAGAAAAGAATTGTCAAGGTTTCTACGCTAAGCATGGGTACCTAAAAGTTTCGCTGTTGCCGATGTCTAAATTTTCTCGCATAAACTCAATGTGATGGCAGAATTCAAGTTGAACACTTCTAAACTTCCTGCAAAAACATGCCTTCGATAGGTGATTTCTAACAGATATATTCAAAAAAATTGCTGCCTGCCTGGAGACTCCTGAAGAACTAAATTTAGAGCTTTAACTTCAGTGAGAAGGTACACTTGAGTATGCAATGAAAACTGAAATTTGAAAATGGTTAGCAACGATTCACGCTTGAATATACCATACTATCAAATTCAGTGACAATCGCATTAGAGCTCCCATCTTCATCATTGTTTGCCGCCTGCCTGGATTCTCTTGCAGAACATAAATGTGAAGATGGTATTTAAGATGAAAGCTTTAACTAAACTGCCTGTGAGATATAAACCTCAGAAAAGTGCAGCTAAAAAACAACACTTAGCTATAATTCCTAGAAAAGATAAACTTCATACTACCAATTTTACAGCAACTGTAACATTGACAGTTCTGTCTTGATCATAGCTTGCCGCCTGTCCTCTGATTCTCATGCAGAATCGTCTTCTAGTCAAAGAAGCTGCATAACTGAACTTATAGTGAAGTCCTGGATAATGGATACCTAAAAAGAAAAAAACTCAGGCATAATCAGTACATTCCTTCCTTGTTCCAAGTTCAAAGTGACGCTGGATTTCAAACTCCATCTCTTAAATACCTTATATAGATGAGCCTAAATAATGAACTCCAGCATAATTAAGTACATGAAAGAATCTCCATTCTACCAGTTCACATCTCAACAAGAAAATGCACAATGCACTGCAGATATTCAAGTATTTTTTGCTAAAAGCAAAATGTTATTTCAACAAGAAAGATAACCAGTTTTCATTTTGACAAGGTCGTACCTTAGTAAGGAAGTGCAGGTTGCACTGCAGAAACTCGGGCATGGTTGGTACAAAACAACAAAATACACTTTGAATTTTTCATTGGAAAATATCAAAGTCAATAGAAAAGCACAGGTTGCATTGCGGAATGTAATCAATAATGTTAATGTACAAGAGTGGATGTATTAAATACATGCTGCATTTCTAGAGATGCAACAAAAGGGAGCACTAAGAATTGCTCTTACTCGAGTTTAAAAGCTGTGCATTACAACTTGAACATAACAAAACTGCACATAGAAACAAATTGAGAACCAAGAAGGCCTTTTAATCTCTAATTGACAGGAGTTGCCAACTTAAAGGACGCTAAGCATTTTACATTTCATGTCAACATGATTCAATCTTCACCAGGTATTCTAATTTACAATGGCATGAATCAAAACTTACAATGCAATTCTGGACTTTACTTCAAAATCTTCTACAGACACTCCCAAAGATTACCTGCCCTGCCAACCTTGCCAGTTTGCACTGGACAAAACAAACCAACCAATCAAATGAAATTGCAAGGCTGCCATCCAAACTCATCTTGACATCACAAGGTTAGCAACAGGCATTGAACTTATGAACAGACTTTCACTAATGGAAGCCCCGTGCATGGGCTTGAGATTCTCATGACCTTGCTTCAAATTTTTTCCTTCCGTTGGCCCTTCTTGTCCGTTTGCCAAATCTTCATTGTTTCTGCCCAAAAGGGATTCCCTGTCATTCTTTATTCCATCTGTATCAACCAACTTACTGCCATTAAGCCGTTTTGATTCCTCCTTTCCACAAGATGTTGGAGATCTTGGTAAGAAAGCAGAGTCTCCAGCGCGTTGCCGTTTCCTTGATGACTTCCATCTTAAGTCAAAGTCACTACATGGCCCATCATTGGCAGTGTTACAGGTCTCTCTCTCATTACTCTCTGAGTTAATTCTGTTCAACTGTTGGTTTCCCTGGTCTGAAGGGCTGCCCACATCCTGCCCTATGAAATCAGTCCAGTTCCCAAATGCATCCATATTAGAACTACAGTCATGCAAAGTCATGTTCATAAATTTTGAAACATTTATAAAATCATCATGTCCACCTGCAACTTTAGCCAGTCCCTCTTCTTTGCCAGCTACTAGCACAGTATTCTTATTGCCATCCTCAGTATTTTCATATATTGCCAACTTTCTGGATTCTCTCTCTGCAACCTGGGAAAAAATACATAATTTTCTATTGGATGAGTGAACATGATCCTCCGATTCATGTGAGGATCTGTATCCAAAGAAATCATTACTTAAGGTTGAAGTATGTAAACACCCCGTATCAGAACGCTGGCTAGCATCATACAAAACCAGTGTTGCAGCTAGATCTACATTATTTTCCATATCAACCCACCGATTGTGGACCCACTCTCTGGAAAGGCGCAAATCACGCTTCTGAAATGTTGAATAAACACTTTCACCTGAAAGATAAACAAGCTAAGTTACAAACTCTCGAAGAGGTAGTCCAGTAGAAATTCAAAACAACCTGGAATTATACGTATATTATAGGAATTAAATTACACCAAACAAAAAGAGCCGAAAACATACCAGGAAAAAATATCTGTACTTCATCCGAGGGTTCCTTGATCATAACTACAACTCCTTCCCACCAGCCATCATTCCACCATGCATCTACTACCGTTCCAACTTCAAAGCCGTGGAAAGGTGTACTCTCAAGTGGGCAAGGGCGAATGGTAGGACGCCCAATAATTCTCATACCTAACTTATCTGGAGTGGCTATTCTCGAAGACGGAATCCACTCCTGCAATTACAAAACAGAACAAAACACAGAAGGCTCAGTTTGCAAATCACTATCAATTTATAAGATAATTGTTCTCCAGATTGAACAAATAATAGACAATCGAATCAAATAACAAACCTCTAAATTGCCGCTCCCGTCTTCATTCAGAATATCTCTGTACCAAACCTTTAATTGATGAGTTAGCTTTCTCGTTATTGTGCATCTAAACCAGCAACCTCTGATGCCACTGTCTTGACACAGGACTTCAATATTGTCACCAACATCAAAAAGCACAGATTCCTGTTCATATGCAAAACTTTTTTTCCTGCTTTTATTTGAATCCAATAGAATCTGTCTCCTTTCAGATCTGCAGTTATTTAAATCTCTATCTGCTCCAACATCCTCCATCTGTCTGCAGACATTTCCAGAAACAGCTCGACTTTTTTCCACTCCATTTCCCCCACAAACACGATCAAAAGTACCTAGACGTCTTCGAGAACATCTATTTCTCCTTGGACATTTCTTTAGCGCAGTCCCAATGCCTGCATCTTCTTCTTCATCCACATCAAAGCTGTCACTTAGATCATGTTTAGAAGAATATTGCAGATCAGCCAAATCAATACTTTTAAGTATCTTCTGGTGCCAATAGCCTTGCATCTCATTTAAATTAAAAGGTTTTATGCCTTCATTGTCAAACTGCCTGGAACAGACATGAATTTGAGACACCACATCTGATGGGAGTTTGATCAAGCATTTCTCATAGTGCTCTGGAGTTAGTATTGTAGCCAGTCCGTCAACACATTCAACACTGAGGACTTGACGAAATGGAGTGATAAAAACTTCTGCCACATGAGCTGGCGGAGGAGGGATACTGCCAACCACTTCATTTGTCCTGTGAAACCAGCGAACTCGAACCTTCTTCCGAGCCTTCCTGTCTTCATACATGTCTTCTAAACATGCTATATGATGAATTTTCTCTTCAGCCATGACATAGACATAATCATTAACCTAACAACCAAATAAAACAGAATGTTACCACCTGTAAAACTTAAATTTATAACAAACACTATAACAAGGTCCAAGACCAAACAGAACAGTTATACAGACATAAATCATCATCATACAAAACAAAGATTGTGTCTTGAGCTGTATAACCTCCATCTATAACCTTCAAAGTTATAACCACAAGAAGTTCAAGGAAATGGTTCTACGGAACTTCAACTTACTGAAATAGTAATGCCACTTCGGCGAAAAGACTCGTAATGCCTCAAGCGCTTTCGACAAGTCCAAGAAGAACCTAACCATGTAATACCCTTGCTGGTAGGTCTGATCTTCCTTGAAAATTTACCCTGCAACCCATGTTTCTAATTAGTGTACTTCAAAAACAAGAGCGAATAAAAACACTTTTATAAGCAAAATTCCTAACCTAGTATACTAAACAACCTCAGAACAAATAATGAAAAGACAAGGAAATTAAAAGAGAGAGAGAGGATGTAAAAGATCTTCTGTCACCTTATAATTATTAAGACAGCTGTCCTGTTCGTCCATATCCTCCCCATTTGAAAGATCAGTGTCTGAAATTCGAGATGACTCATGCCTAGAAAATTCTGAAATAGACAATGACAAAAAACAGTTAATCAGTCCATTGGAAAGGTTATGAAGAGCATCAAGCAGGTACCAGAAAGAGGAAATGTGAAAATAAATAAATAAACCAACTTACATGCAAAAAACCATGAAAGCTTAAAAAGAAATTAAAAGAATTGAAACACCAAGCAATGGGCAGCCCATAGACAAAAAAAACCCATAGTAAACAATAACAATCATAAGATACAAGTATGACATTCTCACAGCATCCAAATAGCACACTTGTATTGTTTGATACAAACAAAGTTCAAGAAAAGATGTGTGTAATTATGCAGAAATTAACATACTTTGGGCTTGACCTCTCACTTAAGCAGAAGTAAAAAGAAAAGGTTGTATACCAAAGCTAATGTACGATAAAATACCTCAAAGTCTATCTCTGTAATGCACTTTCAAACAAACGAATAACATCCAGAGTGAAAAGGATATACTAGGCCCTCAAAGACCAAATTAAAATAGAGTGAAAATACACATGTCCGCAAAAATTCAATGATTTTTACTTCCCAAACCAAATTAGGGGAAACACCCAATACATTAACAGATACTATAATTGGAGAATGAAAACAAATAAATAAGAAACAAAGGAATTCCATATATGTTATGTTAGCCCCGACTCGCCACACATAATAAGATTCTTCATTTGCCTAATCTTGATGATAAAAGTGAGGATATCTTAACATGGATAAGCCAAAATATAACATTGTGTACCCAGATGATCACCGATTTCAAGCCAATACCTGTTCATTTTTTCTTCTTTAGAACCCCCATTCCAGAGTGAAAGACTGAACTGCAGCTTTGTAGGTAATTTGCAAAGCCTAGAACATATCGCTTACAGGATAAAGACTGACTTCTCACTAGGACAAGTGAACGTGATAAATTATAAGACACCTTGCCATAGAAGTGAACAACTGCAAAATCAGAACTAGCAAATGCCCAAGAGTCTGCAATCTATTTAGTAGAAGACACAAATCCATATTAACATCCAAGAACCTACAACAACTCCTATAGTTGAATCTTGATATAATAATGTCCAACTATGACTCCCATTGAACTCAAGATGAACAGACACCTAAAATCTCCCCGAGAAGGGAAGATAAGGACTCATGCCATCCCTGCCAGATTAACAAAAATACATCAACATGACCCTCCAACACCATGCATCACCCCCCCCCCCCNACAAAACACACGAACTAGCTACAAATCAAAAACAAAATTGATATATTCATTGCAAATAAACCCAATGTCACAGTCAAAAGATACATGAGTTTTTGTCATTTCTATGCGAAATATTAACAAATACAAAAACTCAATCTATCAGTTTGAGGTGCTGAAAGGTCAAATCTCTTCATAGAACCATCTTTGCTTTCACTTAAAGAAAAAACAACACACAACCAAAAAACTACCGGAAATCTGCATTTTTGTACTCTAATGTTCATCTTTAATCTCTGGAGAAAGAAAAACAAAATTATAGAATCATATAATACTTTCCAGTACATATTCCAGAAAACCTAAGGTCACCACATCTTTAACATGTAAATGTAACTCAAACAAAGAAGCCTCTCAAACTTTACATAAAAATATAGTTGGATCTAATGAAAATATCTGGATGTTATGATCTTTTGCAGCAACCTTTGTCACGAGATGTCTATCTGAGATCGACCTGGAACCCATTATTTACAAGCTATATATGCAAAAGAAGTAAACATGGCATAAACATATTTTCCAGCACATCTGGCTATATATTTGAACCCTCAACATTATTAACATACATACAATACAGCTCAAACAGAAAAGTCTATAAATGGTATTCCTGAATATGCATAGATCCGCTATAAGAATAGCTGTGTGTTTGAGTAAAGAACATGCATAGATCTGCTACAAGAATAGCTGTATGTTTGAGTAATCTTGTTAAAAGTTTTCTGAGAGGATCTAGAATCCATTAACAAGCGGCACCTTATCGCTAACAAAACTCGTCAACACAGGCCAAACTAAAATATCACAAAAACGTTGGGGCTGGTGGGCATGTGCAGCTATAAGCGGGGCAATCAGACCTTACAATAAACGAAAATGCGTGGAATTATTTAAGGTTTGCATACTATCCGGCAGAAAACTCCTCCATGAGTAGATCTGATCAGTACAAGACCATTTCAGGAGCAACGAACAGGAAGCGGTACCTTTTCGAACAGAATGCACAGCATTACACTAGAAAGGAAAAATACAAGCAAAGTTTTGCCGGAAGTTCCACTGAACCCATCAAGAATGCCTGATAGAACCGCTGCAAAGCTCGAAGAGAAAATCGATGATAGCTATCCTCGTATATTTGAGCAGTTGTAACCAAACGTGCTGCAGAAAACAGGGCTGCAATATGCTAGTGGAGATCTTTTAACAAGAGGGGAAGAAACTTCCGAACATGGAAAAATGGCAAAAAACCATACAGATCCTTGTAGAATCAAAGTCAAAAACGTTCCCAGAAGAAAATGTTGAGAGAAATTTTGTCACAAAATCCAAAAAGGCGCGCCACCACTGAAGCGGCGGCCCGTGGGGCCTTGATAAAAGGTCTTCAAACTCCACAATTGCATAAACAGCAATTTTTTGGCCTTGGCAGAAGCTCTTACGCTTGCAAAAAGCTCTTCTATTAAGAAATAAAAATAGTAGGCGAGAAAGTTGCAAAATTTTCCCCAGTAATAATACTCTGAGTCTCCACTATAATGACATAGTCTCGCTCTGCAGAGATTTCTTTAAATTTAAGCAAAAATTGAACGGTTTGCGTTTCAGACAAAAGAGAAAAACTGTCATGGAGCAGCTGCCACAAAGACTAAACAAGTTTTTTCAAGAATGATCTCTAAGGAAAACGATAAATACTTGTAGTATGATCGCCCGAAGAAGTCGTTGAGGACCGCGGCTTCGACAGAAGAGACGTAAGCCAGTCAACAACTTCTCTTCTTGATCTCCACTTAAACGAAGGGTTCGACGGCTTGGCAAGGCCCGGAAGATGCAAAAACTCATCGGATACAACATATACCATGTGCCGCAGGCTCCTCTCGGTGCCGACAACAGCGAGGATCGCATTTCCGTGTTGATCTTTGAGATAATAGTGCACGATACGGCTGCCGCGGTCGATGGACACGAATTCTTCTTTCCATTCCAAGAATCGTGTCGCGCTCATAGTTTTTTGCATCGCTTCTCGAGTTCTTCGCAAGTCTTCGCATAACTAGACCAATCTTATGAGTTTTCCCCGGGGAATCCTCTGAAGCTTTCTGCATACCTTGTCGAATCCTTTAAAGACTGGTTTAGAAGTCATTTGGAGAGCTTTACCCTAAAACTTGCCACATTCTTACGGCGTTTTAGCACATACCTCAAAATTTTGCTCAAAACCGGTGAAATCCTCTAGATTTTCTTGCATAGCTTGCCAAATCGTTTAAACTTCTGCGCGGGCCATTAAATCGGCCGGTTCTGGAATCGGCCCACAGGGCAAGGAGCTCATTCAAACGCCCGCCCGTCTTCTAGCTGATCAGAGCAAAAACAACTCTACGCAGGCGCCTTGGACGCAAATACGAACTGTTTTCAACCAAAAATACACACCGTCGGAATGGCTACAAATGGAAGGCTCGCCCGGGCAGATTTCCAGAGACTGAACACCAGATAAAAATGCACAGATTCCAGCCGAACGAATCAATTTTCCTGCCACAAGAAAAACACTACAGGCGGTCCTTGTGAAAGCCCACGATACAAAACAAGTGCAAATTGGCGACGAGATCGTTCACCCTAAGCTGAAGGCAACCCGGTTGGTTTTTAACCACCGAATTTTTTACTTTTACGGCCTAGCGTTTACCCTCCCATCCGCCTCCAACACGTGGCGTAAATCCGACGGTTTCTCGCCCAATCCAAACGAGGTCGACCTACGGTGAGATTGACCGAAATGAAACGAACGCCGGGGTTAACCTAACCCGAGATGCTTTACCCGTAGTTAAGACACGGATTTCAAAAACCATTTCATTCCAGCATAAGTTTCCGGGACCTTATCTTAATATAAACATTTTATTGGAGTTTACGGTATTCGATTCTACGCTATGCAATTTAATGGGGGAACTTCCAGCCCTTCAAACTTAACGTCACGTGGCGAGGACTTCCTGGCCAAATTAACGCGAAATGAAATGAAATTCGAATTCTAGTGAACACGCCGGCGACATGAGTACGCCCGCTTGTTCTGCACGCGGGGCCCGATTTCTGTTCACATTCCAGGCATGACAGGCCTTAAATCTAAAACAGTCCGCCTATTGACGGAGAACAGTTTTGCATTCCCGTCATTTATTTTCGCGGCAGATTCCGCTAAAAAAAATTCGAGGGAAATTTTGTGATCCCGGCAATTGACGGAAATCGTAAATTCCAATTTATTGTTTGTTTTATTTCACAATAAGTTTGCCCTGACCCCAGCCTAAAAATAGTGAATGGTAGGTGGGGGCACTCTGTAGAAATTATTGAATAAATAAATAGTAGGGAGGTTTTTGTTTTTTTTTCCATGAAGAGAAATTGTTATCCATCATAGTTTGGGGACTGGCCACCTTGTTGAAGTTAGGAAAAAAATTCATTAAAAATTGACATATAGGTTTATCTTTAGTTGGATAATTAAAATTTTGGGGTCCTTAATAATATAGATAGCATATATTTCATGCTATCAAAACTTCAAAGGTTTACGAAGAATTTTAATACACAATTGGATCATTAAGAATTTTATTAAACCATTGGTTCACTAAGAGTAAACATGTCATAAACATGTTTTAAATCTTAATTCTAAAAATAACAAATCTTCGTTTTAACTTAAACCTAATTAATATCCACTATAAAAATATTTAATTTTAAAATCAATATATTATGTGTAGTACATTTATTATGGAAATTAAATAAATATTAGAATAATTACATCAATTTCTATTTTTTTAAATTATTATTTCATTTGAATACTAAATTTTGTTTGTCTAATCATTAAATAAATTAAATTATAAAATAAAATAATTTAACAAATATTTTATATTATTTTATTATTAATAAAAAAAATTGTATAACTTATATTCATTAGACATTAGCTCCCGAGCTTAATTGGCAGCTTAATTGGCAAGTATGAAGTGTTATCTTCGATGAAATTCAGCATATACACGTGGAGGTTATAAAATAAATAAAATTAAAACATTTAATTTATATTTTTAAAAATTTAATTGGATTAATTTTGTTTGTCTAATCATTAAATAAATTAAATTGTAATCATTAAATAAATTAAATTGTAAACTAAAAGAATTTAACAAATATCTTACATTGTTAATTAAAAATTTTGTGTAACTTATATTTACTATTAATATTAAAAGAGATTAAAAGCCATGTTTATTATTATTTAAAGAAAAAAAAGAAAAAAATAAATATTATAAATAAGTATAAAACTAATAAGTAAAAGTGAACCCATTGTCCACCTCGATCACGTGATAAAGGAAGGGTCATATTACCATCTACCATTTGTCTCATCTCCCACAACGGCAAATGGAATACAAGGGCACATATGTAATAGATGACCCTCCCCATGCATGAGTTAGTGGTGAATTATGATGTGTGTTGGTGTAGACCTTCTCCCTTGCTGAGACTTCGTCACAACCCTACAAGCAATCATGGAGATAAGGGGATGTGGATATTTGTTGGTACTATGGTGGATTTGGAAATTCATTTGCCACTAAAGAGTTGTATGAAATAAAGGTCTTTGTATTCTTCTCATGATGAGCACCCTACTTGTTAAGCTTCCATAACATTTGGTTTTGGCAGTAAATCTCGACCATGTAAATCAAAAGCAATGAGCTACAAGATGGATTGGGAAGCTTCAGTGTTGATATATCATGCAACTCCGAGTCATATGGGGAATAGAGGAAGTTCAAAGAATGGAAAGGGTTGACCTAGAGTCGTCGCCTGCTCATCAAGGCAAACCTCTAGTCACCTCTCCATAGTAACAACCACCTTGCCACCCCCAAAGCCAAAGGAGGCAAACCAATGCTCAGGGGTTAGCCATGGGTTTCGAGGAAAGGCACAGACCAACAACCATACAAAGAATTTGCAAGTTAGAGGAATAGGTTAGCTAGAAAAAGAAATGCATCAGTAACGCATGGATCGATTGGGAATTGGCCAAAATAGTAATGAATACGTGGCAAACTAGAGGTCGAATTACCCGCTTCTTCGCCACCCTTGACTTGTACAGTCAAGACAAATAATTAATAACGCAACACTGTGATGAGCTAGAGGAATGCCACACCAAGGTATTCTATGAAATATGGAGCTAAACTTAAACAGGCAAATGGCAAATATCATTCTCTCATGCATTTAATCTAACACTCGACCAGATATTATGCAGATGAGACTACGAAGGACAAGGAAGAACATCTTATTGAAGTTGACCCCCTCCACTCAATCACAATTAAAGAGGATAATGCCTAACAAATGCGGTCTTCAAGTTCATCTCTTTTCTAGTTATTTCATTGTAGTTTTTTTCTAGCTATTGTGTCTAACAACCCTAGGAAGAGGCAACAAACCCAGCCCTATTTTGTAAAAATTTTGAATTTCATGGTCTGAAGCAAAGGTGAAACTCTAAATCTGTCAAGCTTCAATGGCTAGAGGCCAAGTAATTAGTAGATATAGTTATCATATATAGGCTTATAGTATTGGTTTTAGACATGAACTATCTAAGAATGATCCATATTTCCAATTGCTTTTATCAAATCGAAATAAGGTTAGATTTTGTAACTCTATTTTGTTATGTGTAGCATTAGGTCTCTATACTTAAAAAAAAAAAAAAATAAACTCATTGTCAAATATTGTCAAAATACTCCCCGGATGGGGTGCCAACGCGGGACATATGTCACCAGGAGAGGACGCGAGGCGGCCAGCATGGCAATGGCCATGTGACAGGAGTGTGTCACACCCTCCTGCCACCCTCATGCATTTAAGCCAAACTTGCGCTAGCCAAGGCACCATTACTCTCAATGCGCTTGGCCTAAGCTTTATGTCATGTCGATGGCTCAGAGCCATGAACCAGACTTTACTCAGCTCATGCGCGCTTACCTCTTTTAGCATTCTCGACACCATGATTTTCACCAGGTGCATTCGCAGTTGTTCTCTTCCAAGGCCAAGACCTCCTGCGACTTGCACTCCTCCCAGTTGCTCCTTCGCTACTTGTGCTTCCCTTCGACGCTTGAAAATCCCCTTAGTGTCCCAGGCATGCCGAGACAAAGAGGGAAATCCAAGCGCGACTCGGCCTAGCAGCCCAACCGACCGCGCGTGGTTCTCTGACCCCCGCTTGCACCATCTCCCAGCTCGTCGCCTTCTTCACCCTCCTCGCCCTCTTCTCAGTCATAGTCTGGTCAAAGCCTTAGCAACCTCTTGCCCCTCTCATCGCCCTTCGCAAGCCGGCTGGAGTGGTTCGTCATCTCAAGAAATTCACTGGGTTTCAACCCAAGACCCTTATCTGATTTGGCTTCCACCTCGCTGACACTTCCTGTAATCCCACCCAACTCGTCGGCGAGTGCACCAGTCTAGCCAGAGATCTCAACCAGTCAATCTTACCTTAGACCACAACCATAAATCCTTGGACCTCAACCAAGGCCTCACTCCTTCGCAGACTCAGTTCCAGGCTCACAATTGCAAGACAACCTTGCAATTCTGCAAGGACTGGTCTTTGAATTACGGCTAGGCCTGGATGACTTGCAGTTCCAGATGGAAATCTTGGACGAGATTGCTCTCAACTCAGCAGGGGCATGCCACTCAACAACAGGAGATGACGACACCACAGGGGGTGGAAACGAAGACAACACAGGTGCTGGAGGCGAAGACGACACAGGGGTTGGAGGTGACATTGACACGGGCACTGCCATGCACGAGCCCATGGAGGAGGAAGCAGCACCGGACGCGGACCTAATGACCAACACCACCTCCTTGGATGCGTGGCCACGCTACAAACCCACCAGATGACCTGCACAAGTGTCTTCATGCTTGCTTAGCAAAGTGTCTGAATTTCCTTTTGCCTTATAGGGTCTATGGTCATATTTTGTATTTGGTTTTTACATCAGGGCTAGTTGACAAGTCGATTCGGTCTCCCACAAGGGACTGAAATTTTTATGTATAAATCTTTGTAATTTTTAAGACTAGTACCTTAAGACAATGGGCTTTATTTTAACAGGTTGGTTGAACTGGTTTCCCTCCGGGGCAGTGCAGATCCTACAGTCTGGAACACATGGGGATACTGTAATTTTTGCTTTTTGAAGGCCTTTTATACAAATCTTACTTACAAAAAGAAACTGTTGTCAAAATACAAAACAAACTTAACTATACATTGAAATAAATTTAGTCATTGCACTAAGTAATTTATGATGTTATAAAAATATATTGAACAAGTATTGAAATTTGGAGTTGAAATATGTAAATTTTAAAAATTTATTATTTTGAATTTGAAAATTTATATATCAAAATGAAATTGTTCATATTGATTTTTTTTTTGTAAGTTAGGATTTGTAGTAGAACTTGCTAAGAAGAAAAATTACAGTTGCCATGCTATCATAGGAGGCTGTGACAGCATTGCCCTAGTGGTAAACCAATGCTCCCACATGGTCGTAAAATTCATAATGTCCATGCAAAACTTGTGTAGTTGTAAGAAACATAGAACAAAAGGAGCTAGATCTAATGTGCCACGTAGGGTGAAAGTTCTGTAGGCTAGGTTGTACAAACCAAAACCAAAATGTTGGACTATGCTAAGACTGAAAATTCCTAGATCTGAGAAGTCGTGCAGGGCAAAGAGATTGAGAATTATACTAGCTACAAACATAAAAAAACATAGGAAACCCGAGCCAGAAGGAGCTAGCCAGCGTTGGGGTCGAGCCTCTGCTCGTTCTGTTGTTCTTGCACGATGTCTGTACCTAGCTTGCCTTTGTCCGAGATAACCTGCCTGAGATCCTGAAGAAGAGTCATCAGAAGCTCCTCTCGG
>ML781101.1:299471-313242 GCA_009831015.1 Picea engelmannii | reverse complement strand
TGTATTTAAGTGCAAGAAGACCTTGCGTTTGGATGCCTTCTTCTACAGTCTGTTAGGAACCTGTCGTTTGTAACAGACCTTCGCACTCGTTCCATATAAGTCTTCCGCCTATTCACCCTTTACTACAACTCACTGTCTGAAGTTTATATAAGACCTCACTCACCTATGCATGCATGGCCTAGTTTTGAAGTTGAAATGATATCGTTTTGAGTTGGCTTCCATTCATTCACCCCATCTATAAACAAACCGTGACATAAAACTGATGGGCGTCGGGCTCTGCTCCTGCTAGCAATCCAGGAGTGACTTCCGTCTCTAACAAAAGGAAAGTAGAGCTTCTTTTTTGGATAGTGGGTCGCACATATACTACTCATCTATGTGGATACATCTAGGTCCATATGTTCCATGTTTGTAGCCTTACCTCCATAGTTTCGAACTCCTCTCGAGCCTCGTCCAAACAACAACTAGTGGTTGTCACATGGTGATGGCATTTAGCCAAATTAAATCGAAATTAAATTAAATTTGAATTTGAATAAATAAGTCGACAACATGGGTACATTGACTCATTTTGCATGTGGGGCCCAATGTCTATTCACATTCTCAGCATGAGATATCCTAAATTTAAAGCAATTCATATATCAATGGTGATAGGGATTATAGTCTCTAGCATTTGCATTTGTATTTACCATCTCCAATTATTATTTATTATGGGATTATTATATGGATTTGTATTATGAATCCTTTAATTAGTTTCATGTACTTGTGATTAGTTAAGACACTATCTCCAACTAAATCTATTTTTGTATTTTGGTTGATATTTTGTAGGATCTTGCCTCCTAGTTTGTTGAGGTAGTTTTCTTTATGTAAAACTATAAAAAGCTTGTGTTTGGTTTAATAAAATTTGGTCAAAGTTTGTATAAGCACCATGTGTGTTGGACTCGGCTCATGAGTGGGATTTCCCATTTGGTTGGGAAATCCCACATCATTGGTATTGGAGCTCGGGAGTCAAGGTATTAATGTGGCTACAACTAGCATCTACGATCCCTCGGTGGTCTAGTTAAATATAAGTGGAAGAAAATTTTCCCTATGTGTTAATTTGTTTCCTCTATTTGTTCCTTGATGAAAGATTGTTTGATGAATGTTGCATTATAATTCCTTATTGACAAGTGCATAAAGAATGTGAGATTGACTTGGATACATCTCGTAACCAAACTATTTTCCTAGAGAACTAGTGAGTATCGTGGTTAGGTACCTAAGTGTCTCGATAGATGGGAAAATGTCCATAGGATGGCCAATTATAGCTCGAGCGAAGATTAAGTTTAGTGAATAATTGAGCACCCTTGAGCTAATCTAAAAGGTCATCCATGGTTGGAATGGGAAGCTTATCCTTGATTGTTAGCTTGTTAAGATCTTGGAAGTGAGGACACATGCTTCCAAGTGCCTTCTTTCTTGAGAATCATGACGACTGATGAAGAATAAGGGCTAGTCCTAGGGCGGATGACAACATTGGCTAGCAAATCCTAAACTATTTTTTCTATTTCATTATTTTGGGCAAATTGATGGTGATATGGGCAAACATTGGATCAAAGGCTACCTAGTATGACCATATTAGAATGGTCATGCTCACCTTGGAAGGGTGTAGTCTTTGGGAAAGTTCAAAGATGGATTGGTATTTGGCCAAGACTAACTACATGTGAGAATGAATGGGTCAAGAAGGTGTCTCAAAGGCTTGAACGACATGGAATTGAGCCACAATGACTAAATGACCCGTTTAAAGAAGCTTTTCCATACACTGGGTGTTGATGATTTCTGGAGAGCTAGTTGTAATTCATTTGAAAGTGTAGTTATTCCCCACTTGCTATAAACTCATGTATAACTCATGGAAATCCATGGTGATGGGACCTAATGTTTGTAACCATTCAACACTGAAGATAATGTCACAACCACTCATTTCAATAGCAAACACGTGGGTTTCTAGGGAATAATCACCCATTTGAAACCTCACATCTTCACAACAACTATCACATTTCATAGACCCTCCATCAGCAATTATGATTTGGGAGTTGTTCACGGCATGGATGTAGCAATGTGTGTCTTGGGCTATGTTATGATCTAATGCCTTAAAATGATAAAATGTCAATGGTTACAATCCACTTGGAGGGGGAAACCTCTTTTTACAATATACTCAATTCAAAATACAACATGAGATGAGATAATATGATCCTAATACTAGGTCTCCTTAGTGTATATATATATATATATATATATAATGAAAGGTTACCATGAAGGGTTCTAGTTGACATACAATTATAATTTACTATAAATGTAATAATTCAATATCTAGGGCTTAATAAGGTGTTTTACACATGAAATGGGGCTTTGTCTAGGTCTTAACATGCCCCTCCCCTTCAAACAAGTGTTTTCCTCAACACTTGACTAACCATGGGTGTTTATGCATGAAGAGCTCATCTTCCCATGTTGCCTCTTCCATTGGTAGCTTCTTCCATTTGACAAGCTACTCTGTGATTGCTCGATTTCTCAGTTGTTTGATCCTTGTTTCAAGGATTGTTTCTAGTTCTAATATGATTTTTCCTTCTTCATTAATCTCTGGTAAAATAGTTTCGAGAGGGATCTTGTTGTCTATTACCTTCTTTAAGCAAGAAACATGGAAGACTGGATGTACACGTGAAGATGGAGGCAACTCCAATTTGTAAGCCATACTTCCAATCCTTTGCAAAACGTTATAGGGCCATAATATTTGGGTGTTAATTTAGTGTTCTTATTTTGTTGCTTGAGGGACATCTATTTATATGGTCATAGCTTGAGAAATACCCAATCCCCCACTTCAAATTCCCTTTCATTGTGATGTTGATATTCTTGTTGTTTCATCCTATTTTGTGCCATAACCAAATTGTCCTTCAATAGTTTGAGAACTTGTTGTCGGTTCCCGAATCCCTATGTAGTCCTCCACTGCTTGAACCTTTGTATTCTCTTTCAAGGGTTATGTAATGGATGGAGGATGATATCCATAAAGTGCAAGAAATGGGGACATTTTTGATGAAGTATGGAAGGATGTGTTGTACCACCATTCCGCCAAAGGAAACCACTTGACCCATTGTGTTTGTTTACCGAATGCAAAACAACGAAGATATCCTTCTAGACATTTATTCACAATCTCAGTTTTCCCATCAGATTGAGGGTGGTAAGATGAGTTGTGAGCCAATTGAGTACACAAAGAAAAAAATAATTCAATCCAAAAATTTATAGTGAAAATTGGATCTCTGTCACTTTATATTAATCTTAGGGACTCTGTGTAGCTTTTGAACTATTTCCATGAATGTTGTAGATATTGTACTTGCTTTTGAATTCTTCCATATTGTAGCTTTTGAATTCTTCCACAACCCTAATCAAAGCTTCTTCTATAAAATCATAAAACTCCAAGAAGAATTACATAGTTTAATATCCATATGGCCCAATACGTTTTTCCTTATGAAATGAATCAAGGATCATTTTTAATTCTTCGTTAGAGATTTCCTCCATTGACCTCTCATTTTCTTCCCCTTCCATGCTCACCTTGGGAGGGTGTAGTCCTTGGAAAAGTTCAAAGAAGGATTGGTATTTGGCCAAGACTAACTACATGTGAGAATGAATGGGTCGAGAAGGTGTCTCAAAGGCTTGAATGGCATGGAATTGAGCCACAATGACTAAATGACCCGTTTAAAGAAGCGTTTCCATACATCGGGTGTTGATGATCTCTGGAGAGCCAGTTGTAATTCATTTGAAACTGTAGTTATGCCCCATCTGCTAGAAACTCATGTATAACTCATGGAAATTCATGGTGATGGAACCTAATGTTTGTAACCATTCAACACTGAAGATGATGTCACAACCACCCATTTCAATACAAAACGTGTGGGTTTCAAGGGAATAATCACCCATTTGAAACCTCACATCTTCACAACAACTACCACATTTCATAGAACCTCTATTAGCAATCATGATTTGGGATTTGTTCACATCACAGATGTAGCAATGTGTGTCTTGGGCTATGTTATGATCTAACGCCTTAAAATGATAAAAAGTCAATAATTACAATCCACTTGGAGGGGAAAAACTCCTTTTACAATATACCCAATTCAAAATACAACATTAGATGAGATAATATGATCCTAAGAATAGGTCTCCTTAATGTGTGTGTGTGTGTGTGTATATAGAGAGAGAGAATTATAATGAAAGGTTACCATGAAGGGTTCTAGCTGACATACAATTATAATTTACTATAAATGTAATAATTCAATATTTAGGGCTTAATAAGGTGTTTTACACATTAAATGGGGCTTTGTCTAGGTCTTAGCATGCCCCTCCCATTCAAACAAGTGTTTTCCTCAACACTTGACTAACCATGGGTGTTTATGCACAAAGAGCTCATCTTCCCATGTTGCCTCTTCCACTGGTAGCTTCTTCCATTTGACAAGTTACTCTGTGATTGCTCGATTTCTCAATTGCTTAATCCTTGTTTCAAGGATTGTTTCTAGTTCTAATATGATTTTTCCTTCTTCATTAATCTCTGGTAAAATAGTTTCGAGAGGGATCTTGTTGTCGATTACCTTCTTTAAGCAAGAAACCTGGAAGACTGGATGTACACATGAAGATGGAGGCAACTCCAATTTGTAATCCATACTTCCAATCCTTTGCAAAAGATTATAGGGCCATAATATTTGGGTGTTATTTTAGTGTCCTTCTTTTGGTTCTTGAGGGACATCTATTTGTATGGTCATAGCCTGAGAAATACCCAATCCCCCACTTCAAATTCCTTTTCATTATGATGTTGATATGCTTATTGTTTCATCCTATTTTGTGCCATAACCAAATTGTCCTTCAATAGTTTGAGAACCTCTTGTTGGTTGCCTATGTGGTCCTCCATTGCTTGAACTTTTGTATTCCCTTTTAAGGGTGATGTGATGGAGGGAGGATGATATCCATAAAGTGCAAGAAATGGGGACATTTTTTATGAAGTATGGAAGGATGCGTTGTACCACCATTCTGCCAAAGGAAACCACTTGACCCATTGTGTTTGTTTATCGAATGCAAAACAACGAATATATCCTTATAGACATTTATTCACAATCTTAGTTTTCCCATCGGATCGAGGGTGGTAAGATGAGTTGTGAGCCAATTGAGTACACAAACAAAAAAATAATTCAGTCAAAAAATTTCTAGTGAAAATTGGATCTCTGTCACTTATATTAATCTCAAGGACTCCATGTAGCTTTTGAACTATTTCCATGAATGTTGCGGCTATTGTACTTGCTTAAAATGATGAGAAATAGAGAAAAAATGGGCATACTTTGTCAGTCGATCCACTACTACCATGATGACAGTCTTTCCTTTGTATTTGGGTAAACCTACAATAAAATCCATTGAAACTTCTTCCCAACGTTGACTTGTTATAGCTAATGGTTGTAGGAGACCTAGCGTCTTGATTGTTTCTCCCTTATTTTGTTAGTAGACTAAACATTTAGACACAAATTTTTGAACATCAGATTTAAGACTTTCCCAGAAAAAATCCTTCTTGATCATGCGATATGTTTTCAAGAATATTGAATGTCCTCCTATAGGAGAAGTGTGCAATTTTATAAGGACCTTTTGTTTGAGTTGGGAATTCTTACATAAATATAGGTGATCATGATACCATAGAAAATCATTCTTCCATACAAATTTGTCCAATGAACCGAGGTCCTCATGTAGTTTTTGAATGATCTTGATTACATTCTATCATTGCTTTTTCCATCCATTCAGATTGCAAAATAGAAATAACACATAGTGAACCTTCTATTTATTCTTCTTTCCTTGAAAGGGCATCTGCCACAACATTATGTTTTATTTTTTTGTGAATAATTTCAAAGTCATAACCTAGCATCTTTGTAACTCATTTTTGTTTCTCTTATGAAGACAATCACTGCTCCAAGAAGCACTTCAAACTATCATGATCTGTTTTTACTTTGAAGTGTCTTCCTATTAGGTGAGGGTGACATTTTTGAACTGCATGTAGTATGCCCAACGTCTCTTTTCACAAATGGGTTTGACTAAGTTTTTTCCTTAAAGTTGGTTTCTTTCAAAGGAAAGGGGCCTTCCTTCTTTCATTAAAATTGCACCAATTCCATGGCCTGAGGCATCACACTCCACAATAAATGTTTTTGTAAAGTTCGGTGTGGTCAGGATGGTAGTAGTACACATAGCATCCTTAAGTTTTTCAAAATCCTCGGTTGCTTCTTCATTCCAAGAAAAATGTTTGCTTCTTTAATAATGTTGTTAAGGGTGCTGCTATTTGACCATAATTCTTGACAAACTTGCTAAAATAGCCCATTAACCCTAAGAATCCTCTAAGTTTCTTCAAAGTTTTGGGAATCAGGCATTCCCTCATAGCTGTAATTTTGTTAGGCTCCACTTTTACATATTCATGAGATATAATATGACTCAAATATTCCACTTCTTAAACCCCGAAGGCACACTTCGAAGGCTTTGTATAAAGTTGTTGCTCTTCCAATAGTTGCAATACCTTGTCAACATGTTGTACATGCTCTTCCCAAGATTTGTTATAGATTAGCGCGTCATCACAAATACTAACACAAGTTTTATAAGGAAGGGCTTGAAAATAGAATTCATTGAGCTTCGAAATGTTGAAGGTGCATTAGTAAGTCCAAATGGCATAACCAAAAACTCATAATGACCTTCATGTGTTATAAAAGCTATTTTAGGAATGTCTTCCTACCTCATTATGTTTTGATGACATCCCGAATGAATATCCAACTTAGTAAAGAATTTTGCTCCATGCAATTCATCTAATAATTCATCAATGACAGGAATATGAAACTTATCTTTGATGGCCTTTTTGTTGAGTTGTCTATAATCTAGACACATACGCCACGAACCATCCTTTTTCGTAACCATCACCATTGTTGAAGAGAAATAACTTTGGCTATGTTGAATGATGCCAACCTCTAACATTTCCTAGATCATGTGTTCAATCTCACTCTTTTGTGCATATGGATACATGTAAGGCCTAATGTTAGGTGGTGCACTTCCTGTTTGCAAATGAATAACATGGTCAAGATCTCGAGTAGGTGGAAGACCCTTGGGAATTTCACCAAATACCTTGGAATTATTGTTGATAACTATTTGGAGGTCTAATGGAGTAGAGAATACAAATGTTTGAACATCAAGTGAGCACAATTGTGCAACTACACCCCGGTGTCCCATGTTGAGTAATTTTGTCATGCTATTAGAGCTTATCACTTTAGAGGATTTCCCTTAGATACCTCTAAGCTCAATTTCCTTTCCATCTGAGGAAAATCTCATGAAAATATATTGAAAATTGAGGGCCATTGTTCCCAATGATTGTAACCATTAGACCCCTAATACAACATCAACGCCTCCCATTTGGATGGCAATCATGGGGCTATCCATAAAATACTCCCCCATGTTGAGCTTAATACTATGGCATTCCCTTGAACAATTTATGGTACCTCCATCTGCAATCATTACTTGAAACTATGGTGCAGGATATACAAAGCAATTGGGATCTTTTGCTAATTTGTAATTGATGAAATTATGGGTACTACTAGAATCAATCAATATTGTCAGCTTTTTCTTTTTGGTGTATCATTGTATCTTGAGGGTTTCTAGAGTATTGATATCGGTCAATGTATGACAAGATATTGTTGGCGTAGTCTCTTCCAGATCTGGATCTTGTGGCGGTTCCAATTCCTGATCTTCTTCCTCTTCACAGTTTATGTAGAATAATTTCTTATCACTACATTTATGCCCTTTATTATACTTGTTGTCACAATTGAAACATAGTCCTTTTGCTCTTCTTTCATCCATTTGTTGACGTGTCAACCTTGTCGATTGAGGTATGCTTGTCTTATGAACCCCAAAATTATCTCTACTTCTTGTGTATGCTCCAATGGTAGACTTGTGTGTAGCCTTATTTTTGGCTTGAATATGACGAGAAATTTGCACAACTTCCATAATATTTGTAGAATTTCTTAAGAAAATTTCATGTTTAATGTCTTGTTTTAATCCACCCATGTAATATTCCAAAAATTTTCCATCACTTATGTCATCCACCCTTGTGGACAAGACCTGGAATTCTGAATTATAATCTTTAATATCACCTAAGTGTTTGATTCTTGTCAATTGACTAAAGTAGTCTTGTTCCCACACTTTCCCATATTGTGCTTCTAAGTCTCTTGTAAATAAACCCCAAGTACAATGTAAAGAGACAAATTCCTTTTAACTATCCATTGATACCATTGATACCATTGATATGGTTTTATCTCGAAGTTCAAGGTTGCTATGTGAATCATTTTCTTATCATCCATAATATTATGTAGTTCAAAATATTTCTCTATTTGGTTCACCCAGGTAAAGACCTCTCTTCCATCAAACTTATTTAATTCAATCTTGGGAAAGTTGAATTTAGAACCTCGACCATAATTAACTCCATTATTAGAGTCAAATCCACTAGAAAATTGCTTATTATCGGTAGGTTGTTCAACCGAGATACTACCTTTATTTTCTTGAGTTCCCTGCATTTTGATATTTCCTTTGGAGAGTCTCTCATCTAGATCATGAAATATCATGGAAGACATGGAATCTTGCAATTCCTTCATGGATTTTTGTATTTCTTCTTTAATGTCATTCTTATTTTCATCCATCTTCTTATCCATCTTATTTTTCATTTCATCCATATTCTTATCTATCTTATTTTCCATTTCATCCATATTTATTTTCATCTCATTATTATTCTCATTCATCTTCTTATCCATGTTGTTTTCCATTTCGTCCATCTTATGTTCCATTTGTTCCCTATTTTCTATGGTCCATTTTTCCATTTGGTGATAAATCTCGTCGATTTCATCTTGAGTTATGGTTGAGCTCTCTGGAGATTTAGTTGGTGAAGTAAATTTTGGAGGAGCCTTTGGAGCCATGTGAGAAAATAATAATTCTCTTTTTTTTTCTTCCTTTTTATTACAAATTCCGAATCACCAAAATCAAATATTCTAATAAAAAGTTATGCCAATCATAAGCTAAGTAGCCTTTGATTTATGACATGCCGGGCCCTGGCCTAATATGGATAGATATGTTTCTTGTGCTTTTACATGCTAACTCAGCTTTGTAAACTGCTTGGAAGTAATAGCATGTATTACTAATAGTTCATGTTTGTAAGCTACGTACCTTTTAAGCCCTTAATTTTGAGTTTGTCCTTCTGGTCGACCTTCCTTCTTATGTATTTATGAAATTTCGACCCTTTTGAGTTTGAAATTTCAACCCGTAGTACTCTAAAAAAAATTCTCTGCAATTCCATAATTCTAACCAAAATTCGATGTGCCAAGTGAAAGTTAGGGTAACTTTCCGAAACTTTGTTGAATTTTGTCATTTCATGGAGATCAAAATTGTACAAAATGTCATGTGTCCAATATTTAATAACCGATTCTAAAATTTCTACCATAAATACTATGGACTTTCCTCTTTCAAATGCAACAGGTCTCATGGAATTTGGATCCTTGTTGAAGAAGATATGATTATTTTACCCGGAACACTTGTTTGAGACTAGTTATAGGAATAGTGAAAAACCCTCTCTTCCACAAGGTATATCTTCGAAAGTATAATGATCCAGAAGCTGAAAATTTCACCAAATATACACTACAAGGAAAATACCTTGTAGTGGAGGTTATAATAGAGGTTTTTCGTGTTACAAAATTGGCAAAAATTGTCAAAAAAATCTCTGCTAAAACAATTGTTTTTAGTAGTGGATGTTTTTGTGGAGATTATAACGGAACTTCATTATAACTAAAAAACATTGGGCGGCCGGATCTTTTAGCGGATTTTTTTGTAGGCAGTGCGCTTCATGGTGTATATGCACCGGTGCATTCTCAAACTTAAAGCATCAATGCTTACATTTCACCGAAAGCACCGGGGCAGTCAAAAAATCTTGGGGCACCAGTGCTATTCTAAATAACAATGCACCAGTTCTTTAATAATAAGAATGCATCGGTCAAATCTATTATACTATGCACCGATGCATTACAAGACAAACCCGACCGATGCATGCAATTTATAATGCATCGATGCAGAAGTCTCATACAAAAGCATCGATGTGCCATTTTAATTGTTATTGTTAAAATAGTATTACGATCGGTG
This sequence comes from Picea engelmannii, assembly GCA_009831015.1. Lineage (NCBI taxonomy): Eukaryota > Viridiplantae > Streptophyta > Pinopsida > Pinales > Pinaceae > Picea > Picea engelmannii. The sequence continues at coordinate 303,039 of ML781101.1, read as the reverse complement.
TTGGTTCATTGTATTACAACACCGGTGCACATTTTATTACAACATCAGTGTTTTTTAGCATTAAATGCAATGGTGTTCATTTTCTCTTTTTAGAAACATCAACCTGTGACAGTGCAATTCTTGTTATTTTTTAATTCCATTTTTCATAAAAAACAATTGACATATATCTTATAATAGTATTCATATAAATTACATTTCGAGTGGTGCATTTGGATATGATGTTTGGATTAATTTTTTATATCATCAGATTTCACATCTCTTCATTATACTATTTAATCATCCATATATTTAATTAGCGATGTAACATTTCACAATGACATTGGACAACACAATAGAATAAAATAAAACGTATTTTATTATATACGAATAAGAGGCTCTTTGTCATACAAAATGAGACACACCCCTTGTCTTTCAATTGGGACACTGTGTCCATTACATTAAACAAAATGTCCGATTTTCACAGACAATTATTTCAAAAAATACAACAACTTGCATTGATATCCAAATATATTGATCATCATTCTTCGTTGGAACTGTTGTCAATGCTCAAGCTACTTCCATGACTTGGGTTATTTGGCCAAATGTTTTTTTGAATGCCTCGATTGTTTTCCTCTTCTTCAAGTTCCATCTACAAAAATAAAAATAAAGTGTAATGAGTGTATCGACATTGGTGAGAATAATGAAAATTGAAATAAATAATATACATGAATGTAAATTGAAAAGCGATGTACCATAAAAAGAATTGAGTCTTGAATGATACACATTCTTTCAAAACCAAATCTCATGCCTTATGTCAACAACTCTTCTGTTGGCACATTTCCATACTTTGTTTCCTGCAAGTTTTATTCCCCATAATAAATCATAGATTTAATATAAATGATTTATTTTGTTCCATTAATTATAAAATGAGAGAAGTAAAACAACATAAATACTTACAAATTCCACAATTAATTTTTGATATGCCAACATATACTCACAACCCATACTTAACCCAATGTCAATCAATTCTTTCGATAACTCTTCTTGTATGTTAGCACATGTTTGAAGACATTCAAGGATGGTTGTTGTAAAACAACTTAAAATATACAAAAGTGAAATCTTAAGTTGTTATAAGGAAATAACAATTACTCACAAACTTTGCTATCAACCATTTTCTTCCTCGTCGTCATGTTTTATGTGTTGAATGGGTTCCATTTTGTTTTCTTTTCTGCAAGAAAATATTTGAAAATTAATATTTAATGCTAAATTATTTATTTATATGTACTCAATAGAAAAATTCAATGATTTCATACATTTGAAGCACATTGTTGTTGAGATGGCTCCTCTTGCGATGCAATTATGTCCATTTCTTTGACAATCTCCTTGCACATTTTTTTGGACATTCCTACTAGCATATTTTGGATATCATCTTGTTGATCTTTTGAGATTTTCATAATCTTCCTGAAATAAATAACATGCCAATAAACTATTTTTATATTGATATATGAAAACTAAATATAACAAAATTGATACTAATAAATGAATGCTTTGTAGTAATATATACATATTCTAGAAAAACATTTTTAGGAATATTACTTTTTGAATGATTTTTTTGTTGTTATTGTATATTTTTGCTATTGAAAGTCTGACAGGTCTCATTGACCATTGCTCTATAAACTTCATGTAGTTTAGATATAACATGATCCTTGGAATCATTGGGTTGATTTATGTATTGTAAGTGGAAAGTACGTCTATACGTTCATTCCCTTATATCCCTCATAATTTTGCAAAAATTCCCCCCCTTTCATTAACCTCCAACACCACTCTAGATGAGCTAAGGACCAATTCATCATCATTTACATCTTCTATAATTTTTGTTATCTTATGACGACATTTTGTTCCTTCGTTGTTGGTCCATGTAGAACATTAAACATATGTGAATTAATAGAATGTTTGAAACATCTTATCTAATATTCTTAAGTATATTATTAATGAAAATTCAAAAAAGAACTCATATTGAATAGTATTTTTTCATTCACCAGATTCATCCTTTTGCAATTTTTCCATCAAACTTTTACACTCTTCTACACTTAGATCACAAAGAATCTTATCGATCTTCCTCATTTTGTGGCTCTGCATGACACACACTAACCAATACATATGATTTAAATTTACATATACTTCAAACATATTAATTTTGTAAAGAATTTACAAAGAACTTGCATTTTTTGCTTTTTTGGATATGTTATCATTGTGTCGATCATAATTTTTGTTACTTCAACTATTCTCACACATTTTTTTTATCAATATACAACTTGTATCATTCAATATAGAAGCTATTAAATATATTTTATAAATAAATCACATAGTTTTCAGCTAAAAAAAAAAGTCAGTTTCCGATGCGCTTTAATAATATGAAAGCACCGGTGTGTTTGATATAGGAAACACACCAAAAGGAAAAAACAAAATTTCAAAAAATACTTTAAATTACAACGGTGTGACATGTATCGATAACAACACCACGCTTAGAGTAAAAAATGAAAACAAAAAATACCATGAACGAAAAAAATAACCGAAAAAATTACACACTGATGAATGAAATTTTTAAAAAATTATGTTACAACATTTCCAGTGTGCTTTATCGGTAAGCGCATCAGTGCGTTATAGTTGAATCAATGCATCGATAACCAGAAATCGTTTTAAAAAAAAACGTGACATGGTCGACATGGTTTGGATCCGATGCAATAAGTGGTCCCCTTGCATCACATGCCAAACGCCTTATATATAGAAACACAAACCCATTAAATCTAAAATGCCTAAAATGAAAATCCCTAATTGTGAAGTGATAGAGGGAGTTAAACCCTAAAGTTAAATTTTGCAGTCACATAAGCAAGAAGAAGCAAGGGTTTAAGGTAAGTATGAATTTTATTTATTTATTTATTTATTTTTTCTGAATTTTAATTAAATATAAATAGGGATACAAATTCCCCGAATGGAGTGTTAGTGCATGCCAACTGGCGCAAAGAGGGAGTCCGAGTAGGCCAGCAGGGCAGAGCGCCATGTGATCAGCTCATGCCAACGACCGCCGCCTCTACCCTGCATTAACGAGCCTTCACATCGATTGTAGCAGCATTAATTTTGATACTTTCGACCTCCATTAGGAATTGTTCGATGGCTTCTCCGTCTGCCTTTGCTCCTCTTTCTCTCCCGCGGACCGATTCCCACATTCCTCCACTGCCCTGGCTTAGTTCTAACTGGATTTTCATGGTGCTCACAGGCCCCGGCCAACCCCAGGCTCTCTGCATTCGCCTGGAACACCTTGCAACATCCCGCTTTGGCGCAATGAGAAAACTTATTCTTTGAGGACACTTGCTCGCAAGTGATCTAGACTTTTATGATGTTAAACCATTTATCCTTGATTATGATGCGTTATGATAGATGACATGATGTTTTACTGCTATGACGTAGACAGGTGCTTTGACTCAGTTTTATTGAGTGTGCATGGTTTTGGACCTCGAGGATGCAGAGGCATCGGTGGAACCCCTTGGACTCCGGATTGAGTCAGGGAGTGTGCTATTTAGGTTGATTT
>ML781101.1:203012-218831 GCA_009831015.1 Picea engelmannii | reverse complement strand
ATGGTTTCCTCATGATGGAGGAACAAGAATAAGAACCCCAAGGGGAAAATATCTATCTATAATAAGAATATCCCTTAGATATCTCCCCATACCAACTAAAAACAATGACAACTTTTATATATGTGACAGTTTCTCCATACCGATATCTGACGACAACTTTTATATATGCGACGGTTTTTCCATATAAACAACGTAAAGTTGTTGTCGGATATCCGACGACAACTTTTATATATGCGACGGTTTTTCCATATAGACAACGGAAAGTTGTCGTCGGATATCCAACGACAACTTTTATATATGCGACGGTTTTGCCATATAAACAACGGAAAGTTGTCATCGGATATCCGACAACAACTTTTATCTATGCGACGGTTTTGCCATATAGACAACGGAAAGTTGTTGTCACCGATTCGATGACAACTTCTATTGTTTGCATCGGTTTAGCTACATAAACAACAAAAAAGTTGTCGTTGAATATGCGACGACGACTTCTATTGATGCGTCGGTTTAACTATAAAAGTTGTTGTCGCAATATAGACGAAAAGTTGGTTTGAGATTGTTTGCCTATATTGTAGCTTATGTGACATTTTCTCAAGTTCGTCACAAATGCCACATCACCTAAACCGATGTTTCAGAGACTCCAAATTCGTCGCCATATCAACGATATAACGTCGCATAAGCGTCGAAACAACCGTCGTAAAATGGGCCAAATGTGCTAGTGGGACTAGGTGACCACATTGTCCATCCGCTCCTGAGGCATGATTTTATAAATTGGACCCCCTAATCCAAATGTTGCATTGCTTCTTACTAGGCGAAACCCTAGTTATCGAAATCAATGAATAAAGCAACCTTTGAGGCATGGGATCTGGGAGTGAGGGGTGCTCTAGCTGAAATCGTATGTTAGGAAACCAACGGAGTCGACGATTATGCAATAATGAGTCTTGGTTTTCATTTTATACCCAGTTGCAAGCCACATCCCATACCATTTCGAGGACTCTTAGCCAATTCCTCTTTGGGGCATAAACACCTAACGAAGAAACATTTTTTAGTTTTATGAGATGTTTCAAGCTTGTTTAGGCATGGACTAGGTGACCACATTTTCCATCCACTCCCTAGGCATGGTTTCATAAATTGGACCCCTTAATCAAAATGTTGCATTTTTTCTTATTAGGCGAGACCCTAGTTCTCAAAATCAGTGAATAAAACAACCTTTGAGGCATGGTACCTGGGAGTGATGGGTGCTCTAGCTGAAATTGTATGCGAAGAATCCAACGAAGTAAATGGTTCCTCAATCTGAGTCTCGGTTTTCATTTTATGAGCAGTTGCAAGCCGTATCCCAAACCATTTTGAGGACTCTTGGCCAATTACTCCTTGGGGCATAAAAACCTAATAGAGCAACATTTTTTAGTTCTGTGAGATGTTGCAAGCTTGTTTAGGCATGGAATAGGTGACCACATTGTCCATCTTCTTCCGAGGAACAATTTCATAAATTGGACCCCTTAATCAAAATGTTGTATTGTTTCTTGCTGGGCGAAATCCTAGTTCTCAAAATCGATGAATAAAGCAACCTCTGAGGCATGGGACCCAAGAGTTAGGGTTTCTCTAGCTGAAATCACATGCTAGGAATCCAATGGAGTCGATGGTTCCTCAATCCAAGTCTCATTTTTCATTTTATGCCCAGTTGCAAGTCACATCCCAAACCATTTCAGGGACTCTTGGCCAATTCCTCCTCGGGGCATAAAAACCTAATGGAGTCGCATTTTTGAGTTATGTGAGATGATGCAAGCTTGTTTAGGCATGGTCTAGGTGACCACATTGTCCATCTGCTCCCGAGGCACAATTTCATAAATTGAACCCTTTAATCCAAATGTTGAATTGCTTCTTACTAAGCCGAACCCTAGTTCTCAAAATCGATGAATAAAACAACTTTCGAGGCATGGGACTCAAGGTGAGGGGTGTTTTAGCTAAAATCATATTCTAGGAATCCAACGGAGTCAACGGTTCCTCAATCTGAGTCTTGGTTTCCTTTTTATGCCCAATTTCAAGTCGCATCCCAAGCCATTTTGGGGACTCTTGGCTAATACCTCCTTGGGGCATAAAAACCTAACAGAGCAATATTTTTTAGTTCTGTGAGATGCTACAATATTTTTCAAGCATGGACTAGGTGACCACTTTTTTCATCCACTCCCGAGGCACAATTTCATAAATTGGACCCCTTAATCCAAATGTTGCATTGTTTCTTACAGGGAGAAACCCTAGTTCTCAAAATCGATGAATAAAGCAACCTTTGAGGCATGGGACCCGAGATTGAGGGGTGATTTAGCTGAAATCGTATGCTAGGAATCCAACGAAGTCAACGGTTCCACAATATGAGTCTTTTTTTTCTTTTTATTMCTAGTTGCAAGCTGCATCCCAAACCATTTCGGGGACTCTTGGCCAATTCGTCCTCAGACATAAAAACCTAACATAGCATCATTTTTTAGTTCAGTGAKATGTTGCAAGCTTGTTTAGGCAGGGAATAGGTGACCACTTTGTCCATCCKCTCCCAAGGCACAGTTTCATAAATTGGACCCCTTAATCCAAATGTTGCATTGCTTCTTACTGAGCAAATCCCTAGTTCTCGCTCGATGAATAAAGCAACTTCTGAGACATGGGACCCAAGAGTGAGGAGTGCTCTAGCTGGAACACTATGCTAGTAATCCAACGGAGTTGATGGTTTTTCAATCCGAGTCTCAATTTTCGTTTTATGTCCAGTTGCAAGTCGCATCCCAAACCATTTCGAGGATTCTTGGCCAATACTTCCTTGGGGGATAAAAACCTAACGAAGTAGCATTTTTGAGTTTCGTGAGATGTTGTAAGCTTGTTTAGGAATGGCATAAGTGACCACTTTGTCCATTTTCTCCTGAGGCACAGTTTCATAAATTGGACCCATCAATCCAAATGTTGCATTGCTTCTAACTGAGCAAAACCCTATTTTTCGAAATCAATGAGTAAAGAAAATCCCGAGGCATGGAACTCGGGAGTGAGGGGTGCTCTAGCTCAAATCCTATGCCATGAATCCATTGGAGTCAACGGTTCCTCAACCTGAGTATCGTTTTTCATTTTAAGAACAATTGTAAGTTTCATTTCAAACCATTTGAGGGATTCTTGGCCAATACCTCCTTGGGGCATAAAAACCTAACAGATCAACATTTTTGAGTTCCGTGAGATGGTGTAAGCTTGTGTAGGCATGGACTAGGTGACCACATTGTCCATCTTCTTCCGAGGCTCGGTTTCATAAATTGGACCCCTTAATCCAAATGTTGCATTGCTTCTAACTGAGCAAAACCCTAGTTCTCAAAATCAATGAGTAAAGCAACTTCCGAGGCATGGCACCCAAGAGTGAGGGGTGCTCTAGTTGAAATCCTATTCCAGAAATCCATTGTAGTCTACAGTTCCTCAATCTGAGTCTCATTTTTATTTTTATGCACAGTTGCAAGTCGCATCCCAAACCATTTCAAGGACTCTTAGCCAATACCTCCTTGGGGCATAAAAACCTAACGGATCAACATTTTTGAGTTCCATGATATGTTGCAAGCTTGTTTGGCCGTGGACTAGGTGACCACATTGTCCATCCGCTCCCGAGGCACGGTTTCATAAATTGGACCCCTTAATCCAAATATTGCATTGCTTTAATGTATTCAAGGTTGGGCATTCCATATGCGCAAGAGCATGTCTGGAAGTGAATATTGTTTGACATAAACATGAAAATGATTTCTTTGGAGGGATTGACATTTGGATGTGGTCTAGTTGAATAAGTATCAAGAGCATCTTCATAATTACCTATAGAATAGTTAATTCTCAAAGGACCTTTGAAGCATATTACAGTGCCAAAATGTCCTAGAAAAATATTCATTTGTGAAATATAGGAGAAGAAGATATATAGACCAGTTAACTCTCAAAGGATCTTCGAGGAAAACATAATCATATATAGCACAAAATGGAGAGGGTTGGCAGTTATAGTTATGTAATAGAATTTACAGTTGATAGTTAAATTGTATAACAATTTTTTTTATGATCTTTACTAATGTTTATTGGAATTGTTGCATGTTTTACATCATTGGAATGACTCTTATATATAATTTATTTGAAATTTTATTATGGTATGTGCACTTTAATATGATGTAATATGATTATGGTTTCGTTTCATATTCTCTAATATTAGAAATATAACATAAAAATTAATTATTGCATGAAATAAATAATAACTTTTCATTTTGAATGTTTTTTTTTGCAGAACACAGATCTTCCAAAAGATCCAGTTGATCCTCATGAGATAGATCCAGATTACAATGGGTATGATACAGACATGGGAGATGATGATGATGAGTCATATGCAAAATACACTGAGGTGAATGACGATGATGATGACATTGATGATTATCATGATAGTGATGATTATGATGAACCAATTGTTGGTAGTAGCGAGTGCCATTAATCATATAGACTCCATCATGTATCATTTCTGATATATCATTATGATGCCTCTTTTCATGTTTACTACCATATGTATAATTTTCACCTGTAGTACCATATTATTGAGTTGTATCATTTTGACTTATATCATTTGGACATGTATAATCTTGACTTGTATCATTTTGACATGTATCATTTTGAGTTACATTGATCATTTATCATTTTCACTTATATAATTTGGACATGTATCATTTTGACTTATGCCGATTGTTGGCCATGTATCATTTTGACATGTTATTGATCTACTAACATATTTGACTTTCACTTGTTTTAGTTATATATGATGATGATCTTATCGATGATTTTTCAATGGATATTTATTACGTATGACGATTTTACTTTACTACTCAGGATGGATGTTGTCAAATTCAATTAAATTTCTTCATGAATGATGTGACATAAATTTGAAATGCGATATCTGGTTTTTTTAAGATCTCTAGAAATGTTATGATATACATTTCAAATGAGATATCTGGTTTTTTTTTAAGATATAAGTTGTTTGACATGACACTTATCTAAGATTGGTATATTTGACTCACTTGTTTTAATTATAGATGATGATCATGTTATAATCACTATCTTGTTATTTTATATATACTGTATGTTGTAGATTTTATTTTGATGGAGATTTAATAAGTAGAATTATGTTGTTAGTTTGTATGGATGCTCGTTTCCCTGTAAATTCTTTATAAATTCCATCCTATAAAATACTTTCAAATGCAATATGACTTACTCTATAATAATATAATTCTTTTTAGAGGCATGATATATTTAACTAATTAAATTGAAATAAAAATATTAAATTAATAAATGGAAGCTATAAAGGAAGCAACGTGAGTTGTTAAAATGGAAGCAAAGTGTGGCTCTAAAATGGAACTAAAACTCGACATTAAATTGGAAGCCACACTTGGAGCTATTTTTGGATCTAAGTAGGAAGCTAAATTGGTTTCTTAACAAGAAGCAAAATTGGATGCTAATCAAGAAGCAAATCCCAACACTAAAAGGAAGCAAAACCTGGACCTAAAAAATAAGCAAAACTAGGCGCTAAAAATGAAGCAAACTATGGAGCTAACAAGGAAGCAATTATGGAAGCAAAATTCGGTGCCAATTAAGGAGCAAAACCTCGTGGCACTTCGGAAACAAAAAAGGAAGCATTTTTGGAAGAAAAAAAGGAAGCAACAATGGAAGCGAAACTAGAAGCAATCTTGGAGGAAAAACTTGGCCCTACCTAGGAAGCAAAAAAATGAGCAATTCAGGTAGCAAACAAAGAAGTAAAAATGGAAGTAGTTTTAGAAGCAACAAAAGACATAATCATGGAAGCCATTTTAGAAGCAAAAAAAGATGCAATAATGGAAGCAAATCTTGGTGTAAATTTGGAATCCAAACCAGAAGCTATTTTCGACGCTATACCAGAAGCAAAACATGAAGCACGATTGGCAACAAAACTAGAAGTACAGAAGGAAGAAAAACTAGACACTACAATTCTAGGAGCTATATTCAGTGCTAAATCTGACACTAATCTAGGCGCTAATTCCAACACCCAACTTAACATGCCATTTGGCACCAGGTTTTGCACCAACCATTGAGCCAAATTCATGCACTCAAAAACACTAAATTTCGGCGTTATTCTAGGCACTAATGGACTGTTTTGTTGTTATGATAACGCACTGGTGCAATTGCTTATACAAAGCATTGATGCGCTAAACATTTTTGGAGCACCGATATCATATAATTATTTTTGTTTATTTGAAATATTGAGAACTGGTACGGTTAGTAATTAAACACATGCATCGATGCTTTATATTTTAATAGATGTACCAATGTGTTTTGTTTAAATAAGCGCACCGTTATGATTTAAAAGTTATCTGATTTTTTTTTGCACATAAAATAGTGTATTCATCTTAAATTGTCTTTTAGGATGCATCGACATGAATTGCAATACTTCATAGTATACATTTTTCACTTAAAGTCACCTTATTCTTAACAATTTATTGTTGATTTTGCTCAAATGTAGAGAGAAAATATTATATTATCAAATGGTAAATTCTTCAAATTCCATCCCGTTCCATATTGCTCGAATTCCATCATGGAGTTCTCCCTTTCCATCTCCAGTAAGTTCATATTTTATTTATATTTCGATTATCTAATTGAATTATTTTTTTTATCCATGTCAATCTGAATAAAATTGTATCCAAATTTGCAGGATCCTGATTCAGAATCAAGTTCAGATGCAAAAAATATTCCACCAGCTCAAAAACGTTGGAATATCTTATCAGTAGCAACATACTGCAAGCAGTTGGTAGATGAAAATGAAAATCCACTTTACCCTGCCAATTGTAGCATGTCATCTTCCAGCTGCAATCCTGGGTCAACAATGGTAATAGTTGTTAGGTATGATGTAATTTAAACAAACCAATTACATTGTTCTTATTAATATCATCGATGTACCAATGTTCAATATTTTTGAAATTAGGATTCTGATGATGAGCGACCTACCTATCATCTTCCATTGCACCCCACTACAATGTAAATTTGAGAGAAAGATGCAATAAGAGCACAACTTGGAGAGGAAGCATACCAAGAATGGTTGAATCAACCACCTATTCAATTCCCACTACATCCAGATTCATCAATTAGGAATGACTACAACAATAATAGTTCTTCACAAGTTGGAAATGGAGTCAATCAAATAGAGGTTGGTATGGATGATTATTTATGGAATACGATTGCCATGGAGATGATGTTATTAGATGCATTCTAGAACGATGAGCTAGGGGATGATGCACCTTTGAATTGTAACATCGATATTTTATATTTTATTGGTCGGATTATTAGACACATGACACTGTGATTTTTTCACTATTTTATAGGTGAATTTGTTCCCATCTATGTGGGAGTATGGACATCATTTTCGCACAGAGGATTTCAATGACAGACACATGACACGAGACCATCGAGTGGAAGTTGAGTTTGACCAATCTAGTCGTTCTAGCCACCGCGATCAAAACCTAATATGGGCGAAGTTAGGTTACGTTGGAAATATACAAGATATCATTCAAGTGGACTTCTCTTCTTTCCAATTTGTTATTTTTAGGTGCAAGTGGTGGGACACCTTTGATTGGAATAATGTAAAGGAAGATCGCGATAGTGGGCTGATATGTATCAACTCTAGAACGATGTAGGATGAAGCTAAGGAGCCTTATGTTTTCCAAAAACACTACAACCAAGTGTTTTTTTACCCATATGTGTTGGATAGGGATTGGTGGTTCGTATTAAGACACAACCCTAGATCAAAACATATTTTTTAGAACAACAATGTTATCATGCCAAGCGAGGAAGATAATCTTGGTGATGACAATAGAGAGTGATATGTACATGTTTTGTTTCATCATTTATACTATTGTTGTATCTTTTTGTTATCTTTATTTCACTAATTATATTGTTTTTTATTCATCTTGTGACGAAGAAAATGAAAAGTTAATTATAACAAATATTTGAACAATTTTAGTTGGTTAATAGTCAGTTTGATGCGTAATGTGTTTGTATTTCAAATTATTTGTGATTGCATGGAATGATTGCTTGAAATAGAATTTTATATTGTTATTTGAATATATTTATATGTTGATGCATGTTTAATATAAAATTTTAAGAATTATTTTCATGATAATGTCGTAACAACATGTTTTTAGAAAAATTTCGCCAAACATTTTACAGTTGTCATTTTATATAATTGGTAAGATTTGTAAGTTCACCAATACATAATCTATAATAAATATCATTTAATAAAAATAAACATCGTGATGATAACCATCTAACAAACATAAACATCATCTAAAATACACATTTAAATTCGCTAACATCATCTAATTATATATATACCTCTAGCACATATGAATGTCATTAATTAACTAGCACACAAATCTAATAATCTAACAGGGCATCATCATTGTGATTGTATATAACAAAACACAAGGATTGTCTAACATCATCATCACACACATATAACAAGCATCATTTAACATACACATCTATCAANGAATGTCATTAATTAACTAGCACACAAATCTAATAATCTAACAGGGCATCATCATTGTGATTGTATATAACAAAACACAAGGATTGTCTAACATCATCATCACACACATATAACAAGCATCATTTAACATACACATCTATCAAACACATTTAACAAACATATCTAACATGACCTAACAATATACATGCCAAAATCAACATATAAATTAAGTACATCAACATGAACATAAAAAAGGCACCACACACACACACACACAGACATATCATGAACAAGTCAAATAATTGCTATAACATATCTGGTCTAGCCAATGTGACAATCATATCTACAATATTAGTGGAGGCCTGGTATGTAGTAGAAGATGATGAATGGTCAAGAGGAAGTGGAAGGTAGAATCTCTGATGAGAAACAAGCGATTGAGGAATAGGTGTTGCCTTCTCATTTGGGTGAGGTGGAGGAGGAGGAGGAGGAGGAGGAGGATGTGGAGAAGGATCACAACCACCCTCATAAGTCGATGGGGTATTGGACGAACGAGTATTAGAGGAAGAGTGTGTATCATCAGAAACCCTCCTCATTGCTAGTAGCCTCGTAACTCTGACTATATGACACATAAGAGGCATCATATCACACGACATCTTCTACCAAAGCTCCAAGAGAATAGGATTTTCCCTGATGTCTCGCATCAACACATGGTGGACTCCCACCTCAATGAAAAGTGCACAGATTCGGTCGCACAACTCCAACCTGAATCTAGTATCTGGCCTACAATGCATGCAGTCGGGTATCTGCACCCAAGGACCTTGAACCGCCGCGACCTCAAGCATCTCCTCATCCGCATCCGGTGGGGGAGGAGGCACATCCCCAAGGAATGTGTCAATATCTTCAGAATATATAGTACACAACAAGAATTAGACAATTTCATTAAACAATTTAATAAAACAAGTTAAAGAATGTGTTAGAATTAATTTTATTCTAATGAAGTAAGACCATAAAATGAAACTAGATTAATTTAAACAAAACACTAATATTACCTCTAGCACTGGTGGCTCATCCTATGTGAAGAGGATGTTCGGACATCCTCGCCAATCCAACCCCGTGTAAGGACATGACACCATCATGAACATGTGATCGGCCTCACTGGCTAGTAGCCCTAGTGAATTAGTGGAAATCCTGCTTGGAAACTTTGTCTCGCCCCTATTGAGCATCATCTCACCCCACATGTGCATCCACACCCGAGTCATCGACCTAGAAGGATGATAGACAAAAGTAGGTCTCATCTCCGTAAACCTCTCAAATAATAAACAAAACAACTCTGAAGCAAAATGGAAGTTCATCCTCTCATTTATCATAGCACAACATCTATCTAGAGCTATACAAACTTGCCACAAAAAGTGATAGGCCATCTAATACATCATGGCCTCTGTACCAAAGAATCATCATAATACAAAAGAGCACAACTAATGCACTTCCCATCACTGGTAAAGTGTGCAATGGTTGTCACTAACAATGAGAGGCACCTAACCTCCTTTCCACCGAAAGAAGTGATTCGTAGCTACCCACCAGACACCTGAAAATCGACTGGAGAAAGTACATCAACCCCAATATATCTCTAAGAGTACATGAGATGAATCTCTACTGCAACACTGACCGAGACACCAGGGAACTAGGGAGAATCCTCCCCTCTCATGGATATCCTAGTGATAAAATATATATCCTCCTTAGTGGGTTGGTACCATTGATAAGGACCAACACAGAAAGCTCGTCGATGGACATCCCATCGACGGATCAGCTGCACCAGGAACCCTGAGTGCCCCTTCAAGGATGTAGCCTCCTCATAGTACTTAAGAAGGCCTACATTCTTCAAGAGGACTTGGGTCGCTGCAGTAATATGGTGAGGGTACAAATCCCTCTCCCTCTCCCTCGCCTCCCAATCCCATACAAGATTGTACAGGTCAACCCTTTGTTGTTGCTGCTCTCTCCACTAACATCTTTGTATGATTAACATATAAAATACATCAACCTCATACATAAAACCTAAAAAAAAAAAATGGTATATGAGAAATTTATTTATAAATACATAAAATTAACTTTCTTCAAAAAATAAGTAAATTTCATCACTGGTGCGCCCAAAAAACAGTCAAGCACCACCCGCGGTGTGTATATTACTTGTGAGCACTGTCTATGGTGCACACATGTAATATAACACACCATATAAAAAAATTATATTATTTTATGCGGTGAGTTGTATAACCTTACCGCACTGGTGCATTAAGGTTAATTGATGCACCACCTAAAATGATAAAACCTTAAAAATGCTAAAGCACCGTAAAACCATTTAAAAAAAAATTGTTACTGCGGTGCGTATCCTTTCTTGACATGCACTAGTGCGTTATAGGAAAGGCAACACACCGCACGAATAATTTTTCAAAAATTGATAATTATGGTACTTTGGCATTTAGACTCTATTTTTTTACGGCAGTGCGTTGGGTAATCATTAACGCACTAGTGCGTAAGTTACCAATGCACCACATAAAATATTATATCTGATTTATGTGGTGCGTCGTTTAATGTAACGCCCCGATGCGTTAACGTTATTTCGATGCATTGCGAAAAATCAACTATATTACTTTAGGCGATGCGTCGGTAAAATTATCCATCAGTGAGTTAATGATTACTGAACGCATCGGTGCTTTAGAGTTTACAAACGCATTGTTGAAAAAAATTAAGCATCGTGTTTCGGTGCACCCTGTAAATTTTCAGGGTGCATCGTCCGCGGTGCGAGCCAAACGACTCGAATGCAACATGGAGATTTTTTTATTTTTTTAAATAGTGGAAATTTAAGTGAATTTTGAATTTTAATCCGCTAAAAGTTTAAGTTATAAATATATAAAGACATTACCTAGACATTTCCTTGTAGGGGAGGCATGGTTACCACGTAGTCCAAAATACCAAATTTTCCCACCATTTGGAAAAATTATAAAGCCACGCACTGAGAAATGGATGGAAGGAAGGCAAGCAAGGGAAGCATCGATGGAAGGGCGCTTCAGAGAGGCAAAAGTTGCACCAGTGCTTGAGAGATATACAACACTAAAAAGGGTAAAAATGAATTTTACGGTCGATAATTATTGTTTTATTTAACCCTGTTATGATGTGCTCGATTATTAGACGCATCGGTGCATCAGTATTTAAGTAGCGCACCTGAGTATATATATATATTTTAAAATAACCCTACCATGGTGCACCATTTTTTAGAGAAATGGTGCACATCGGCGCGTCAATATTTAAGTAGTGCGCCATAGTATAATTTTTTTGAAATAACCCTACCATGGTGCGCCATTTTTTAGAGCACCTGTGCGTCCATAGTAGAAAATGCACCATTGCATTATGTTTCTATAAAAGCACAGTAAAGAAACATTTGTTAAAACCTCCGCTTGCTCGCCTCCGTTAGTGTCCTCCGCTATAAACATATTTTTCGGCTATTTTTATAGGGGCTTCCGCAAAAACCTCCGCTAGTGGGTCTTTTCCTTGTAGTGATACATTTATATGTCTTATAAATAACCTCCAATTTTCGTTGTCTGAATCGCCCCAGAAAAAAAGTTTTAGTGAAAATTCTAAGATGACTTGCTTGGAGAAAAAAACCCTAGAATCAATGCTCTGATACCAAATGTTATGACCCAACGCCTTAAAAATGATAAAAAGTCAATGATTACAGTCCACTTCGAGGGGGAAATCTTCATTTACAATATATCCAATTCATAATACAATATGAGATGAGATAATATGATCTTAAGACTAGGTCTCCTTGGTATATATATAGGAGACAAAGGGTACAATTATAATGAAAGGGTACCATGAAGGGTTCTAACCGACATACAATTATCATACTATAAATGTAATAATTCAATACCTAAGGCATAATAAGGGGTTTTACACACAAAATGGGCCATTTTCTAGTTCTTAACAGTCTACACGTCGATTAATGAAGTTATGGGTGGTACTATTAGTAATCAAGACAATTACTTTGTGATGTTTAATGTTGCCTATCAATTTGAGGCTTTAGGGAGAAAAAATACCAATTAAGTCATGCACTGGGGGTATCCACTCAATGAACCTATGACATAACATGTTCTTTCTTGGGATATTAAAGAACACCCCTAATTTCACTAGATATTGATAAATACCTCTCAAAATCCTTTTGTTTAACCCCCCTCCAAATACATTTTTCGAATAAAAAACCCTATTTTAACTATATATCCATTATTTTTACCAAATACCCCCTTTTATACCCCCCAATACCTATAAACCCCCCATACCCTACACCCCCCCCCAATACCTACAATATATTAACTCTATTTTTCATAATTAAAAAACCCCCTTTTATGAATGATTGTGATAAGATATCGGTCACTAAGGTGAAGCCCCCGTGGGCATGCAAGGGGATCTGGGGTTCAACATCCTATAGATCAAGTGGGGGAATGTCTTCAATGGATGGATGAAGAACCTCCAGAGGTACAAATTCATTTTCAACATCATAAATGTCCTTCAAAGTGTTAGTAAAGAGTTTTTGCTCTTTCCATTTATACGTGGGGGAATATTTCTCATCATAGTTGTAACAAAGACCTTTAAGATGGTGTTCCACAATTTCGTCTTTGGTTAACTTATGTATCTTAGGA
Source organism: Picea engelmannii (assembly GCA_009831015.1). NCBI lineage: Eukaryota > Viridiplantae > Streptophyta > Pinopsida > Pinales > Pinaceae > Picea > Picea engelmannii. The sequence continues at coordinate 205,610 of ML781101.1, read as the reverse complement.
TATAGAGAGGATGAAGAGGGATTGGTGGGAGGTGAAATAGTGGGATGAGGACGGGGAACAAATGGGACCTTTTGCAGTTGAGCATTCACCACCTTTTAGGCTTCCCCAGATCTTTGAGAGGATTCCAACCAAGTAGTAGGACAAGGCATTAAGACTTATGCACTTATCTCTTCTTTTAAACCACTGATAAATCATTCCTTGAAAAAAGTATCGGATATGCCCTCAATGTGGATGGCCAACTACCTAAAAGTGGACATGAAATCTACAATTGTGCCAAATTGTTTAAGCTTGGTTAGTCGTCCCAAGTAATGAGTGTTTGTTTCAAGGCATGCATAAAGGTTTAAGACAAATTGTGTCGAAGAAATATAAACCCCATGGGATTTCTTATGCCATTGCCAATGTTCATGATCTCAATATAAGACACCCATGCAAAGTTTCATCAAGTCATATGTGATACCATGTAGGGAAAAACAATGTTCCACCTAAGTGACCCATCTTGTGTGGTTAGACCCATCAAATTTGTTGAGCTCAACTTTTAGAAGTATATGCCACATGCTAGTCATTTGATCATGAATATGTGGGGTGGAGTGATTCCCACCAGGATTGGATGATTTAGCCCTTTCCTTTTGGGGAGGATGTCCCTGCCATTTGTGACCAAAGTATTGTGAAGGGACGTTTTGATTCTACATCGCCATGATTTTGGACATATAGTCAGGTAGTGATTCTAAGTTGGATAGCTTGTCATAGATGTCATCAAGATTTTTTTGAGCATGTGAGTGGTTGCAATTTATCTTGTGTTTTAACTCATCATATAAATTTCCATGGTGGAGACTTTGTTGGAGAGATATACTTCTTGAGTGGTGGCCATAGAGATGTGGGTCCACAAAAAAAGGTTACTAGACAATGGCACTAATGTGACCAACACGTTGTCGTTGGTCTTTTGAGATAGATGCTTGGTAATGGTGTGGGTGGGTATGCCTAAAATATTTACTTCATATTGGTACCACAATGATCAATTTGGTGCAAGGATTCTATTGAGATAGGTCTCAAATAAGGGTGTGTGTAGGAACCATACTTTTTTCCCGTGCTACTTAAGGGTGCATGTAGGGCCCGCAATTTTTTTTTGTGTGTTGCTTAAGGTTGTGTGCAATACCTATTTTTTTTTTCTTTTGTGCTACTCAAGGGTGCGTGAAAGACCCATTTTTTTTTTTAATGTGCTACCCTTGGAGGAGTTGTACTCCTACTTGAATATTATTGCATTAACATAGTTACCAAATTCTCAATACTGCACTTTATGTAGGAATTTCATGGATTAGTAATAAAGGACAAGGTTTTCAAGGTCCCAAGGACAAGGGAATGACAAGTTCTATAACTCTTTGATACACGTCCAAGGTCCAATAGTAGTAGTTAGCCTAATATCTCATGGCACCGAATAAGGAGGCTCAACCATACCCTTATTCGTACTACCCAATTACCCAAGCACCAGAGAGTAATCTTCATGAGCATTGTTCTCAATGCACTATAGCAACAAGATGGTCAATTGCCTTATCTAAAGATGGTTTTAGGTAACCTAAGGGAATTTTGATATACCTGAGGTATGTGGAAATGGAGGGATGGGGACAAGGAATAAATGAGACCTTTTTTCAGTTGAGATTTACCACCTTTTGGGCTTCCTAATCTATTTGAGAGGATTCCAACCAAGTTCTAGGATGAGGCATTAAGACTTATCTCTTCTTTTAAACCACTAATAAAGCATTCCTTGAAAAAAGTATCTAACATGATCTCAATGTGGATGACCAACTCCTCAAAAATGGATATGAAATCTTCAATTGTGCCAGATTGTTTAAGCTTGGTTAGTTTTCCTAAATAATGAGTGTCCATTTCATGACGTGCATAAAGTTTTGAGACAAATTGTGTCCAAGCAGTATAAACCCCATGGGATTTCTTATGCCATTTCCAATGTTCACGATCCAAATATAAGACACCCATGCAAAGTTTCATCAAGTCATATATGATATCATGTCGGGAAAAATAATGTTCCATCTAAGTGACCCATCTTGTGGGGTTAGACCCATCAAATTTGTTGAGATCGACTTAAAGAATTCTATGCCACACGCTAGTCATTTGATCATGAATAGGTGGTGTGGAGTGATTCCCACCAAGATTGGATGATTTATCCCCTTCCTTTCGGGGAGGATGGCTCTGCCATCAGTAACCCATGTATTGTGAAAAAAATATTTGATTCTGTATATCCACGAGTTTTGACATCTAGTCAGGTAGTGATTCCGGGTTGGCTAGCTTTTCACAAATGTCATCAATATTTTTTTTGAGGGTAGGAGTGGTTGAAATTTATCTTGTGTTGCAACTCATCATATAAATTTCCATGGTGGAGACTTTGTTGGATAGATCTACTCCTCGAGTGGTAGCCATAAATATGTGGGTCTAAAAAAATAGGTTACTAGACAGTATCACCAATGCGACCAACATATTGTCATAGGTCTTTTGTGATAGATGCATGGTAATGGTGTGGGCGGGTATGACAAAAATACTTACTAGAGAGTGGTACCACATTGATAATCTTGGTGCAAGGATTTTTTT
>ML781101.1:185460-201665 GCA_009831015.1 Picea engelmannii | reverse complement strand
GGGTCGACCTGACACTTTCTTATTTTGTAATTATTTTCTTTAATTATTTTTAGGGCCTACATGTACTTCCTTTTTCAATTCACTTTGTCATCTTCAAAAATTCATTTCTCCTCAACCATGAGGATCCATGTGACGTGCCACATGCCACTGGAAACAACATGATGTATACTATCCATTCATGGGTGTTGTATATGCATGTGCATTTTCCTTCATGTCCAAATACCTTTATCAATCTTGCGGTCCAAAACCTATGACTAGGGTTGACATCAATGACAACAATCAATCTTCCAACACCGAGCACTAGAGAGTAATATTCGTGAGTGATGCTTTTAGTGCACTATAGCAACAATTAGGTCGATTGGATTATCTAAATATGGTTTTAGGTAACCTAAGGGAATTATGATATACCTGAGGGTACATGGAAGTGAAATTCCATATACATGTGTCGTTTGATGCAATACTACTTGAACGGGTATCGACATGGGTTACAAGGGTGTCCAACTAGGTGAAACCACTTGTATTTATTGCATGTACTATTTCCCTATCGTAGATTTACCCATTGAAAAACATATCAATGTGTTGTTTATAGACATTGAAATACATCTATAGCCTAAAAAATATCTCTAAAGATCTCAGCTCACAAAATCCCTTTTCTACCACTTGTAGTGTTCCTTATTAGCAAAGTAGAAGATTCTAGTATAAATAACATAATATAGCAAAATTTATAGTGGAAATCACATATTATAATAGTAATAGATAATTGTAGAATAACTAAAATACCACAAATAACAATAACTTTATTGATGAAAGTGATTTTCACTTGGAGGTAACCTCTATCTGAGTAGAATTCTAATTACAATATGCTTCATAAAACATCTCATTACATTGCTTCTACTTCTTTATATAGTTTCTATTTAGCATCCTAGGAAGTTTCTACTCAAGGAACTTTCGAGTAAGTGGGACCTTCCAGTAAGCCTTGTTACAATTATTGCTTTGACAATAGTTTCTATCCAACCTCCCAGGAACTTTCTGACGAGGGAACTTTCTAGTAGGTCGAACCTTGTAGTAAGCCTTCTTAAAATTTCTTTCACATGATATCCACTACATGGAACTTATTTAATATATATGGACACAATACATAACAACTTATCTATCTACTTAAGGGGGTTAAGGCGGGACCTTAACATATTGTTTCAGGTTCTAATGTGATTTTTCTCTCTTCATCGAGATCTAGCAAAATAGTATGAACTAGTATCTCGTCATTGATTATGTTTTCTAAACAAGAAACATGGAAGATTGTACTTACACGTGAAGGAGGAGGTGTATCCAATGTGAAAGCCATTTCTTCAATAGTTGGAGAACATCTTGTTGGTGTTGCATGCAATCTTTAATTCCTTGAACTTTTGGTTTCCCTCTCAAGGGTGATGTCATAGATGGAGAATGGTAACCACAAAGTGCCATAAACGAGGACATTTTGGATGAAGTATGGAAGGAAGTGTTGTACCACCATTCTACCAAAGGTAAGCATTTGACTTGTTGTCATTGTTTATTATATGAAAAGCAATGAAGATAAATTTCCAGACATTCATCCACAATGTCACTTTCCCATTAGATTGGGGATCATAAGATAAACTATGATCCAATTAAGTACCCAAAACGGAAGACAAGGTCCTCCAAAACTCAATTGATAGTGAAAATTAGATCTCTATCAATTGCAATAATTATGGGGTTTCCATGTAACTTGTGAAATATTTCCATGAATGTTGTGGCAATTGTACTTTCTTTAAAAATATTATTAAGTTAGCAAAAATGGGCATGTTTTTAGAGTCAATCCACCATCACCATCATGGCATTTTTCCCTTCTAACTTTTGTAGACCCGTGATAAAATCCATCGAGACCTTTTCATAGTCCCAACTTGGTATGGCTAATAGTTCTATAAGAGATGTCTTGGTCATCTCTCCTTTGTTTTGTTGGAAAACCAAACACTCTGCCATAAAAATTTTAAAATTAGTTTTAAAACCTTCCAAGAAAATATCCCTTTTTTTTATCCTGTGATAAGTTTTAAAAAATCACTAATGTCCACTCATAGGGGAAGTTTTGTTGAAAACTGATATCAAACACTTAGCCAACACAATATTTCAACTTCCTATAGTTATTCACCAATAAAGCAATGGAACCACATGCATTTATTGTAACTATGAGCATAAATGCAAGAGACTAAGCAATCTGAAAATATAACAACAAAAATATAAATTAACAACACATTCACTACATTTGACACATTGAATTTCTGGGCAATGCCCCTAGAAAAACCCAACATGGGAAAACCAGTCCAATGGAGTATTCTTTATTGAAATTCATAGGAGAAATTTTGAGTTTACAACAACAATATTCTACAACATTAATTACAGTGCCGAACTTACAAACTGTGCCCACAAACACATATTTCTGTGCTAAAAACCCACATTATCAACAACAAAAATCTACCTCAAAAATTGTGCCAATATTCAAAAGCATAGTCTGTATTGTATGGTCTTGAACATCAACATAAATTCATGATCATTCATACACAGTAACAACACTCTTATGGACCAAAACTCAACGACCTCAACACATAGAAATTTGTGCCATATGCAACCTCGATTTCTGTGCATTCATAGTTGTACGACCCTCTTCAAATATGTATTGTATTGCTTCTTTCTCAGTTGTACATACCAACATTCAATGTTGTACTTGTCTTGGGGTGCATGCCCTCTCTCCCTCTTGGAAAGTGTGTCACTTATCTTGTTGTCCTTCTCCTTTCTCCTTCATATCAACACTCTCTAGGAATTCTCTTGGAATGTGAGTGACTCTTCACATTACTCTCAACCTCTCCTCCCAAAAGGCATGTCCCATCTCTCCTCTAGTGTTCCTTTTATTACTCATTAATGAGTAACTCCTCTAACCCTTGGTCTCCCTTGAGTGACCCTTCACCTTCCCTTGGGATCAACGATCAAGACTTAATCTTTCGTTGAGTTCACTTAAATCACTTAAGTGACCCACTTTTCATAAAGTCACTTTTACCCATTAAATATTAAAAGGCTCAAACGTACTTTATAAAATCACTTTATAAAGTCACTTTATGAAAATACTTCATAAAGTCACTAGAGAGAAATATGCTCGGTCACTTCTACATGTTGGGTGCTTCCAATGTAGAAGTAACTTCGTGCTACCAAAATCTAACAAGTGTGTAGCTCAAAAAGGACATATTATTTGAGTTGGGATTTCTTACATAGATATAGGTGATCTTTATAACTAAGTGAATCATTCTTTCACAAAAAAATATATAATGCACTAGGGTCCTGTTGTAGTTGGTGAATGAAATGCAATGTATTATAGTCCTATTGCCCTTCTATCCTTGCTTCCTTCACCCAATAGACTTGTAGAATGAAAATATCATAAAATAAAGGTCTCATCGTCCTCTTCTTTCCTTAAAACTATATTTGCTACCACATTATCTTTCCCCTTTTTGTAGTTAATTTCAAAGTCATAAACTAGTATATTTGTGACCCATTTTTGTTGCTCCTTTGAGATAGTCATGGTTACAATAAGTACTTCAAACTATCATGATTCATTTTTACCTTCAAGTGTATTCTTATTAGTGAGAGCACCATTGCTTATCTGCATATAGTATTGCCAACATTTCCTTTTCATAATTGGGTTTGAGTAAGTTCTTTCCTTTAAGTTGGTGTCTTTCAAAGGTAAGGGGCCTTCCTTATTGCATTAAAAATACACCAATTCCATGTCATGAGGCATCACACTCCATGATAAATGTTTTTATGAAGCTATAGGGGCTAAGCCATGAGTTCTACACATGGATTCCTTAAGTTTCTCAAAAGCTTGGATTGCCTCTTGAGTCCAAAGCGTGGGTTGTTTCCGTAATTTTTCCAATAATGATGTTAGAGGCGCTACTATGTGACTTTAGATCTTAACAATCTTGTCATAATATCTTGTCAATCATAGGAATCCACTAATATCCTTCAAGTTTTTGTGAATTTGTCATTCCATCATAGCTCTAATTTTGTTAGGGTCCACCTAGATTCCCTCTTGAGATACACCATGCCCCAAATATTCCATGTATTGAATCCCAAAGGCACACATCGAAGGCTTCACATATAGTTGTTTCTCCTCCAATAGTTTTAATACTATATCAACATGTTTTACAAGCTCTTCCTAAGGTTTGATAAAAATTAATATATCATCAAGAAATACCAACACAATTTTTTTGAGGAAGGGATTGAAAATAGAATTCATTGAGCTTTTAAATGTTGAGAGTACATTAGTAAGACCAAAATGCATCACTAGAAACTCATAATGATCTTCGTGCATTCTAAAGGATTTTTTTGGGATGTCTTCCTCCCTAATTCTAATGTTATGATATCCATGATGAAGATCCAACTTAGTAAATAAATTTTCTCCCTTCGATTCATATAATAATTCATCAATGATAGGAATAAGAAACTTATCTTTAATGGTGATCTTGTTGAGATCTCTATAATCCAGATATGTACGCCATGAAGAATCTTTTTTGTAAACCATCACCATCGGTGAAGAGAAAGAACTTTGTCTAAGTTGAATGATGTCAACATGGAGCATTTCTTGAACCATATGCTCAATCTCACTTTTATGGGCATAAGCATGTATGTAAGGTCAAAATTTAGGAGGAAAACTCCATGAGATGTGTTGAATAGAATTATCATGCTCTCAAATAGGAGGAAGACCTCTAGGCATATCATAAAATACTATTCACTAATTGTAAATAACTCCTTGGAGATTCAAGGGCATGCATGGATTACAAGTTTGAACATCTAGCGAGCACATTTGTACAATTACTCTCGAGTGTCCCTTTTTAATAGTTTTGTCATGATGTTGGAGATTATTACTTTAGATGGTTTTCCTTGCATACCTCCAAGTCGACATCAACACCACTCATTTGGATTACAATCATTGGGATGTCCAAGAAATAATCCCCCATGCTGAGCTTAATATAATGGCACTTCCCTAAACAATGTATGGTACCCCCTTCTATAATCATCAGTTGAAACTTTGGTGTTGGATACATAGAGAAGTTGAGACGTTTGGCTAATTTGTGGTTAGTGAAACTATGGGTACTACAACAATCAATCAACACTATTTACCCTTTTTTTTCTTGATATATCCTCCCATATTGTGATTTCGAGGAGTGTTAATGCCAACCAAATCATGAAAAGATATGGTTGAAGTAGTTTATTCTAGTCTAGAGATTAAGAAGGTTCCAACTCATGTTCTTCTTCATCTTCACAATCTATGTAGAATAATTTCTTCTCACCATAATTATGCCCCCTACTGTACTTGTTATCCCAATTGAAACATAGTCCCTTTTCTCTTCTTTTATCTAATACTTGTGGTGTTGATCTTGTACATTTTGTGAGGTTAGGGGTGGGAACATTATGCTCTTTGGAGATGTTAGTGGCAACCCTTTTAATAGCCACATTTTTACTTTCAAGTCTCTTTTCCACATTGAAAACCTTATCCAAGCATTTGGGGTCAAAGAGATGCACCTCATGTTGAATTCTCTCCTTTAAAGCACCCACAAAGAGATCCAACGATTTATTCTCTAGAAGGTCCTTCATTCTAAGACTCAACTTTTGAAATTGTTGACCGTGCTTTGAATTGGATCTCTTTTCTTGAGATTTGTCAATTGAATAAAGGATATTGTTGCTCATACTATCTCCATAATTTTTATAGCAAGATTTGCCTCACCATATGCAAATTTTCTCAGAAGGCCTTGTTCCATTTCCCTATGCAGACTTAAAGTCCATTTTTGTAAATCCCAGAGCTAAAAACATTATTTTTCCACATATACACACCCTAACTATTATACAACATGCATATACGCATGTTGCACCACTACAACCCACGTACATCGGGTTTTGTGCTCAAAATTAAAAAATGGTGTCAGGTTTCCATGTCACGTCACAAGATCCATGATCCTTGACCTTCCATATACTGGAAACATTCCGGATCAGCCCTTCAGTTCCACTTGAAGGATATAAATGGGCCAAATCCGAGCTATGGAAAAGAGGAGAAAGAATTCAACTTTGAGAGCAAAGTTACTCTAGAGAAATTATCACTTCATTTTGAGTCTGCATCCTTTTGTCCTTTTAAGTTTGAACACATTGTTCACCCCCCAAGCTCTTCCCTACTTGATTGAGAACCTCATTGTCTCCTTTATATGAGCTTGCCTTTGGTGGAGGATTGAAGTGGTGGAGGCCCAACTAGAAGGGACTTGGTTTCTCAGTTCCGATCTGTGCCGACACAGAAGTTTGTAATTCATTCACTTATGTTGATTACATTTTAATAGAAATACTCTTTTCTCGTTTAATTAATGTCTTGCAAATATTTGAATTGTTATTCCATGGGCATATTTGTTATGAATATTGATGGATTATGCTATTAAATGTGATAAATTTATACATTTCATCATATGCTTGCATTTCTTGGTCGTTGAGGACAAGTTGTAGGTGTATTGCTTTGAGTCAAGTGCTCAACGGTGGACTTCATCGAACGTCTAGACGAGGTAGGCCTTTTATCTTGTCTTGCTAGCATATTTGTTTATATAGCATACCTGAGATTAGAGTTGATTTCTGTAGTCATTTACGTCTGTTTGGGTTCACCCCTAGCCGTAGAGAGATCTTCCTCGTAACATAATTGGCGACCATATTGGGGATAGATTCTTCTTTTCAGGGTTTGGAGTGTTTTTCTCCTTTGATTTCTCTCGTTTATATTGAGTTTCTTGTCGTCTGATTGCTTGACAGCCTCTATTCATTCTGGGTCTGATTTCCTTAGCCTTCTCCTTAGATTGGCCGTGTTTTAACACATGTACGCGGGTTTTTACTTGACATTCGTGTACATACGCGAGTTGTCCTTCTGCAAGAAGCATATATACACGCTTTTCTCCTGAACAATCGCATACATCATCCTTTTCTGCTTGGTTGTTGGGTTTGATGTTTGTTGGGTAAGTTTTGATGGTTGCTGAGTCTTCTTAGGTATCTGTTATCACTGTTAAGTGTCTGTGGAATGATATGAAACCTTTATTTGGTTGAATTTTTGGGCGGTGCCTTTCTCATCATATTTTTCATTTGATTGTCCTTGCATCTTGGGCTATGTGTTTTCTTCTTGATGTCCTAGTTAGTTTGTCTCTGTTTACATACAATATAATTTTTATATCAATTTGTTGTTCAATCCTTGCATTTTCATTCTTTTATATTGAAAATACAAAAATATTAAGCATTTTGCATTAATGGAATTTGATCTTTTAGGTCCTTATCATTGGTCTTAGTACATGTATGGAAAGATTGCATCTTATCTGGAATTATAGAACTAAATTGAAAATTGCATTTTGAAAAGCTTATCATTTATAGGGAATTGAAGTTAGGACTTTTCATTTTATTCATATTCATTTATTTTAATTGCTTGGTCATAACATCATTAGATTCATGACCGCACCTTTTTTAAGTAAACAAGGCCACTAAAAGTAACGCTGATAATTTAAAATTGATTAGATACGATTTTAATTTCTAGGGTGCACAAACTAGCTTAGGATTTAGATCCTTGGAATATGATTTTGTGAGTAAACTTCTCCAAGGATATTAAATCAACATATGTATCTGACTAAGGGAGTGGTGAAATCCATTATATAATTGGTGACGTTAGGAGGCTCCGCTTACATCGGAGTTAAGCATGAGGTCGCGTGAAATTGGTTGAGGGGATATCCCCCCAATACCTTCTTAGCGTTAGATATATTTCTGGGGATCTATTCATATATGGGGATCTTGATAGTACCTTTACCTATGTTAGAGGTGGTTCTTTCAAGGTTTCGGGCTTTGTTACGCTGCCCATATGGTGGACCTGACTTACGATTGTTCTGATGCGCGTCAGTTATATCGTGGTTACTTAGTTGCTTGACATATGTACCACATTGGTTACTTGCTGGGGTTATTCTACAGGTACCCTGGGTTAGATAAGGGTCGAACAACACACAACCTTTATGGAGGATTACCTCTCCGGGGGGATCTGATCGACTATTTGTTAAGCCCACGAGGGCCCTTATAACTGATTATGATAACTTCGATCTTTAGCAGGGAGTCTCAGGCCCCTCTTGGGTGAGGCATACCTACTTTAGGGAGGGAGCCCCCTTTCAGCCACTTTATCCTATTTGTGTGCATATTGTGATCCATATGGATGTCAGTGGCCTCCCACCTATTCCAACTGGCTCATTTTGGCAGTTTTCCAGTTTGGTAGTTTTTCCCTAGTTTTCGGGTCCCTAACTTGTGGGGCCGTTTTGAGGCCCTAAACAACATTTTTTAGGGATCGCCACATTCAACGCGACCTTCGATAAATAACAAAAAAACATGTATTCCTCAGATAGACTTTTCCAACGGGATATTGTGCACCTAAAACGAAGATCGTATGCAAAAGTTACAACCTCGAGAAGTTGATGTACTAACTTACCCAAACGAGGTCCACATGAATTTTGGCGCTTCATCTCCTAAGGTTAGGTTTTTTTTGGATGTCTAGGGTTTTTGACATTTCGGTTTATTATAAAAAGGCCTTCAGAGCCTCATTGTAATCATCTTCTTGCGAATGAGCGCAACCGTCACATCTCTTCTCAGAGATAAGCCGCCACCATTCTAGCAAGGTTGTTTCCGCTGCATTTTACAGTTTCAGCTTATTTCATTATTGAATAGAAACCAGTTTTATTGTATATCTGTTATTCTGTGTTAAGCATTTTTTGATAATAATCTGTATTCATTTTGTTCTGCAAATATATTCTGGATTAGTGGTATCAGAGTGGTCTTCTCCTTGTCGTTCTTAAGGCATGTCCCCAATGAGGTCAAGGTATAAAGAATTGGGCCTCGAGCTTGTTTCTCTTGAGTAAAAAATCTCTCTCATGCCCAAACGACCTCTCATGGCAGAAGAAAAGAAAGACGCCGGGATAGGAGATCCCTTCAAAACGTTGCTTGAAGAAGCCCTCACGCAACAAATGAACGAGATGATGGATAGTTTTGCGCAAATCCTTCAACGACTACCAACATGCGACACATCTTCCTCAAACAAAGGCATCTCCCCCTTCAAGGTACAAATCAACTTTGATATTTCTATATTTGAAGGTCAAATAGACACATATGTGGTAGACAAATGGTTGAATCTGCTAGAAGGGTATTTCTCTGTCCATAACTTCTCAAATAGATAAAAGATTACTTTTGTGCTCCTCAAAGCCATCCCCCATGTCAAAGATTGGTGGGAAAATTTCTATGAGCAAAAGGAAACATAGGAACCTTCATTATTTACAGTCGCAGTCACCTAGGATTCCTTCAGGGATGTTATTAAGGAACAATACTACCCTGTTGGAAGTTATGATGACCTGTACACAAAATGGACCATGCTGCGGCAGGAAAGAGACCAAGCAGTGCCCGAGTTCACAAATATCTTCCATACCTTGCACACCAAGATGGGTATCAAATATTATGAGTGGCATCTGGTGCTCAAGTATCACAATAGTTTGCATAGATACATTCAGGCTGAAATGGAGTTTCTGGACATCTCATCCTTAGGTGCGGCCTACCGATATTTAGTCAAAATCAAGAAGAAGCTCAAACAAAAGATGCGACAATTTGGGCCTAGGAACCCCTCACAACAAAATCTAGGAAAGTGAGGCCCTAAGCTGCAAAAAAAAGGACAGATCAAAGACTGACAACCTCAGGACAACCAGTCCAGGCTGGAAGAAAAGAAGGACACCATAAAGACAAAGAAAGATACTGGGAAGTGGTGTGACTTCTATAAGAGCCCCTGGCATAACAATCTTGATTGCCACTCAAAACAGTCGCTGGTGGCTGAGTTGAAAGCCTCTGAATCAGATGTGGGTTCCGACTCTGAGTCAGAACCAAAAAGGGGGAGACAAATCATTGACACAGAACCCAGTGCTACTATTGCTACCACCAAGCTCCATCCTAGTGAACTAGAATAGCCAGAGGAAGGAGAGTGCCTTTTTCATTCACAGATGTGGGTGAAGGATACCCCGCTGCACTTCATCATTGATAGCGGTATCCAAAAGAACCTCATCTCAACAAAGGTTGTCAAGCGACTCACCCTACCGATAATGTTGCACCTACAACCCTACACCATCAGATGGCTCCGCCAAGGAAGCGACATCCACGTCAACCGACAATGCCAACTATCATACGACATCAAGCCCTTCAAAGATGAGGTATTGTGTGATGTTGCCCCTCTCGAATTTCGTAATGTTCTTTTGGGCCAACCATATTTATGAAAATGTCATGATGTATATGAGTTTAGGCCTCGCAGTGTTATTATTACTTTGAACAATAAATTGTACAGGATACCCGAGGCAGTCCCACCCAGTTCTATTTCCTTGATTTCTGCAAAGCAATGTAGAAAGGTCATCTCTCAGACATGGAAGTTTGTCTTCTTCGTGATTCGCTCTCAGAATGAGCGAAATATCGTAGCCACATCCAGGGTCTTCGCTACCGACCTCTCCACACTCCAGAATCAAGTGGATAAGGTCATGGAAGAGTACTCAGATATCTTCTCCTCACCTACTGGGGTATCTCTACACTGTCAGGTCAAGAACCCCATTGATCTGACCCCCAATGCATCACTGCCCAATGGGCCAGTCTATCGTCGCTCTTTGTTAGAGAATGAGGAGATCAAGCGATAGATCCAAGAACTGCTCCACAAGGGGCACATTCTTCCTATCTCATCACCTTGCGGGAGCCCAATCGTGTTGGTACATAAAAAAAATGGAACCTGGTGACTCTGCATTGATTAATGGGCCTTGAAAAAATCACATTCAGAAACTGGTACCCGATTCCCCGAATCAACGACCTCCTTTATCATCTCATGGGGGCCAAATACTTCAGTAAGATTGATCCAAAGTCTAGCTACCACCAGGTCCTGATAGAACAAACATATGTATGGAAGACCACCTTCAAGTCAAAGGAAGGTATTTTTGAATGGTTGGTCATGCCCTTTGGTTTGAAAAATGCTCCAGCCACTTTAATGAGGATGATGGATGATATCCTGTGACCATTCACTAATACTTTTGTAGTGGTGTATCTAGATGACATCCTCATTTACAACAAGACTTGGGCATAACACTTACAACATATTCATCAGGTTCTGCACACCCTGCGACAACACTAGCTCTACGCCAACTTGGATAAATACTCCTTCGGCATGGACATGGTTCATTACCTAGGATACATCATTGATCAACATAGCATACATGTGGATCCATCCAAAATCCAAGTCATTCATGACTGGCCAGCCCCAACCACACTCACTGAGCTTCAAAGCTTCTTGGGCCTTGCCAATTTCTACCACAGGTTCATGTTGGGATTCTCCCATATTGCATGGGCCCTCAGCCAAGTAGCCAGGGGTGGTGGTAAGACGAAATTTGTGTGGGGCCAACACCAAAAACAAGAGTTCGATGATTTGAATCAATGCTTGTGCTGAGCCCCATTACTTTCAATACCGGACCTGTAACAATCCTTTGAGATCGAGACAAATGCTTCAGACTATGATGTGGGCACCATTATCTCTCAACACAAGCACCCCATGTCCTGTCATAGTGAGACACTATCAGATGTTGTCCGTAAGTACCCTACTTATGACAAAGAAATGTACTCCATTGTGAAAGCTTGCCGCTAATGGAGACATTACATTCTTGGGAAGGAGACAATCATCCACACTGATCATAAGCCACTGCAGTTCATGCAGACACAAGGCAAATTATAGAATGACTGCCATCAGAAGTGGGTCATGTACTTGCAACAATTACACCTCAACATCAAGTATAAAATGAGAAGCACCAACCGTGTCATTGATTACCTCAACAGATCGCCAATCTCGACACTCACCACCGTGCTAGACTCTTGTGGCCATGAGACCTATGGATGGCCCCAACTCTATGAGACAGACCCAAACTTCACCACCACCTACCAAATGTTGGGTGCAAATGTAGTTGTCGCTAATTTCCATCTTCAGGATGGGTTGTTGTGTCGTCTGGGCCATATTTGTGTTCCATCAAGCTAGCGAGTGAAGATGATCTGGGAAGCCCACTACAGTCAGGTGGCAAGACACTTCGATGTTGAAAATACATTGGCAATGCTGCAGAAACATTTCTACTAGACAAAACTTTGACAGGAGGTCAACAAGTATATCAGGTTCTGCATTGCCTGCGCGATTGTCAAACCGACCACTAAGAAACAGGGTTTGTACACCCCTCTACCTACTCCTCACAGGCCATGGGAATCCATCTCAATGGACTACATGTTGGGCCTCCTATCCACCGAGCAGAGAAATGACTGTGTTTTTTGTGGCTGTGGATCGCTTTTCTAAGATGACAATTCTGGTCGCCTGCAAGAAGAGCATCACAATAGAGGCTACTGCCAAGCTCTTCTTTGAATGAGTCTGGGTACATTTTGGAATCCCACAAACCATTGTCTCAGATTGGGACAATTGATTTCTCAGCACATTCTGGTCAAGCCTCTGGTCACAACTGGACACCTAGCTCACCAAGTCCATGGCCTTCCACTCCCAAACAGATGGCCAAATCGAGATCGTAAATAGAATGATCTTCACTATCCCGCGCATGTATAATTCCAAGAACCCTTGCACATGGGATGAGAGTCTCCCCTATGTTCACATATCTAAAACTGAGCCCTGCATAGCTCAACTGACCACAACCCCTTTCAAGTGGGGTTGGGATTCCAACCATTGGCTCCCATAGATGTTACACTACCCCTTGCGGTCACCTCGGTTGACTCATCTCTTGCTCCAACTGAAGTTTGAAAAGCCACCCGGTTCATTGAGCGAATCCAACACATCCGCCAACAGGTTTAGGATATCCTACAGAATTTCAATGACAAGTACAAGCAATGCCATGATCAACATCGGGTGCCACATAAGTTTCAGGTGGAGTACAAAGTTTGGTTGCACTTGCAGAAAGATCGCCTTACAGGACCCCATCGAAAGCTTCACCCAATCCGTTATATGCCTCACACCATCACCAAGGCTGTGGGTGATAATGCTTTCAAACTCAACATTCCTCCTTTCCTTGGCTTGCACCCAGTGTTCAACATGGATATCCTTTGACCGTATTTCCCACCATTGTTGGACACGTTAGAGATAGCAGAACAAATGAAACCAACGGATCTCAACCCCGACTGCATACAACAGGAATCCAATGATCAGATTGTGGACAAACAGATCAAGGGCACTCGCCAGCAAAGGATCCAACTTTATCAAGTTGTCAAAGCAGGGCAACTCGTGCACCAAGGCAAGTGGCTCACCCGGGGCCAAATTGAGTAGAAATTTCCTCATATGATGGGGGAACTCAATGCAATGGATACCATTGCCTCCTGAGGGGGGAGGATTGATCCAGATGGATTTTTGTGGCCTCCCACCTATTCCAACTGGCTGATTTTGGTATTTTTCTAGTTTGGCAGTTTTTCCCTAGTTTTCGGGTCCCTGACTTGCGGGGCCGTTTTGAGGCCCTAAACATCATTTTTAGGGATCGCCACAGTCAGGATGGCCTTTGATAGATAGCAACAAAATGTGTAGTCCTCGGATAGACCTTTCCAATGGTCTATCGTGTGCCTAAAACAGAGATCGTATGAAAAGTTACAACCTTGGGAAGTTGATGTACTAACTTACCCAAACAAGGCCCACATGACTTTTGGCGCTTCATCTCCTAGGGTTAGGTTTTTTTTGGATGTCTAGGGTTTTTGACATTTCAGTTTATTGTAAAAATGCCTTCAAAGCCTCATTATAATCATCTTCTTTCAAATGAACACAACTGTCACATCTCTTCTCAGAGATAAGCCGCCACCATTCTAGCAAGATTTTTTCCGCTACATTTTATAGTTTTGACTTATTTCCTTATTGAATAGAAACTAGTTTTACTGGATATATGTTATTCTGTGTTAAGAATCTTTTGATAATAATTTGTATTCATTTCGTTCTACAAATATATTCTGTATCATATTGGCCTTTTGGTTTATTTTACTTTGGTGTGCTCTTTGATCACTAGTTGACCTTAGGATTTTGTATTGTGTTGTGAGTTGTAATTTTCATGGATAGTGGAGTCCCTTTGGGACCCTCATTTAGCGCTACCTCCCCCATGACATTCACTCATTTCATGGGGACGAATCCGTCCATGTTTCATAATGGTATGCAGAGCTACAACACTCATTCAATGCCTTGGGTCTCAAATCAGTTCCCTCTTGATATTCCAAACATGCCTTCACCCTTTCCATCCTCTTCCTCTCCTTCTTATAAATATCCTAGTTTTGGGTCTGGGGGCATGATGGCTCCTTTTTCTACATATTAATTTGATGGGAGCCATATCCCTCAATCGAATATCATAGTGGGAGGCTGTAATCTCCCTTCTTATAGACCCAATCCTAGCTTCAATTATCTTGAGACCGGTGCTTAGATAGGGGGTTATCCTACTTATTACACCCCGTCCATATATCCTTCATCTGCTATGCCAGTTCCTATGAACACACTGTCCATGGCAGGCCTCCATCTATCCTTTGGTATTTCATACGGAGGGAATCAATTTTATGGTATAAACTACTCTCTTCATGGAATGCCTTCGTCTGGGGGTAACATATATCCTCACTCGAATAACCCGTATCACGCCTTGTTCTCTTCACAGACATCTGCTTCAGTGATGATGCTTGTACAAACCTCTATGGATCAATTAAATGGAGGATACTACCTTTCCAGACAGGGACAAGGGGTAGACCAAGATCATTCTTGGCCCACAAATTCTCAAAACTAGTCTTTCACGAGACCTTGGTCTCAAACGCCGCAACTAACCACTGCCATCAATCCAGTCACTGCAAATCATACTGGATTTACATCACCAACCTCTGCTAGTCATGTTGGAGATGGGTCGACCACCTCTACAAGCCATGTTGAAGATCAACAACCAGCCGTTGCAAATCATGCTGGGGGCGCAACTCTAGTCACCATGTGTCACACTGACATCACATCTCCAACCACGGTCAACCATGTTGGATAATCATATCCAACCTCTATACATCATGTGGGGGATGAACCACCATCCTCTTCCAGTCATGCTGAGAGCATGCCACCATCCATTGTGACTAGCGCTAGGGACATTCATACGATTGAGAAACCTCAAAGTCATTGAACCTGCTTGTGTCCTACTATTGTCATAGTGGAGGAAGTGCGGTCCTTATCTGATGACCCTTCAGGTTCAGAGTCATCTTTGGTTTCCCAACACTTTGTTTCTCCTTTGATTGACACAATAGTCATATCGATGCAATCATGACCTAACCCTACTCCTATTTTGAGGAGTGAGACATCTTTTGACCATGTCATTAACATTTCTAGTCATGTACCTTCTGAACAAGAGAGAGTCTTACTCTCCTCGAGTATTCTCCCTCCAAGTCTTAGGGAGGTTCCCTTTGATTGGGATGGTCTTTTGGGGTATCAAATTCCTTCTTCTATGCACTTCTAGATAAGGGGCATTCTTTGATATATTGTAGATAAGGTAACCTCTGCTAGCACTTTATCCTCCTCGACTTGGAAGGCTTTGGGTTTTCCCAAGCTTGTGTAAGCTATTTGTAAGTTGCCGACCTTCCATAGAAATTCTGCATGGGAGCCTTGGCCTCCCCCATGTTAGGCTACCTAGAGGACTCCCAAACGAGTCTGATTTAAGCTCTTTTTTGACTCTCTCAAAAAGCAAAAAGATTACCGAGTGAACTTGTCTCTTTCACACTCATAAATTGGATTTGAAAGGACGTCTATTTGGTGCAAGTTTATCCCTTTTTCAAACCAAGTAGACTAAGATTATGAAAAATGACATTTTTTGGCGTTAAGTCGTAATTGCATCTCATTTTATTACTTTCAGTATTGAGCCTATTATTGGTTCTTTCTTTTGCGTTATAAGCCTTTCACCTCAACAATTTGCATCATGAGCCAAGCAAAGATTTGTTTATATCCTCTGCAGCTTGGCACCTTATACCCAAGAGGAAACATTCCCCCTAGTGTCCATCTCCCACATGCACCTCCTTGCATTGAGCATAGGTAATTTCCACTGCTGGAACTAGATTGCTTACTTGTGACA
>ML781101.1:144222-159012 GCA_009831015.1 Picea engelmannii | reverse complement strand
CTCACATTTATCAAATATGTCTTAGAAGCAATTCTAGTGTACTAGAATTTATTGCTTGATATTCCCAAAGGAGTTTTGGAAAGAACAAGGAAAGCATGTTTTGACTTCTCGTGGAAAGGAGGGATAGATAAGGTGGGTCCACATTTGGTTAAGCGACAAGTCATAGCTCAACCAAAGGATTAGGGTGGTTGCAGACTGAAAATTATTCATTTTTTTTGTACCTCTCTGGAAACAAAAACACTATGGAACCTAATGACAAAGGAAATCTTGTGGAAAAGGATTATAAATAAAAAATATTTAGATTCAGGCCCAATTTTAAATTGGTTTATAACTAAAAGGAAAAGTGTAAAAAATGTGTCGAATAAATGGAAACTTCTCGACAATGCCTTTCCATTTATTGGATCATATTTAGCTTGGAAAGCTGGTCTTGGTTCCCAAGTTAGGCTTGGTGTGGATGTTATCACGGGCTGCAATAATGAATTTTTTCTTCAAGTGGATTTTATCCAAATGCATAAGGAATTATGGTAAGTTCACACTAAATCAGATTTGTGATTCTCTTACTACAAATATTTGGCAAGAAGGGTGGCTAATTGCATAGTTTTTAAGGTTGATTCGAGCTCATGTGGTGTCTTGGAATGCCTTCATGAATGAACTAATAATAACGCATATTCATCTATGTGCAGAGTCAAATTTGTTGATTTGAGCAAAGAATAAGACTATAGGCCAGATTAGGGGTATAGAGTCTTATACTCCTTTTATGCACAAGTCTCTCTTTGGTGGTGGGTTAAGATGTAGAAAATTAAAGTGTTAAAGCATATTAAAGTGTTTATGTGGCTAGCTTTGAAGAATAGAGTGCTTACTTTGGAACTTCTTCAAAACAAAGGAATATGTATTCTTTGTAGTCAAGGAGAAGAAACAACTACACATCTCTTTATATTTTGTCCCTTTACTAAACAAATATGGTTGGATGTTAGTAGGTGGATTGGTCAGCGAGATATTTGTCTTAGCCACACAATAGAAGATTTCCTTAAACATTGGGTTCATAAACATGAATTAAAATATTTTTTAGGGTTGTGCCTTATTTTGCATTCTGGGGTATTTGATTGGCATGAAACTCACTTTGTTTTGAAAACATATTAGCTCTTTCCTTTTAGGTTTTTTCCCAAGTCTGTGCTATTTTCCAATTCTATAAGGATGATCCAAAAATCCTTATATACCATTTATTCCTTTTAAATATATACATATAACATCTAACTTGATTCATAATTCATTCCTAGTCGTATTGAGGTGATTTGCAGAAAAAATGAGGATGTGCTCTTTATCCAAAAACTCATAAGTTGATGATTGTTGACGATTAAAATTGCAACAAAGTTTTGTCAGGGATAAGATCTTTGGTAAAAGACTAGAAGCTACCATCGTTGTCATAGATTTTTCAAATCCAGAAGATGTCATGGTCATCAATACTAGGAACAAAGCCTATGCTCCCAAGGGAAAATTTGATCCTCCCCACAGTTCTTCTAGCCCGAGCTCATCCTCAACCGTTGCTACTCTCCAGGTTCCTAAGGTTCCTGAGAGTAAAGGAATCACTCCCCCTCTCCCCTCTTCCAAATACAATATCTTGAATCAATTGGCCAAAATCAAAGCAGATGCAACCCTTCTAGACATGGTTGTCATCCCTGAACAACAGATGCATCTAAAACAATTCATGGAAGGAAAATCTTCCGTTGTATCCAATCTTTCCAAAGAGGTGAATGAAGAGGATTCTTATGTAAATAAAGTAGGTGTACATAACTTTAGATACCCTGTAAAAAATCCCCTTTTTATATCTCTGTAAAGATTATGGATAAATTGCCCATTGTTGCCTCATTGATGGTGGTTAGGGCCCGAGTGTGATGTCAAAGATTATTATGGAAGAGCTAGGATTGTCTTATACAAATGAAAACACCAGAAGCATGCTCTCCTATAATAGTCTACAACAAACAACCATAGGCGAGATTAATGATGTGACCTTGGTTTTATGCGCTCATCCTAAAATAAGAACAACCCTCAGTATTCAGGTAATCGATATGCCTGTAAGCAATTACTCAATTATCTTGGGAAGAGATTGGCAAGCCTTAATAGGTGGATACCTCTCACTCAATGAGACACATTTATCCATTCCTCAGAATGGTAAGAACATTATAGTCCTTAGAGAGGGAAGCATTTCACCCTACATAGAGAGTGTTCTGCAATCTTGCGTAAACTATATCGAAGAGGACCTAGGAGTGTATTGCATATTTGTTGAAAAGGATAATATACCTTTGGAAAGAATCAATTTAGATGATGATATGTGGAATATGCACTTTGATGGTTCACGCTCTAATGGTTTTCTTGTAGAAACAATGTCACTAAGTTCGAAGCTTTATTATTAGGCATTGAAAACGCCCTTAATCTTGGTTGTGGTCACCTTTCAGTTTTTGCAAATTCTGAGCTTGTTGTGAACTTGATACGTAAAATGTGCTCTCCTAGCAACAAGCTGATGGAAATATACTCCCAAAATGTTTGGGCGCTTATCTCGAATATTCTATCTTTCAACATCACTCATGTTCAGAGGGAGTTGAATTCAATGGCTGGTCGATTAGTTGTCTTTGCAACTTATCCTAATCAACAACTTTTGCCTCACAGGCCTGGTTGTTCTTTTCAATCTCCATATCGTCCATGTATCCCTGACAATGTAGAATCTTGGCAGGCCCTCCCTAACAATAAAAGCATTTGTGATTTCATTCAACATGAACTTCTTAAGCCCGAGGAGATTATATCCATAGAAAAAAACAAGATTCATGAGGGCTTGACTCCTCTTAAGAGTTTGTTTTCATTAAGTGATGTAGGCAAAAAAGAAAGACAGAAAGAAGAGGAGTTACGAATGAAGGTGGGTGAAACCATCTCCTTGAACATTGGGGCACTCGAATCTTCAAGGAACGTTAACATAAGTACCCAATGTTTTGATAAGGAAGAAATGAATTTTGCCAAGCTACTTGGTGGATTTCAAAAAGTTTATGCTTGGCCTTATGAGGATCTTCGTGGTTTTGATCCTGGTTTTTTACAGAATTTTATTCCCATCAAGGAAGGCATGAAACCAATTATGCAGGAACAAAGATCTATTAACTCTGCATTTAAAGCAACTTTTCAAAGGGAGTTGGATAATTTTTTAAGGGATGGGATTATTTTTTCAGTCCACCTTGAATGGGTTTCCAATTGGGTACTTGCTTCAAAGACCACTGATCATATTAGAACCTACATTCATTTTCTCACTTTCAGTCAGGCGATTATGAGAAATTATTTTCCTTCTCTCAATATGGAAATAATTCTGTAGCAAGTTGTAGAATCACAGTGGAGGCCCTTACTTGGCAGTTTTTTAGGTTGCAAGAAAATCAAGGTAAAAGGGGCAGACGTTCATAAAACTACTCCTATCACTAATTGGGGTGTCGTGTCTTACACATGCCTTCTTTCTGTCTTACTTTATGCAAGTATCGCTTTTAAAAGACCTATGCACACGACTCTCGATGAATTGGTCAGTTTCCATCTCTATCTTGATGATCTAATTGTGTGTGTCAAGGGGGTGATAATTACATCAGAATTACAAGTGTTGGGTCTTTTTCAAATTGTTTTTGTCTTGGACACTAACTCTTACATTTTAAAGGATTTACAGAAGCAATTGTTTTCCTACAACGCTAACAACCCTCACTTGAAATATTGCGAGGAACCAACGTGAAAAGTTCTAATGCTGTCTGGATTTTCTGTATACTAGTAGCCTAGCTCTGCTTTCATTTTTGTGCTTCTTTTTCTTCTTTACAGTAGTTTGACTCCGACTTTCTGAGTTAAAACTTTTCTTGTTGTTTTCTTCATTTTTGTCTTTTATTGTTGTTGTTTTAATTTATCCATTCTTACTTCTGTCATGATTTTGTTTCCTATCATCTTTTAGTTAATTTGGTCAAGATAGGATGTTGGATCAATTCTGCCACAGTGATGCTCCTGCAAAGCATCGTTAGTCAATAACAATCAAGCTTACACAACTATTATGATGTATTTTCTAAAGGACCCTTGAAATTGTTATATATTTCCACTGTTGTCTTGTAAAGAATTGGTTATCTCCCGCTTCTTCTTGCCATTTCTTCATCCGTTGAGATTTTAAGAGCAAGTCTAAAAAAAAATCTCCTTCAAGTTAAAAGCAGATTTTGGTCGAATGATTATGCATACAGTGGTAAAAACCCCTCATAATTAACATTTTTCATGAATTATTCCCAAATTTCCAGTCATCTTTCCATTAAATCAGCTCACTTGCTCATGTTGCATAATCTTCCTGGTTATATCTTCTTGACCTGTTGTTCTTGGTCTGAAACCATGAGTTCTGAGTTCTAAATCTATTGAAAACAAATTTCCCTATGGAGTCGCCATCTTGTTGACAATTAAAATCACAACGAAGTTTTTCCCACAAAGTGTTGCTAAAGCCTATTATTATAAAAGGTAAATAATACTAGTAGGTGGGACCCCCTTGTAGATTGGAGATCAGGTCTTGTTCTTTTTTTGATGTTGTGCTACCGTTCGACACTGCTTACATGGTGATATAATCTTGGTTTATTGGCGATGGAGAAGGCATGTTTTGTGTTTTTCTGCTGCTCTAGGCTCAAGTTTTATTTTACAACATCTTATGTTATCCTTGTTATCATTGCTATCTGTTATTGGGATCTATTACTAGGAGACCTGCACAATAAACATGTTAGCAATAACATATACAAGGAATTGGAAAAATGCAAAAACAATATAACAAATGCAAAATGAAAAGGGATCTAACTATGAAAATATACTACACTACATGCATGAACCATTAAAATGATTATGGTTAAATCCTAGCTAGCAAGCTAACGGTTATGTGATTTGATTGAGCTATATAGTTAATATGCATATGGTATGTTTTGGAAGAATAGGATGTGGGTGGCGCATTTGACAAAGTGATAGATTTGATTAAGTCATATGTAATGGTGATTATGTTATGGTATAAGTTTGGTATGGGCCACACCATTGGTTTTAATGGGTAATGATTTAGATACATGGTTTGTTTAATGGCGTTAATGAAAAGCTTGTTGGCATGTACTAAGGAATTAATGGACTGTGAATGGAGGTGACGTGCATTTACTGTACATCACCTTTACTCCTTCACTGGTCGCCACCCTAATTGGGCTATTGTTCAACTTTGTTGCTGTGGTTATGCTCCGACTTCCTAGCAGAGAGGAACCGCTCGACCAACTCGCGTTTTAAGGTGTTTTGATTACAGGTATGTATTTTTTTTCCATCCATGAGTCTGCTATGTTTATGAAATGGATATTATCTTGAATGTATGGGTTGTGCTTTCCTTAAGTGTGGAAACTGTGTGAAATCGTGATTTTCTTTGGAATGAATTATTGTTGGCTCTGCAAAAATGTTTTGAAGTCACAGTGTTATTGGTCGTTCTGAGCGTTAGCAGCCATAAGGCTCTTTTTCATCCTCGTTGGTTTTAGTTGGATGGTTTTGTTTGGTCTTGAGTGGCTGGTTGTATTCATGCATTTCGTATCACCATACCTAGGCTTTGGTTTTATGGGGTTTAATGGTTAGAAGTGCCTTGTGTCACTGCGCATTGTTCGCTGGGGAATTGGGTTGTTTTTCACTACTATGGTCGCGCAGTGGGTTATGTTGCTTCTTCTTGGTCCTGTTTTCACCTCAGTGTTGTAGTTGGTTGACTGGAGAGCCACGAGGGTTATACACTATGTGTGCTAAGTATCATTACCAGGCCAAAATGGAGCCTTGCTCCTATGTTCATAGCCTCTCATGTCACGAGATTCGTCACCCTGTCCACGAAGTAAATTGTGGTGTTCTTTGTGTGTATATTGTTGGTCTCAAAGGTTTTCACCATTGAAAAGAGTTGACTCTAGCCTCCCTATGTTGGCCACAGAGCAGACCCTTAACTCCTCAAGTCCGAGGGTAGTTAGAGAAGATCGTTGTGGTTTGTCGGGTTTACTATTTGTTGTTATAGATTGGTATGTATTATCGACAGAGTTGATTACCGACTCTCCCAGTTGATTATATGCCAATGGTATTGCTTTTGGTATATAGTCATTGCATTTGTTATTATAATGTATAAGCTCTGCATGGTTAATTGGACAAATCAAATACACAATCTCTCTCCTTTTGTTTGAATGAATTGATAACCCAACATTGTTCTTGATTGAGTAAGTCACAACGTCGCTTCATGTCGATGTGTGGGTATGTGTGGCGTTCTTATGGCATGTTAGGTTGGGTTGTTGATTATTATGACAATCCAAGTAATAGGCTCAACATTGAAATTGGTTGATTGAAGATTGGGGTTGATACACAGTCACTGTCTTTTCCATTGAAGTTATCGGGATGTTAAACTCAACATTAGTTACAATTKTTTAATGATGCATTTGTATGTGTGGTGTTCCTACACCGTGAGTAAATGGTCACTGTAACTATGTGATTTTTGGCCAAATGGTTATTGCAACCAGAACGACTATGGCATTTCCATTCACTGTATAAGTATGGTTATTCAATTGCRTCRTCAAGGATGAGCCTAAGTTTTACACAATATGGTTTTGATTGCAGTTTGATTGATTTGAGCAATTTTGTATGTTGTCTCCTTGTGTTGGATTGATGGCTCGACRCGATAGGTTGAGTTAATGATACTGTGACTATGTGTTTTAAAATTTTCAAAAGGGAATGTTGCATTGTGGTGACCATGGCATGGTTATCYACTGTGTTGTAATCGATATTAATTGATTGCGCCATTGGAGGAAGTCACGGGTTTTTGAACATGGCTTGCTGCAATTTGATCRACTTGTGTTATGAGATTGGGCATGCTATTGTTGACTCATTGTGTTGGATGGATAGTCTAGATTTTTGAATGTTTAGAGTCAAGGAAGATTGGACCTATACAGTCACAGAAATACAATTGTGTTTTGTCGAATGGTTGTGTATTCCACAACATAGCGTAGGTTGAATTGTCGATTGTTGTTGGGTGTTTAAATGGCAAGACAAGATCTTTGCATTTTTAATATGAATCATTGTGTGGACTATCCACTATGTATGTTAAATGATTATCATACAGTTTAACAGTGATAGGCATGAGTGTCGTGACAGTATAACCTCTTTGCAATTTTATTATTAAATGAATTAAGAGACAGAATCGAGCACATTTTTATGTCTGCATTTGATGATCGAAATGGTTGGCAGTGGTTGATGAGCAGAGTGGAAGTAATCGATTGTGTATTCATTTGGAAATTGGTCAAATGTTATATGGATAATTGAGAAAATAGAGCTCCCTTATAGATGGTTGTAGAATGCACTGTCTTGTTTGATGACACTGTGTTAGATATTTGATTATGAACAACGAACTAGTTAATACACAATAGTTGCTATTGGGTATCACTGGTAATTTGGTTGAGGTGTTTCCTTTTACAGAATGGTTTATGGATCACTTAATTAATTTTATGAACAATAATCGCTCTCTTTCCCTACCATTATTTTTCTTTTTGCTAATTACAACCCCATTGCCTTCCAACATTAATTTTTCACTCCCTGCTCTAAAATTGATTACAGTGAAGGAGAATTTTGTATTGAAGCAGTTGGAAGTTACATTCTCTTGGTTGGATTACAATGAATGTTTTCTTTGGTTTGCATTACAGTTGATTGTTGTTGTCTTTGAGAAGTAATCGTGTTCTTTTTCCCCCTCATTATATCATGTTTCACTCAATACATTCCCCTTGCATTTCCGAGAACCCTTTGTTCAACCCCTGCTCATTGACAAACAATTTAACAATTTGTATGGATTGGATTGCATGCGTCTGATACGTTGCTGAGCCAAAATATATTTCATATTTTTAAAGAGATGTCATGTATGGTTATTTAAAAGACTATTTTCTAATCAATCATGCATGCATGAATG
Source organism: Picea engelmannii (assembly GCA_009831015.1). Taxonomy (NCBI): domain Eukaryota; kingdom Viridiplantae; phylum Streptophyta; class Pinopsida; order Pinales; family Pinaceae; genus Picea; species Picea engelmannii. The sequence continues at coordinate 151,037 of ML781101.1, read as the reverse complement.
AGTTTTTCAGCCGAGGTAGCCATGGCAGAGGCAACAAAGGGAGAGGTAATTGGAACAGAGGCCCAAGAAGGCCAAGGTTCTCCATACATTTTGACGCTGACTCACAAGAGTTAGTCCAGTTGTTTCAGTCTGAATTTTTCAATTGGATTGGGCAAGGAGTGGTCCAACCTAGGCATGAAAGGACTCCCTTCCAAGTTCCGCAAGCCCCGGTATTCCCATGCTCCCTCATGTCTCATTGCAACCCGAGGTTCCCAAAAACGACGAATGACAAGAGATTGTCTACCCGACAGTCTCCAAACATTGTGGCTGGCCCAATTTGTCTTTGCCTGCTCCTTTGCCTAACAATCAAATTGTCCAAGTTGCCCCATGATCACTCGCTAGTGCATTCCTCCCATGCTAGCAAAATCTTGAAAACTAAGGCCCACCTTGCCCCTGACAAAGGAAAAGCCATTGTTGCCCCTTCCTCGCCCTCCAATGGCTCTGACAAATTCGTGTCTTCCTGGATGCATTTGAGGGACGGTTGTTCTCATGTGATCAGCGAGATTAGGCCTAAAGGCTCAGTGTAGCCAAAGGCAAATTCCGAAAAATCGAAGGGTGACAACAACAATCAAGGAAAAATTGCATCTCAGAGTGGGAAATATGGCTTTTGAGTTTTTATTTTATTTTATCTATTGTTGATGACATATGACTTCAGGAGTTTGGACAACATGTTTTATTTTTGGATATATGGGTAATGCATTTTTTAAAACAATGTCAAATATAAATGAGATAAATTGTCAAAATGTGCATGTGATGATGGGACTCACAATGGGTCCCACCTACTAGTTATTATTTATTTAAAAGGTTCTTTTTATGATTAGTACTCTTCCCCTTAACTAAAAGTTGGTTGAGTCTTTTAATTAACTTAACTAATGAGTTGGTTCAACTACTTCAACCAATTCTAATTTGTTTAAAGGCAAAAGATAAGGGAGGAACAAAGTGAAGATAGAAGGAGAAGCATACTAAGGTTTGCTCTTTGAGTTTTATGTTGAGATAGTTCAATTTTCATTCATTCCTTAATTTATCACAAGCCTAATTTTTTTTTATGATAGCAGGGTCTTAATGTAGACAACAAGATTCGGGGTTGAATTACATCATTCATACACTTGTTTTTCAGAGGTGTTGATCTATCTTTGATACTCTGTGTAGACTTGTATGTTTGTGAATTAGTTTTCATGACTGACAAAGGCTATTGTGCGGAGTCGAGTGGACAGTAATCTGTGGCAAGCTGATCCAGCTTTTAGAGTTCATTTTTTGATTTTTCATCGAAGGTACTTTTGTATGTTCCATCGGGGATGTCTAAGTTTGACTTTGGTCCTAAATTTCTGCATGAAATTTTGTAAAAGAGCGACTCTTTGGTGAATTGGAATGAAATAAAGGATTGCTTTATGTCTCATCTGTCTTGATTATCATCTTGGTGTCTTTACTTCTGTCTTTACATTTATTTCAACAACTGTTATATTTAGAAAATTGCATAAAAAGTAAATTTCCAGCAAGCTTTTTATTGATAAAAGACTAGCCTAAACACTGGTAATTAATACTTGTGAGTTAGGATGTATTTTTGTTGGCTATAAACATAGGGTGAGATTCCCGTCTATTTTTCTTTAGACAAGCAAAATCTGAAAATGCTTGAGAAAGATCATTTCATATCTTTTCCTCAACATTTATTCGGCGACCATACTGGGGAGATCTTTGATATCTCTCTGGTTAATTTTTATACTTGATTTTCATCGATACATCTTTTTTTTTTTTTTATGATATTGATTCTTTGACTGTTTATTTCTTAATGATTGTTCCTTGCAAAGCCCAATATGTCTTCAAGATCAAACCAACATTTCTTTGAATCTGTTTAATACCATCTTAGACACTGCCAATACCCGTGCTAAGCTTAACCATTCTTGGGCAACAATTGAACGAAATATTAGTGCTCAAGAACAATTGGAAGCTAGACGTAGACATCCTAGAAATCGGCAGTAACCCTTTTGTTTCTTCAAGTTTTGGCCTTTCTTTCATGTCCTTAGACTCTCATGCTTCTAGAAGAAGAAGAGGCTTGTCACCTGAAATTAATCCTATTGTTGAAATAGGAAGAAGAAACATTGTGTTGTCTGCCCAACAAAGTTCTCTAAGGAGGACTTTATTAGATTCATCCAGTCAATCTTTCTTTCCCTCATCTATCATCCACAAGATGACATCTAGTGGTGGTTCTGGTGGCATGGGAAGTGCTCCATCTTCTCAATCTTCATTGTCATAAATGATTGGTATCTTATATAGCCACCATATCCCTGTCCAATCTACCACAAATCCCACAAAAGTCATTATAGATTGGTATGTATTGTCGACAAAGTTGATTACCGACTCTCCTAGTTGATTATATGAGAATGGTGTTGCTTTTGGTATCTAGTCACTGCACTTGTTATTATAATGTATAATCTCTACATGGTTAATTGGACAAATCAAATACATAGTTGCTCTCCTTGTGTTTAAATGAATTGATAACCCAACAATGTTCTTGATTGATTAAGTCACAACGTCGCTTCATGGCGATGCGTGGGTATGTGTGGCATTCCTATGGCATGTTAGGTCAGGTTGTTGATTATTATGACAGTCCAAGTAATAAGCTCAACATTGAAATTGGTTGGTTGAAGATTGGGGTTGATACATAGTCACTGTGTTTTGCATTGAAGTTATCGAGATGTTAAACTCAACACTAGTTACAATTGTTTAATGATGCATTTGTATGTGTGGTGTTCCTACACTGTGAGTAAATGGTCACTGTAACTATGTGTTTTTTGGCCAGATGGTTATTGCAACCAAGATGACTATGGAAGTTCCATTCACTGAATAAGTATGGTTATTCAATTGCGTCGCCAAGGATGAGCCTGAGTTTTACACAACATGGTTTTGATTGTAGTTTGATTGATTTGAGCAATTTTGTATGTTGTCTCCTTGTTTTGGATTGATGGCTCGACACGATAGGTTGAGTTAATGATACTGTGACTGTGTGTTTTAAAATTTTCAAAAGGGAATGATGCATTGTGGTGACTATGGCATGGTTATCCACTGTGTTGTAATCAATATTAATTGATTGTGCCATTGGAGGAAGTCACGGGTTTTTGAACATGGCTTGTTGCAATTTGATCGACTTGTGTCATGAGATTGGGCATGTTGTTGCTGACTCATTGTGTTGGATGGATAGCCCATCTTTTTGAATGTTTAGAGTCAAGGAATACCGGACCTGTACAGTCAGATAAATACAATTGCATTTTGTCAAATGTTTGTGTATTCCACAACATATCGTAGGTTGAATTGTCGATTGTTGTTGGGTGTTTAAATGGCAAGACAAGATCTTTGCATTTTTAATATGAATCATTGTGTGGACTGTCCACTATGTAGGTTAAATGATTATCATATAGTTTAACAGTGATAGGCATGAGTGTCATGACAGTATAACCTCTTTGCAATTTTATTATCAAATGAATTAAGAGACATAATCGAGGATGTTTTTATGTCTGCATTTGATGATCAAAATAGTTGGAAGTGGTTGATGAGGAGAGTGGAAGTAATTGACTGTGTATTCATTTGGAAATTGCTCAAATGTTAAATGGATAATTGAGAAAACAGAGCTCCCTTACAGATGGTTGTAGAATGCACTATCCTATTTGATGACACTGTGTTAGATATTTGATTATGAACAACGAACTAGTTAATACACAGTAGTTGTTATTGGGTCTCACTGATCATTTGGTTGAGGTGTTTCCTTTTACAAAATGGTTTATGGATCACTTAATTAGTTTTATGAACAATAATCGCTCTCTTTCCCTACCATTATTTCGCTTTTCGCTAATTACAACCCCATCACCTTCCCACATTAATTTTTCATTCCCTGTTCTAAAATTGATTACAGTGAAGGAGAATTTTGTATTGAAGCAGTTGGAAGTTACATTGTCTTGGTTGGATTACAATGAATGTTTTCTTTGGTTTGCATTATAGTTGATTGTTGTTGTCTTTGAGCAGTAACCGTGTTTTTTTTCCCCCTCATTGTATCATGTTTCACTCAATACAATCCCCTCGCATATCCCAGAACCCTTAGTTCAACCCCTGCTCATTGACAAACAGTTTAACAACTTGTATGGATTGGATTGCATGAGTCTGATACGTTGCTGAACCAAAATCTATTTCATATTTTTAAAGAGTTGTCATGTATGGTTATTCAAAAGACTATTTGCTAATCAATCATGCATGCAGGAATGAGTTTTTTCAGCCGAGGTAGCCATGGCAAAGGCAACAGAGGGAGAGGTAATTGGAACAGAGGCCCAAGAAGGCCAAGGTTCTCCATACATTTTGATGCTGACTCACAAGAGTTAGTCCAGTTGTTTTAGGCTAGTTTTTTCAATTGGATTGGGCAAGGAGTGGTCCAATCTAGGCCTGTAAGGCCTCCATTCCAAGTTCCACAAGCCCTGGTATTCTTGTGCCCCCTCGTGTCTCATTGCAACTCGAGGTTCCCGAAAATGACGAATGGCAAGAGATTGTCCACCCGACAGTCTCCCAACATCGTGGCTGGCCCAATTTGTCTTTGTTTGATCCTCCACCTAACAATTAGATTGTCCAAGATGCCCCTGACCACTCGCCAGTGCAGTCCTCCCATGTTAGCAAAAGATTGAAAATTGAGGCCCACCATGCCCCTGATAAAGGAAAATCCATTGTTGCCTCGTCCTCGCCCTCCAATGGCTCTGACAAATCTGTGTCTTCCCAGATGCACTTGAAGGACGATTGTTTTGACATGATCAACGAGATTAGGCCTAAGGGCTCTGCGCAGCCAAAGGCAAATTCAGGAAAATCGAAGGGTGATAGCAGCAATCAAGGAAAGATTGCATCTCAGAGTGGGAAATATGGATTTTGAGTTTTATTTTATTTTATCTATTGTTGATGACAATTGACTTCAGGAGTTTGGACAACATGTTTCATTTTTGGATATATGAGTAATGCATTTTTGAAAACAATGTCAAATATAAATGCGATAAATTGTCAAAATGTGCATGTGATGATGGGAGTCACAAGGGGTCCCACCTACTAGTTATTATTTATTTAAAAGGCCCTTATTATGATTATTACTCTTCCCCTTAACTAAAAGTTGGTTGAGTCTTTTAATTAACTTGACTAATGAGTTGGTTCAACTACTTCAACCAATTCTAATTTGTTTAAAGGCAAAAGGAAAGGGAGGAACAAAGGAAAGATAAAAGGAGAAGCATACTAAGGTTTGGTCTTTGAGTTTTATGCTGAGATAGTTCAGTTTTCATTCATTCCTTAATTTATCACAAGCCTAATTCTTTTTATGATAGCAGGGTCTTATTGTAGACAACAAGATTCGGAGCTGAATTACATCATTCAGACACTTGTTTTTCAAAGGTGTTGATCTATCTTTGATAGTCTGTGTAGACTTGTCTGTTTGTGAATTAGTTTTCATGACTGACAAAGGCTATTGTGCAAATTCGAGTGGGGAGCAATCTGTGGCAAGATGATCCAACTTTTAGAGTTCAGTTTTTTTATTTTCTGTGGGAGGTCCTTTTGTATGTTCCATCGGGGATGTCTAAGTTTGTCTTTGGTCCTAAATTTCTGCATGAAATTTTGTAAAAGAACGATTATTTGGTGAATTGGAATGAAATAAAGGATTGTTTTATGTCTCATCTATCTTGATTATCATCTTGGTGTCTTTACTTTTGTCTTTACATTTATTTCAGCAACTATTATATTTAGAAAATTGCATAAAAAGTAAATTTCCAGCAAGCTTTTTATTGATAAAAGACTAGCCTAAGCACTGGTAATTAATACTTGTGAGTTAGGTTGCTATTTTTGTTGGCTATAAACATAGGGTGAGATTCCCGTCTAGTTTGCTTTGGCCAAGCATAATCTGAAAATGCTTGAGTAAGATCATTTCATATCTTTTCCTCAACAATGATTATTTTGAACATTATTGAGACGACACAACATAAAATAAAAGAACTCAAATTACATACATTAATGACATAATTCACTTCATCTTCAAGCCCTCTTAGATAGTAAGATTGTTCTCCATCATCTCAAAATACCAAATTACATTACAACATGGGATTACAAAAATCCAATTTTATGGACTCTCCTTAATTACACTGTTCAAACTCATAAAAGGAGTTTACCATTGAACTCCTTACGAAATTTTGAGAAATATGAGTATAAAGTCGACCAAATTCCGAACTAGCTTAATTTCACCCTCTTTACACGCCAAACGATGAACTATGGTGCTCATTTATGGAAATTTGGACTAAGACTTTTACAAATGACCTATGATCATAAAATATACCTCAAATTTATACGTCTCCTGAAAAATCGTGAAAAATGAGGATAAAGTTGCCTAGGTGTAGTCTATATACCTCATGTCACCCATATCGAGACACACCATACTTGGCCTTTTCTTAGCACGCAAATCAAGATGTATGTACAATACCTTATCCTCGGGGTCTATTCCATCTTAGGATCCACACCTCTCCTCAATCTGTGTGCCAACATGGGGATTCACGCCCATAGATATAAGTCGTGGGCCCCTTAACTCCCCTCCGTATTCTGTGGTCCGCATTAAATGTAATGTCAGGGGTATGCCTTAACATGAGGTGTTTTGGCATGACAATTAAGGAATTTGGTTAGCATGGATGAGGTGCAGGTTCGATCCTACGTAAACCTTGTTTTTGGTTATAACATATGGTGGTCTCTCTCTCTCTCTCTCTCTCTCTCTCTCTCTCTCT
>ML781101.1:112109-140380 GCA_009831015.1 Picea engelmannii | reverse complement strand
TCCAAGTTTTGCTTCTCAAGGTCAAATATATTTTTCAAGGTTGTGCCAAGAGAAGTACAAGGGCGTACACCCTCTTGGCATTTCCTATATCGACTTAGCTACACTTGGGAACTACAAGGGCGTACACCCCCAAGTGCTTAGCCAAGCCATCTTTTTCATTGACCCCATAAACCCAATAGTAAGGCATTAATCATATTTTTAATTTGCATTGGAGATACAAAACATGTGCCTCAACAAACGTGAAATTTCAACCTTTACAAGCCTTCTCTTTTGGATAATGATCTTGATGCCTTAGGGTTTTTTCTTCCCTTAGGGCATCCCTTTTCTTCCATAATTTCTCATTTCTGTACTAACTTGTTTTCTACAGTCATTAGGCTGCAGAAAATCACTAACCCTAGATGTTAATATCTCACTAACCAACCCCTAACTTTCCTCCTTTTTTTAGCCACTAATTCCACTAACTAGGGTGCACTGTTTAAACTAGTTTTGGGGATTTTTCTATGGTTGATTTAGCTATTGCATGTCATTGAATGCTACAGCCATAAGACTGATAATTTACTTCAGAAAATCATTTTATAACAACTTTCTTTATTCAGTCTTAAAGTGCTATGCTCAAGTCATAATTGATTACTAAATTCATTGATGATATTGCCAATTGATCTTGTGCTTTATATGTTGATTTAGATACTTTATTTGCTGATATAAATGGCCATACACTGCTACAAATTAGGGACAACAAGCTTAACTTGTTGATCCATACTAACACATAGCATTGCAAGGTGTCTTTTCTTGTGTTCTAGGAAGGTACAGGTGCATCGACAACTATCTCTTCACTTGGTATCCATTTACCTCTCTTCACTTACCTTTTCCAACCAATCATTTATTCCATCACTTGACCTTCTGGGGGACTTCTCCTTACACTTCCCTTCATCCTTCTCTTTCCCCCTAGGGTCTTTAGGATTGCCTCCCAGGAGTGACCTTAGTCACCCCCCAAGTGTGGGACCTACATCAAGGTGACATTGGGTGTAGGATTCCCAAGTTGGAGCACTTGCCTTGTGGTTGGGTCGGGCTTTGCCCAACCTACAACTTGCGCTATAACAAGGCTCATCTTTATGTCTTTAAGAACGATTTCTAAGGTATGAAGGAATGTTAAAAAACCAACATGGAAGACTGTATTATGTCACTGGTCAAATCCAAGACTATTATTTTATATGGAATTTTGTTTCATTATCAGTTTGGAAAATATTTGCTCCTTTTGGTTGATATTGGGTGGATGGGTTTTGGATTGTATTGTAGTATACACCAACTGGAAGGGTGGAATTGTTTTTTCTCCCTTGTTTTTGAATTGTTCCTTAGAGAACCTGAAGGGGGTGATTTCTAGTCTCTTTTTTTTCCAAGTTACACTACCCGAGGAAAACCCTCGGTTATTTCCCTTCATTTCGAGGGTGGTACCTAGGATATACTCTAGAATCTTCAGGGCATAAGGTCGGTCAACAAAAATGCTCAAAGCCATTACAACAATATACTCGTTAAGATCTCAACATATCACTTTAGGGAATTAAACCTAGGTGGGGAGGATAACAATCATTCCTCCAAACCACTCGAGCTAAACCCAATTGATGTGTTTTTTAGTCTCTACTGGAATAAAGAATGTTTTTTTCCTTGGAAAAAAAAGTCCAAGATATTTGTACGAAAAATTTTCCTATAAGATTTCATTCTTAGAGTGAGGTGTTGACTTAGTTGGTTAGTGCACCGCCTTTAAGGCTTTGCTTTAACTTTCAAAGTCACAAGTTCAATTCTTATACACAAAATTACGGTAGATGATTTTCCTAGATTTGATTATCATAACTTTTGTGTTATAGATATAAACATAAATTCCAAAGTGAGCACACAATTCTTTAAAAATTCTAGGTTACTGGCTAAGAATGAGCTAAGAATGAATGATACATTCAAAACAATATAAAAGTTAAAAATAAATTACTTTAAACAAATACAATAAATTTTTTAATAAATTTTAAATTATAAAAAATATTTATTTTAATTATTTACAATATATGATGATGTTAATAAGATTTATTGTCCATTAAGACCAACATTGCTCTATTGGACCTCTAAACTTAAATTAAGTATTTTGATTTATATGAAAAATGCTATTTTATTTATGCAATCTCAGGCACGGTTATTCAGGTCACCCATTCCGCCTCTATTCTCGCTAGAGAGACCCCTAAGTCTGCTACTCAAACGGCTTCCAATGAAACCAAGGTCGATGCTCAAGATTGCCAGAGATGGCTAAGTTAACAAAGAATTGACTTGCACGTCCATCACTCCCTAAAACTTATTTTTTGTAAGTAGAGGCTAGGAACGTATAAATATCACTACCCATACTAAGAACTACGTACATAACATGATATATTTTTTCCATAACAAAAAGTTGTATCTCTTTTTATTTTGAGTATAAACAATTAGGGATACATTCAATAATAGCTTGTATTGGTATCTAAACTACATACAAACCTAAAGCTCTATATAACGTTGTTTCAATATTTAGTTAAAGTCTGAGCATTTACTCATTTATATCAAATAAATAAAGAACAAAAACAAAATATCCTAACAAACTATATACAATCTAGACTCTTACATAAAAAAAACTCTTATCTTGGGATAAAGAAAAAAACTCCTAACACTAGTTGAGGATTTGTTTTAGAGGGAGGCAAAATACTTTTTTCTCTGACGACTCCTATCATCTTCAACATCCCATATTGAGACTCCACTACACTCTTTGTGAGGTAGTATAAAATTGGAGAAGCTTATTTTCATCTCATTCTCCATAATAATTGCATCATGTAGTATAAAATTTTGATTTTTGTATCTTCCATTTGTCTATTTTAATACTAGCCTTGAGTTCCAAAATATTTGGAGATCCTCCACTTGCCTTTCCTTTGCTATTGCTAATAGAAAGTAAACAATGCTTACCTCTAACCTTCTATGAGTTAGAGGACACTCCCAACACCACAAAGATCAAGGTTTTCTTGGGAAGCACAATCAAATTTCCTCGAAGTAAAGATTCACCACTATTTACTTCCCTTACTTGTCTTATCTTCCTTTTGATGCATATTTTTAGGAGATCATCATGTATGTACATGATCCTGTATAGAGCTTGAAGTGGGGTGGAATATTCATTCAAGAAGATATCATTATTCTTGGCCAACCATATAGTCTAAAGGACTATTGTTGGGAGTATTGGATGTTCTACCACCTCCTTGTTCCCCATCCATTTATCCCAAATGTTATATATTAAGTTGATTTGTTAGCTCCCTTTACCACCTATAATGGTCTTTGTTGCATCCCATGTTGTTTTTAAGAAATAGTCAAGGAATAGGTTATAACCTCTCATGATTAACTTGATAGACTCGGGTAGAGATCTCTTAATACTTTTTGATACTTGGTTTCCATTTAGTCTTACATTTCTAGCTTTCCATATAAACCATTAGATAATTATAGGTGTTATGGAACATGACATTTTCAAGGGAGGAGCCTTCTAAAGAGAGGGTGCCCACTCCAAAAAGAAATATATAGTAGAAGAGGCTACCTCCATGTTCCTACTAGTGAATCAAGACCAAAGGGTCCATACTTGCATTGGAAAATCACATGTCAAGAACATATGTGAACGATCTTCCACAAACTTGCCACAATCGCTACACTAGGATGAATCATGTTGGCCTTTATTCCTCAAAGCTTCTCCATAAATTATCTTCCTTTTAGTAGCTAAGCATGAGAATGCATCCCACCTTGCCCCATATTTTTTTATGTTAGATCCTTATCCAAATCCTTACCTATTCATTATGAGAGGCACCATATTAGCAACACCTTGCTCATAAAGAAAGTGAAGGACAACCTCATTTTTCTAGCGGGTAGGTGTTGATCGACATACTTCATTTTTTAAAATATATATTTATAAACTCTACAACCTTATTATTTTTAAAATTTAACAATTTATATATATATATATATATATATATCGATGGACATAGAGTTTTTTATTACTATTGGAATTCAGGAATAGCCACCAACAACATAGCAGAAGCTTACACTTTTTCCTAGGGAATCCAATTGGTCAAGCAACGACAAGTTCTCTATTTCAATATAATCGAGGATTCCAAGAAATTGTTCAGATTTTTAGTTTTTGACTCCTCGCCAATTTATATTCATTTAAATAAACTTTTGGATCAATTCGTTTTTCACTTCGAAACCTCCAAGTGAAATTCTTCCATGTGGTCCGACAATATAATAGTGCAGCCGACAAAATGGCCAATTTGGCCATAGGAAATCCCCTAGGTCTCCTGAGGGCTGAAGCAATGGAGATCTTCCTCTCTCCTCTGTGATCATATGTCAGGGCCCTCAAATTTGTGTACTTCCACGTGGCCCATGGGTGGACGCGTGGGAGCGTTTGGCTCATATCCATGCATCCAGTTTCGTGGATTTGGATAAGACAAAGTTATGACAGTAAAGGTAGATTTATTAAGACATAGGGTGAGTAGAGGTCGCATCTACATGTGGCGAATTTCTACCAGTACCATCACAGTGGAGAAACAATGGATTTGGTCATGATTGCACTTGCTTTGAAAATTGGAAATGCACGGACATGACATTGGAAGCATGTTAATTTGGTAATGGACGTCGGCAAGAGCATGGTGGTGGAGGTTGGATGCGAGTGAATATGGAAATTTCATGCATTTCAAGCACGCTCCAGTTTAAGTAATCATTTCAACAGGCTAAGCTTTCTACGTATTGTCATAATCAAGAATAGAGGAGGAAGTGTGGTTAAAAATGAAATTGGAGAAGCTTGGGTCGTCAGTTGGAAGCAGCCCTTCGTCTCCTTGTCTTTGGTGTTTCCTGGGTTTTTCTTGTTGGGTAGGTGTGTTGTCTCGGTAGTAGCCATGAGGGTCAGGCATTGGGTTATCCACTTCAGTATAGCTTTGAATTCTTCCAATCGTATTATGATGTTTCTATGGTTGGCTTGGTTACTTGGGATTAGTGTTGGTCCCATTTCAACGTCGGTTTTACCTTGCAAAGTATTCTTCATCCCTAGTAATTATCTTGAGACTGTGAAGATCATTCCGACATGGAAAATAATGGACCCATGGGATCCTGGGAATCTAATGGATAACGGAATGGAAGGAAATGATTTTGAAGACCGACATAGATTGTTTATTAGGGTCTATGATCTTAGTTCGACCGCCTCTTATGCTCTGGAAACTTTGGTACAACATCGCACTTTAATTGGCCAACTCCAAGATGAAGTTTATGCTTTGAGGAGTCAGAATGAGGATCGTCAAGGGCGATTGACTCAGAGAGAGGAGATCGGAATTTATTTGTCTTCATCAAGCAATGCAAGAATTGTATCAGAGGCATCAATACCTCCAATACCAGATCTTAATGAACATGTGGTTAAGGATTGGAATAAGCAGAGAATATCATGCCTTCAAAATGAAATTGGTAGTTGATCTAAAAATCATTTCCAATTATATATGTTTTGCCTCGGTATATGTATAGCTGGTATTTTTTACCGTCTTCATATTGTTCAAAGTTGTAGTAGTGCTAGAATATGGAGAAATATTAGGGGAAAGATAAAAGGGAAATCTAGAATTTTGTTTGGAAATAGGCTTAGTCCAACCAATTTTGAATAGCTATAGCTATGTAACTCTGAATCCGATCTATTATAACTCAATGGTCTTGACCATACCATTTTAATGCAAAATATTTCCCAGTTTGTATATATAAAAATATATATATATAACATAACATCTTTAAATTCATTAATAATATATATAATATTTTTATTTAAAAACAAATTATTTGGGATATGATCTTTTTATTATGAATAATTTTAGGGTGTTTAAAAAATATCACATTTCTTTAGAGAGAAAAATTCATTATACACGGTTTCATTTATCATTTACAAAATGCATATATTTTTATCCAGTTTAATTATTTTAAGAAAAATGGGATGTCATTTCTTTAAAAAAAAACAAACTTAAATAATATACATTTCAAAACAATATTTTCTTTAAAAAAAAATATGTTTTTAATACATTTTTAAAAAATCTAGAAAATATGCCCTGGAATCTAAGGAATATTTTCAAAAGTGATCATATTGCTCAAAAACGTATAATCTCATTCGGAACAACGTTATATGACAAGAAATGAGGAATGCACTTTGTTGCCACACTAAAGGTTAAGAAAGGCTCATTGTGCATCAAAAAGCCTCTAAAACATATATTGCCTACATTAAACAATATTAATATCCACAACATTTGCTAAAACATATATTGCCTACATTAAACAATATTAATATCCACAACATTTTTCGAGATAGATGAATATTTTCAATATGATAAGTTCTAATTTTTTTTTTGTGAGTATATTATGTTTTATCATAAGGGACACTAGCTTTCTTGTGGATACTATCTATGCTAAAATTGTCTTTTGGTTCTAGAGTAAGACCTAAAACTGCTTCTTAGTGGCTAAGAGTTTCTGTTTTTCGAATGTAAGGAAAGATGTTAACTCGCAAAGACACAGAGGCATATGATAGGAATGAAAGTTACCCCTTACAAACCACCAATGGGTAATTTCAGGTGGCATAATTTTGATGAGTCAGCTTTCATTTGTGAATAGCAGTTAGTGATGGTCGTCCTCACTGTTGATTGACAACTAAGTTATGATAGGTTTTGCCACGTTCATAAAAAAATATTGTGATTCATATTGATAGGTGGAAAACATCAAAGAGGATTATTTTAACTGAGTTTAATTTTGCACGAGAAGTGGTTGATGCATTGTCTGCATGGGGGTTGTTCAACCATCCAAGGGTCGTTAAGTTGGGCCAAGAATTTGTAGTGTAAGGAATGTTCCACTTCTTGATACGTGATTAATGCTCATCAATTTTGTGTAATAAAAAATAATTAGTAAAAAAACTTTATTAGTTTTTGTTTGATTGCTCATATATGATAAGATATACATGAAATTATTTTCACCTAGGAGAAGGAACTATGAACAAGTTTCCTAGACATTCAAGTGCAACTTCTTGGAGAAGGAACTATGAACAAGTTTCCTAGACATTCAGGTGCAACTTTTAGTGATTTTAGTGGATGGAATTGACTTCATTGGTGTTTTGGATGATAGATGGATGTTTTTCTTATAAAGGCACACGACAGAACTAAGCATGAACCAAAAGTTCCATGGTCGAGGGATATATTGTTCTAAAGTTCTTATACTTTGAAAAGTAGTATATAAAGGAACTCCACGCTCATGCATCACTCATATAAAAGGTTGAATAACTTAAACGAGTGTTGCATGGCAGCGTAATCCCTGCCAGGTTGGAATGGGAATAAATGCACTGCTACAACGGGACCGAGCAGAGACATGAAGTACAGGTGGTATCCATGCAAAGCATGACTTGTGGCAATGTGTCACAGGCTAGCCACAAGACATTGGGTTGGTAGATGAACCCCAAGGTTAATATGCGAACGAGGCAGTTTTTTCCCGGGGTGCATATAGTTCAAACATGGGACTTAGAAATTTTTGTCTCAATGACTTGCAATAAAGGTTCCTGGAAAAAAGAACCAGGGACGAAATTTATCAAAAATTAATAATGCCTTGCAATAAAGGTTCCTGGAAAAAAAGACCAGGAATAACACACATTAAACATTCAAATATAACAAACACATATTCCTGACATCCATCATAGTTGAAGGGAAAAAATTTTGCATTCTCGAATTAGTTTTCTTTGAAATTTATCAAAAATAAATAATTTTTGTTACATATTTCTGCAATTTGTTCCATATTTCTGGAAATTTAAATGTGTTTGTCATATAGACTAGGATTGGGGCTCGTGTGAACCATAAAAGAAATAAGTATAAGAAATAGGACTGTAGAAAGAAGAAGTGCGCGACGGTAGAGAGGAAGCCCTGAAAAGAAGAAATTGGAAGTTATGAGTCTTTGGTTAGAGATTTATATTTAAAGAGGTAGAATAACTGGATTGATAAAGAAAACAAGATATGATCAATATAGACTTGCTATGAAGCCGATGTGTTTTTGTTGTTGTCATCGACGACCACTGAAATCATGTCAACCCGTTGTTGCCCTTCGTCAATGAGCTTGTCCATTCTCCGTTGGAACCATTCTTCAATTTTACTTCTCATGGGGACCACGTTGGTTTCATCCCGGATTTCTATGTTGAAAAGCTCATTTTCTAATTTCCTTATATCCACGGAAATACTATGCAGAGCCTGTTCAATTTCTTCATTGTGTGTCGAATAGTCCACTAACCAGTTCTCGACCTCATCTTCACCATATTCAAGGATGTCATAAAACTTTTCTAAAGACAACCCCTTTAAAATATCAAGTTGTTCATCAAATGATTGTTTGGTCAAGGACAAGGATTTGAGGATTAAGTTTGGGTCTTGAACCTCGTTGGTACTTCCGGCTAAGTGTATTTGGGTCAGGTTTCTGAATAATTCTTCTTTATCTTATATGGCTTGTTCACACGATTCAACAATGAGCTGCAGGTTCTTAACTTTCTTTTGCCAACATGCTTTTAATTGTTTGATACGCTTTGGGGAGGGGAGATCCTCTTGTCTTCTTTTTAGATCCGAGTTGTTGATGGCATGGTTGGAAAAAGGGGTCACCATCTGTTCATAGAAACGTTCTTCATTTTTTAAATTCGTCTACAAATGCCCATGCAAATCATTTTCCCTCTTTCAAAAGGAAGCTATATTTTGTGATGTTTCCCAGGCTTTAGTAATTAACTGCATTTGTTTCTTGATGTTCTTCTCTACAAAGGATCTACAAGATGTGAGGAGGCTGGAGGATCCTTTTAACTTGGTTGCAGGGTTAGCAGGCATGGTTTTTTCTAAAGGACTGGCAAACACTGGGGTAGAAATGAAAGCCTCCTCCAATTCCTTGATTCGATTGTTCAGTCTGGTATTCTCTGCTTCAATTCCTCCAATGGAATCATCAAGAGCATCAACGATTATGCGGTGAAATTGGGAGATTTGTGACGACTGTATTTTACTAAATTTAATCTCTGTACGAGATTTTCCTTTCTTATTTGTCACATCTCTCTTTTCAATGATTAAATTTTTAGATTGGATGTCAAAAACAACGCTCTGGAATACAAAGGATTCATCTTCGTCAAAAATGTCAGTCTCAGCTATTTCTATTGTGGAAATATGGTGCATCGCGTCCGCGTGCGGGTCAACTTTGTGCAATAGGGCATCCACAGAAGTTTCAAGTTGCATGTGCTCACTTTAAATTTTGGGTTCTTCCGCCTGCCCTACAATGTTTTTCCTCTTCTTTGTCAAGGGAAGCTTGTGGGAACTATCAGTTTTTCCGCGAGGAGGGTTCTTATCTCCTCCTCCATTTGAATATTTATGGGTTGCTTTCTTACTAGGGTGGTTTTTTGAATATATTATCCATGATGCCATGCTCTTGGGAGTGTTGGTCGGGGACTAGACACTCTTGTCACCAAATCCTTTTCCTTGTTGTCTATACAATTTAGCTGCGCTTTGCAATTTCTCTACGTCGCAATCGT
The DNA here is from genome assembly GCA_009831015.1 of Picea engelmannii. Lineage (NCBI taxonomy): Eukaryota > Viridiplantae > Streptophyta > Pinopsida > Pinales > Pinaceae > Picea > Picea engelmannii. The sequence goes on along the minus strand of ML781101.1, from coordinate 130,791 downwards.
CAGAAGCATGAGTGTTGTCGTCACTGTCTCTGTCTTTGATCAGGTGTCTATGGATAAAATAGCTACTAAATCCAACCAATAGTAAATGATCCGGGTGGATATCGGTGGCCACCCACCTTTTCCAACTGGCAATTTTGGTAATTTACTATTTTTAGCAATTTTTCGAGTCTTGAAACTTTTGAAGCCGTTTTGAGGCCCTAAAAGATGTTTCCTTCGTTGTTTCCCCCAAAATGAATCTCCTCGATGATACCTTTCCAACACGATATCATGCGCCTAAAACGGAGATCGTATGCAAAAGTTACGACCCTGAGAAGTTGATGTACTAACTTACCCAAATGGGGCCCACATGACTTTTGGCACTTCATCTCCTAGGGTTAGGTTTTTGGATGTCTAGGGTTTTGGGCATTCCTATTTATTGTAAAAATTCCTTGAGAGCCTCATTGTAATCATCTTCTTGTGAATGAGCGCAGCCGTCACATCTCTTCTCAGAGATAATCCGCCACCATTCCAACAAGCTTGTTTTCCACTGCATTTTACAGTTTCAGCTTATTTCCTTATTGAATAGAAAACCAGTTTTATTGTATCTCTGTTATTTTGTGTTAAGCACATGTTAATAATATGTAGTCATTTTGTTCTGCTCATAAAATCTGGATTAGTAAATGTTCTCGAAAAATCCCATTAGGGTTGAACCCTTTTAGCCTTTCAGTGTATTTTAGGTTCAAGTTCTTGAAATAGCCTCTGAATTCATCAATCTTGTTGACGTTTCTGCACACGAAGTCCCCAACTTTCTAGGGCAGAGGAATGAACTATTTTTTTTGCTTGTCATGGAAAAAATGCGACCAATGGTTGTAATGCCTTGCTATTTATGTAACAAACATCCTGTCTGTGATGTGGCATGGAAGGAAAACATGATTTTCCTTGGTGCCAAAGATCATTATTGCACTGTAATTTTCCTTTTGTTCAAGTGTCCCCTTCCTGTCCAAAAACTTGGTTTCCTGGCCAGACATCCAGGGAGCATCCTTTCCTAACAATAAATCTTTGAAAACTGAGACAAAGCCATTAAAAACCTCATAAAAACAATGGGAGGCCTTGTGCCTCCACAAGGCCTGGTACCAGAATGTTACTGGGTCGAATTCATAGTTTATTTTCTTGGACATAGATAGTTTTGGAAACGAAAAGAAATGCATTATTCCGAAAATCAAGTAGGATGACATATAAAATTTATTTGATTCTTTGAATCGTGATAGTTGGGAACATATTTCAATGGAAAATAGCTTTCCCCAATCGAAAATGAATTGTTCCTTGACTGTGAAGTACAAAATATAAATAACTATATGGGAAATGCTTGTCGTGGATTCCTATCCCGTTATTCTTGTAAACGGCCAAGCAATTTCCCGGAATGGATTTCTAAATAAACTGACCTGCAACTTTGTGATATCCTCAGGAACTGTTGTCGGGTCTTCAAGGAACTTGATAAGAGGTCCAACTCATTATCATGTTTTTCTAGGAACTGCTTGCAGTCTTGTCCTCTGAAGGTCAATGTTGGCTCCGACAATCTTAACATCTTGCGGAAGACCTGAGGTGACAAAGAAACAAGAGAATGGTCGCGCAGTGGACTAATTCTTTGGCGTGAAATATATTTTTCGGTGCACCAAGAGACCACCTCCTTACAGTCAAAAACCTCAGGGATGCAACCTGCACAAGCGATTCCAGAGGTCCAAATCACTTTGTTCTGGGTGGAACGTGATGAATAGTAAGAGTATGCCCTGGACCACTGGAAGTTCTGGTCCTCACGTCCGAAGATATTGATTGTATCTCCATAGAATTGTTGTCGAGCTGCTGCCATAAGTTTATGAGAACGTTGATTTTCTCCAGATGATATTTGAAATCAAGATTTGGAAGGGATAATATAAGCCTGTGAAAATCTTGGTCCAATGCATGTGAATGGGAGATCTCCTCGAGACTTTCGCTCATTAATGACAATTTCGATGGCTATTGCGTGATGCGTTGTTAGCATTAAAGACTAGTAATTGCATACATAGAAGTGAAAACATGGTGGGTACGACAGTGAGCAACTAAGGATTGGATATTTCCATAACGGGCCAACACGATGACCTATGTTTGAGATGAACAATAGAAAGGGATAATATAACCGTCCATAGATCTTGGTTTAATGCATATTAATGCGAGATCTCTTCGAGCGTTTCGCTCATTAATGACAATGTTCACGGTTCCTGCATGGTGAGTTGTTAACATGAAAGGTTACTAATTACATATTAAGAAAGAGGTACGAAGGTCGCGGGGACAAGAAAGAGTAATTAAGGAGTGTCTAATTATCGAAAGCGGTTGGGCGGGCTTCAAAATAGGGTTACAAGGTACAACCGTTGGAGGTGAGGGCCTGAGGGTCAAATTGTATGTCTCAGAATTTTTTGAGTGCAAAAACCATAACACGAAAGAGGGCATGATGGGACAGTCCAGAGGGAAATTTGTATATCACAGAAGTTCGGGTAATGTTTGCAGGACAAGGAACAATGGAAGTGAAAACGTGAGCCTGCCTATCCGGGAACCCGCAATTGAAAAAGTGGCTCAAGTATGGAACAGGGAAACGAATGGACGGATTCATTTTTGCTAATATATTGAAACTTGTAATATATATCCCATTGCGTGGAAAGATCTTTTTTGCATGTCTCTGGGAAAAAAAGAGAAAATAAGAGAAAATAAATTCATTTAAATTTGAGGAGTCGAGCTTCATTTAAATTTCACTGTCTCGTCGACGCTTTTTCTTTTTAATGATGGTCTGTATGGTTGTTGCATGATGAACTGTTAGCATTAAACCTTGGTCGTTGCATACTTTGAAAGAAGTGTGAAGGTGGCGGGCACAATAAACAGTGACTAAGAATTGGATATTTCGTGAACCTACCAACCCGAGGATCCACGAAAGAGATTCCATGAAATGGGCAAGTAGGAAAAGCGGTCAGATGGGCTTCAGAATTAGGGTGGCAATGGTTCCCCAAGAGACATGACTTCCCGAGGGTCAAATTGTGTGTCTCGAAACTTGAGTGAAAAATGTGTACCACGGAAGAGGGGATGATATGGGAGTCTGGCGGTCAATTTGTATATGGTAGAAGTGTGGGACATCTCCTCGAGCCTTTCCCTCGTTAATGACATATTTAAGTTTCATGCATGACGAAGTGTTAGCATTAAAGCTTGCCAATTACATATCTAGAGAGAAGTAGGAAGGTGGCGGGGATAGGGAACAACAATTAAAGAATGGATAATTATCGAAAGCGGACGGTGACGCTTCGAAATAGGGCTACAAGATACAACCAGCAGAGGTGAGGGCCCGAGGGTCAAATTTTATCTCTCGGGAGTGTTGAATGCATAACGCGTAACACAGAAGAGGGCATGAAGGTGCATTCATGTGGACAAATTGTATATCGTAGAACTCTGGGTAATGTTTGCTAGTCGCGGAACATTGGAAACACAATCCTTAGCCCACCATTTCAGGAACCCGAAATCAAAAAAGTGTCTAAGTATGGAACAAGGAAATGGTAGGCCAGACTCGATACACAGTAAATGTACCACGTCATGGAGATACAACCAGCTTGGGGCTAAGTATTGAAAGGAACAATGGATGGTCAAGCTGGTGACAGGGCATTCCAACGGACAAATTGTATATCACGAAACTCTGGGCACTGTTTGCAAGTCGCGGAAGATTCGAAACACAATTTTGAGGCCGTCAATCAGGGAACCCACAGTTGAAAAAATGTCCAAGTATGGAATAGGGAAACAGTGGCCCGGACTTGTTTTTGCTAATATATTAAAATTTGTAATAGCTTTCCCATTACCTGACAATATCTTCTCTACATGTTTCTGGACAAGTTTTGTAGGGATGTTTAGTCCTCGAGGATTTTGCTTATTAATGATGATCTTTACGGTTGTTGCATGATGGCATATTAACATTAAACCTTTTTTGTTTCATATTTGGAAAGAAGTACGAAGATGGATAGCACAAGAAATGGTGACTAGGAACTGGAGATTTCGTGAACCCGCCAACCCAAGGGTCCAAAATAGGGTGACAAGGTCTCCCCAGAAGACGTGAGGCCCCAATGGTGAAATTGTATCTCTCAAAACATTTGAATGCATAATGTGTAACACAGAAGAGGGGATGATGTCATATTTTGTCAGTCCATTTGTATATGATGGAGGTCTGGGTGCTATTTGTAGGTCACGGAACAATCGAAGTTAATTTAGAGGCCAAAATAAATAATGTGCATTGGGAAGGGCATGATTGTGGAAGGGATGGAAGAGAGCCATAAATGGTTTGAAACTTTTTATGAATTCAGGTAAAGTGAATCCTACGAGTTGGAGGAGCCTAGGGTGGAATTATAGTCAGGGAATTTTTTCGGTGCAAGATGTATATCACGGAACAAGTGGAAATATTTGGCTAAGTATAGAAAGGAATGAAAGTCGTAGCGATAGATGCTTTGAAACATTTGTGAACCCTGGTAGAGTGAAGCTTGTGAGTTCGAGGAGTCCGCAGTGGAATTGTAGATCACAAAAGTTTTGAGTGCAAGATGTATATCACGAAACAAGAAGCAACAGAGTTTGAAAGCGCCAACCTGGTAACTGCGACCACAAAATTGGCTAAGTATGGAAAGGAACAGTGGTCGGTCGGATTCATCATGTGAGGATATAGATGGAGATGAAAATCTGTCAGCCCGCCAACCCTGGAAGTCGCAATCATAGAAAGGCGACTAAGCATATAACTAGAAAGCAATAATAGACGGGAAGAAGAAAAGGAAAAAATGGCTAAGTATCTCACAACACAACATCTACTATTTGTTTATTAATGCCAATCTTTTCGAACCCCAGGTGAGTTCTCACTCATAAAACCATAAATTGCAGATCATGAATTTTTTTGGGTGTAAGAAGTATATGAAGGAACATGGGATATAATTGTTGATACTGCAAACCCAGGACCCGGTGGTGAGATAATTGGCTAAGTATTGAAAGGGACCGTGGTCGGTCAGGCTCATGGTGTGAAGATATAGATAAAGATGAGCATCTGTCAATCCACGAATCTAGGAGGCTGTGATCATAGAGATGCGACTAAATATAGAACCACAAAGGGATAATAGAGGGGGAGAAAATAGGGAAAATTTAAAGAGAAAGTGTTTATATTTATTCCAATAGTATTCATATTAATATATATTAATAGATTATTTATGGTCCAAATGTAAATCATCTTCCAATTTGCAGGATGTTGTTCGGTTCACAAATTTCGTTGAAACCCATAAGCAATAGAAAGAAAAAAAATAAAATTATATATATATATATACATATGACGCAACATTTTTATATGCACGGATATTATCAAATAGAAGAAGTTGCAATATATGCAAAATATTGAACAGGAACATGATGTCAACACTTGAGTTGCCTTGTTGAAATAGAGTCATTAATTCATTCTATTTACGGGGCCCCGAAGAATGAAAGCAGGACGGGTACTCCCATTTATTTCTTTAATTATAGGGTGGGTGCCACATAAGTATGGCATATGACAAATTATTCGTCCATGTAAAATGTAAGGAGCGAATAGAGTAGCCTTTATTTAAATCGAATTGTTGGGCAACCGAAAGAAAAGCTTGTCGTCCATGTTTAACAACACACAAAAGAAATACAAAATAAAATAAAAAACAATACCAGAGATTGGAAAACACCATACAAAAACCTCAAATATTATATATTCAAATAAACTGGGTTACAAAATACAACTAACATTATTTACCATAATGACTGCAATTGGGCCTGCCGCCGACAAAAAAAAGAAAAATATGTAAAATAATGAAGCTTGTGGACAGTCTTTTATAGATTTCAACTTGACCATCAAATGCTTGATTCGTAAAAAACAATGAGTTGAATATCAATTTTGGGTCTTGGACTTCATTGGTGATCCTAGCTAGATCTAACCCAACTTTTTGAATAACTTGTCTCTTCTAGATATGGCCTCTTGCATTGGTTGGTTATTCAACATTCCATACTTTGTTGAGTGTTAATTTACCTCTATCATCGAAAACTTGGGGTTTAAGGTGCCTTCCTTGTAATGTTCTTGGTCATTGACATATGAGACAACTTAGAGATGTGATTCAAACCCAATTCAAAGACGAGGGAGTGGTTTTATGTGATGTCATCTTTGGGGGAAACAAATCATGTTAGCTAACAAACACTGAGATAAAATTGTTTTTAAGTATGTTGTGACTGTTATTCTCCCTATATTTGATCATTTGTTTGGTTGAAAATCTTGCCTGAAGATTTGTATGTTGAAATTATTTGTTTTATTGCTGTAAATTGGAAGGGACGTCCAAGTCAACTGAAAAATGTTCCTATGTTGAAGTACATAGCTTCTTCCAGCCGAACAGATCTGGCAAGTGTATTAAATGTTGCAGATCACATCAGAATATATATTTTGTCATAGGGGTGGTAGACATCGCGGCCTAAAAAATGGTCTGGAATATTCGGAAGTGATGCCAAATATTACTCCATGCCCGAATGCACTCAGAAGGAAATTATAAAATTGAATACTCACGAACGTGAGAAACTGTATGCGTGTTTGAATCAACATTCTAATATTACAGAACGTTTTATGCCAAAGTTGTAACAGACTTGACAGACAACCAATTTCTATGTCAAAGAGTGTTGAGCGACCTCTGGATGTAGTAATAGACTCCACATACAATCAAATTTCGATCACTACTGATACTAATGTCAAGTGTAAGAAGTCGTGATCCCAGGCTCCAGGTAGTTTCACCTTTAGGCATCCACACTGGCGGTGACCCCAGGCTCCAGATAACTTTGGCTTCGGACATCGACACTGGCGGTGGCAATGGGAACAATGTTATTGACTGCAATGTGACAATGCGATGAACAAGTAGGGTTGTCATTGTCAAAGCACTTAGACTGCATGATTTTCAGACCTGCAAAGAACATTGAATTTAGTGTTGCTTTGTCACGACAACTACAATGTTGCTTTGAGTCCAAAAATCTTTGGACGTTGGGTGTCCTATGTGATAATGACCTTGACATTAGGTACATGTCAGGCATCTATTATCTGACATTGCAGTGTTAATGAAATTTCCATAGTGGATGACGACTCGATTGCATTGGCACAAGCAATATTAATTGTGTGGTTAATTAACATCCTTGACAGATGTGAATCCCAAACAACGCCTAAAACTTTTCGAATAGTCGTGTGTTCAAAAAATACATTGTTCTGTATTTTAAAAAATAAATTTTTTTATTGTTCAAGCAATTTTGTTTTTTTTCCAAATATCAGATCCACTGCAACAAAATAAATGCATTTTCCTTATCCAAAGCAAGGGAAATGACAGGAAGATTGATATTAGGTGGAAACAACTATGGAATACACCACTACATTTTCCTTATCCAAAGCAAGGGAAACAACATGAAGATTGATATTAGGTGGAAACGTCTCAGGAATACACCACTACATTAAGGTCTCTTCTAAAGAATGAAATGAAATGATTACATGAAGGTGGCAATAAAAGGTGATTTTTAGAAACCAAATCATTACCTGAACACGCCAAACTTCTTGGAGAAGGTGGTAGTATAAAGTAATCTTCAGAAAGTGTTGCAAAGTCCATAATCCAGATTTCCTTCTCATTAACTTTTCCTAGTTACATGTCGATGCAGGCATTAGAAACTTTTGAGAGCGTTGTTCTCTAGTTATATACCCACCTTCAAGTAGGAGGAGAATATTCGTGCAAAGAGGGGCAAGCTCATCGACCCAGATGTAATCATATGCATAGGAATAGTGAAAAAATGTGCAGTAGCAATAGAAAGTTGATTGTATGTAGAGTCTATTACTACATCCAGAGGACGGTGAACAAACTTTGACAAAGAATATGACTTTTTGTCAAGTTTGTTACCACACCCAGAAGTAGCTCAACAAACTTTGAAATAGAAACTCTTGTAATTTTAGGATGTTGATTCAACCACCCATACATTTTCTCATACTCGCGACGATCCAAATTTATAATTTCCTTCTAAGTATATTCACGAATGGAGTAATATTTTGCGTCATTTCTGAATATTCCAGACCATTTTTCAAGCCACGGTATGTGTGACTCCTCTCACAAAAGATAAATTCTTGTGTGGTCTGTAGAATTTGATACACTTTCCAAATCTGTGTTGTTGGAAGAAACTATATACTTCAACGAAGGAGCGTTTTGTAGGTGCCCTGAAAGTCCCTTCCAACTCCCAGTAAGGAAACAAAGAAGTTCAACAAACAAATCTTCAGGCAAGCCTTTCAACCAAGGAAATCATCGAATACAAGGAGAACACCAATCACAAAATACTTTATCTTTTTTTGTGTGTCTGAGTTTTTGTTGGCTAACATAGTTTTTTTTCATTCAAAGCTGAGGTCACATAAAACCATTCCCTCATCTTTCAATTGGGAATGAATGTCATCTCTAAGTTTTCTCACATGTCCATGACCATGAACATTACAACGAAGGCACCTTAAAGCCCAACTCTTCGATGATAGAGAGAAATGGGAATAAGTATTTAAAATGAACGCTGGAGGATGATAGTATAATATTCCGTAGATTTTGGTTTAATTCGTTTTAATGGAAGATGCCCTGGATATTTTCACTTATTAATGCCAATCTTTTCAAATATGTGTGTTGAACAGTCACTAATAACACGAGTTAACATTCCCATATGCAAGTAGATTCTCAAATATGACAACCTGTAATATATGCACAGTGTTAAAGAGGGACATGACGTCAAGACCTCTGTGGATGACACGTTTGTGGATGGCAGCATGGTAGTACAATATTGCATTGTTACTATGATGATGCCTTTAAAAAACTAAAATAACCAACACTTTTTGCAAATTCAAAATGGACGCAAATTTTTTTTATCAGATCCCATAATATTCGCCTGTTAATGCGTTTTAATGGGAGATGTCCTCGAGATTTCTGCTTATTAAAGCCAATTTTTTTGAACCTTTCTGGTGGGTTGTCAATAGTAAAATCATAATTAATGTGCATTGGGAAGGGTGGAAGGTGACGGGGATGGAGGGGAGCAAAAAATGCTTTTAAACTTTTCTGAACCCGAGAGTGCATGAACCTACGAAACTTTGAAGACTCGACTAAGTATGGAAAGGAAGATCGGACATACAGAGTCATCGTAGGTAGATTTAGGCTTGTAATTTGAGTAGTTTGGGTTTGAATTGCAGAGCACAAAAGTTTTGGGTGCAAGATGTATACCCCAAACAAGGGTTACCAGAGTTCGATAACACCTATCCGCGAACCCGCGTTCATAAAATTGGCTAAGTATGCAAACGAACAACGGTCGGTCAGACTCATGATGTGAATATATAGATGGAGATGACGAGCACAGAAACGTGGCAAAATATAGAACCAAAAACGCATAATAGAGGGTAAGAACAAAAGGGGAAAACAGGCGAGTTTAGAAGAAATTGGCTAAGTATGCAAACGAATGGTGGTCGGTCAGACTCGTGATGTGAAGATATAGATGGAGATGATGATTTTTCAATTCGCCACCCTCAGAACCCACGACCACATAAACGTGACAAAGTATAGAACCAAAAACGCATAATAGAGGGGAAAAACAAAAGGGAAAAATGGGCAAGTTTAGAAGAGGAAAAAGAAAGGGAGAGTAGAAATTTATCTCTCACACAACAACACTTAGTCTCATAACTATGAAGCCATAGAAAGACATTAACTATGGAAAAAACATTGTTAGCTACGAAATATATTTGGAGCTCGACAAAATCTGGTTCAAGTCAAAAGAGATTTTGTTTATATCCACTGCAAAATTTTGCATATTATTTTATCTTAGTAGTATTTTTGGGGGAGACAATTGTAAAACCATGTTCCAATTTTCGTTTTCCAAGTGGAGATGTGTTTTTGAAGAAACAAGTATGAAGAGGATTAATTGCAGTTGCAAGGCCTCAACTCTGCAAAGTTGAATCAAACAACAATAAGCAGCATCCAATGAACCAACGAGCAAGCATCAACTAGTAAACCAGGAATGTCGGTGAAGAACAATATTGTCCAAATTTACTGCAGACAAGATTGTATGAAAAAATCGGAGGAATATATTGTAACATGGCCTGGAAGGGAAACACGCAAGACTATAAGGACCGTGCAAAGGACTCCCAGTGTGCAAACATTTAACGAAGTTGAAGTTTTGCACGGTTGGCATCCTGCATCCGCAATTGGAACACCTCGATAACACCCACTGACATAAAAAAAAAAGGAAATCAAATTTTCTCTTCGCATATGAACATGTTCTAGAAGAGGATTTTGATGCAGGCATCTCCAACATTTAAAATTTTCACTTGCAAACTAGAAATAACAAACAACAAAGAACGAACATGAATATAAATCTAGCAATGAAACCCAACCGTCAATGGGGAACGACAACAACAACAATAGGAAAACAAGAAACCAGTCAACAAGCAACGAGCAAGCAAAAACCAGTGAACCAGGAATGCCGCCAAAGAACAATATCGCCCATATTCACTGCAGACAACATTACAGAAGAAAAAATAAAGGACGAAAATGTATTGCAACATGCTTGTCAAGCAATGCAAGAATGCAACCGCAAAAACCGAGACCCACTGGTGAATGGAGAAGGACAGAAGCGCAACACCTGGCCCACAAACTGTAACAACATATCCAACTACAAATGCAGGACCCTGACCTTGCAAAGTTGAAGCAAACAACAACAAGCAACAAATAACAACCCAATGAAGAAGCACCAAAAGGCCCAACTGCAGTTGCAGGACCTCAACCCTGCAAAGTTGAATCAAACAACAATAAGCAACATCTAGCAAACCAAGAAGCAAACACCAACCAGCCGATCAACAATTTCGGTGAAGAACAATATTGGCCAAATTCACTGCAAAAAATATTGTATCAAAATATTTGGAGGAAAATGTATTGTAACACAACTGTTAACCAAACATTTCAAGCTGTGAGACCTGTTAGGTAAACATTCAAAGCTCTCAGTACCATCCAAAGGCTTGCCACTATGCAAGCAATTAAGAAAGGTGCGGTTTTCACAGTTGGTATTTTTCAATACTGGGAGCGATCAAAATCATCTTGCAGTCCATCTTTGTATGTGATTACTACGACCAGAGAAGCAGGACTGTAATGTTGTCTTTGTCTCATTCCTGATCGCCAATGTTGGACACAGAACCTACCTCCATCACAACCACAGTGACGAATAGGAAAAATAAATCTTATTTTCTCCTCACATACAAAGATGTTCTGCAAGAGGATTTCGACTCAGGCACCCCCAGTAGTCAAATTTCCCACCTGCAAACTGCAAATAGCAAGCGAAGCTAAACACGACACCCAAACCCGCCCATCAATGGGGAACGGCAAAAGGCCAGTTCCGATCGCGGTTGCATAATCCCAAGCACGCAAACTGCAACAATACCAACATGCAAACAATAATAATAGCAACAGGAAAATAAGAAATCAGTGAACAAGCAAGAAGCAAGCATGAACCAGTCAACCAACAATGTCGTTGAAGAACAATATTGCCCATATTCACTGCAGAGAACATTGCATATAAAAAAAAATGGAAGAGAATGTATTGTAATAGGCATGTTAAGTAAACATTTAAGGTTGTGAGGCCTGTTAGATAAATATTTAAGTCTGTCGGGACTGCTCTGTAAACATTCAAGAAAGAATGCAATGCGACGGGTCTGTTACGTACGAAAAAACATTTATTATATTATTTTATAACAATAAAAAAAATTTAGTAAAAACAGTTCGAACAATAGAGGCTATGTAAAAAAAAAATTATTCAAAGGAGAAACTAATATGAAGTCAACTAATAAAAAACTCTCTATATTCAAAACTTTAGATATCCAAACATTTCAAGAAAAAAATAAAAACTCAGAAAGACCGTATATGATCAAAAACTTTGGATATGCTAACATATCAAACATTGGGAATAGCGAAGGTGGAAATAAGACCTTCAATCTGTTATCCAATCAAATCATGAAATATATGGTATTTTTTATTATATAAAAATCAATGTTTTTAGTTCCCTAGTTCCAACAATAGATACTATGCAAATATTTTTAGTCAAAGGACAAACTAATATGAAGTCAACGAATTATCGATCGTTATAGTCCTACTATGCCTTCGGCAGAGACTAATAATATAAAAGAGAAGGAACTTTTAGAGAAAAATAGTTTCTAATATGTTCAAATTATTTCCTAATAAAAACATGAGAAAATAACTCATTTGATTAATTAACATTTATTTCACATTTGATTTTTTTTTCTTGTTTTTTTTTTTCTTTTTTTATCAGTTTAGTAATGATTGTGACGTGTTGATATAAATGGCCAAAGATTTATTTTATGATATAGAACACAAGTGTTAAGTCCTATATATCGAGTTATTGCATTTCTATTGTTATATTAGTGTTATCCTTATTGGTCGGCTAGAGCCTTTAATTGTAATTGTACCTTTTGTCTTCTATATATACCAAGGATACCTAGTTTTAGTGAGCATTTTATCTTGTACATTTGTTATATTGTAAAAGTAGGTTTCCCCCTCAAAGAGGCTTCTCATTCATTACTCTTTCTCATTATCAAGGCATGGAGTTACTTGTCTTTCTATTTTTTATGATATTTGGGTGTTTTGGTGCATAACATTTGGTTTCAGAGCATACGAGTCATATTGGTATTTTTTCTATAACATTTTTTTGGATAGTTTTAGAGAATGAAATTTTTAGGAGCCTGAGGAGACATAGTGAGTTACCTATGGCACAAATTTCAGATTTGGGTTCGCTATACTTTTGGAGATATATCCTGTGGGAAATATGGTTTTTGACTAGTCTTGAAATTAGTCTCAAACGAGTCATCTTGGAATTTTTGCTTCAACTTTTTTTATGGGATGTTTCAAATAGTTAAATTTTTGGGAGACTAAGGATACATAGTGAAGTACTTGTGGTAAAAGTTTTAGGTTTTGGTTTGTTATACTTTCAGGAATACAGGATGTGGAAATCAAGGTTTTTTGCTAGTCTCAAACGTGTGTTCTTGGTAAAATTATCATATTTGAAACTAGAAAAGTCCAAATTGAGTGCCACTAGTTCCATTGGAAATAATACAAATCATAGTATTTTAGGTAAAAAATTTAGAATAGATTGGAAAAATTGGACACGTGGCAATCTGTACAAATTTTCTCTCTTAAAAGGTTCAAAAACCACAAATTTTGGGAAGGTTACCATAACTTTCTCTTGGCACATTGGAATTTGGTCAAACATGTGGCATTGTAGAGAAGACATATCACACTACTACATATCAAAATTTCAGACTAAGAGGGACCAAAATTTCAGAGATACTTTAGGAGAAAGGTCTATCAACAAGATAGTCTACAAACTAGGGTTTTTAAAGGTATGTTTACTTGCAATTAGCAAAAAATTTGATTGAAAGATTTGTTTTTGGCGATTAAAAAATTGTGATTAAGAGAAAAAAAAAGAGGAGTATTATTATTTTTTCACATGGTAAAGGGTTCTGCAAAAATTTATACTATTGTTAAACCTCCTGAGAACTCATACACGAGGCATGAATATGAAGACTTAGGATACCATGTATACCTATTGAGGAATCAATTTAATGAAATGGGTGATACTGTGTTGAAAAATGTTGAGCAGTCACATTTGCAAGATTTAATTAAAAGGAAAATGGATCAAAATATGGAACAATTTCAAAATTCCATGGATCAAAAGATGAATCAATTACAAAATTTCATGGATCAAAATATGGAACAATTGCAAAATTCCATGGAAACCATGCTCTCACATACCCTAGAAGAGAGGTTCTCTAAAGGTTATATTGTGAGGCAGGGAAATCATGAAAATAGAGAGAACAAAATTGTTGAACCCCAGTCACACATGGGGAAGATTTTAACAAATGTGGAGAACACAAATATTTGAGTCCCATAATTGTTATTATTCATCACTCCAAGATCCCTATCATCGGGGGTTTAGCTCAACTCCATGGAATAACTTAATTCTCAAGATTAATATGAGGAAATTTGATAGTAAAGATCTTATTACACAGATATTCTAGATGGAGCAGTTATTTGATCTACACCAAGTGCCAAATTTAGGAAAGCTAACTCTTGCATCATTGTATTTAAAACTTGATCAATTTGTTTGGTACCAATGGCTTTGTAAACGAAAAAAAAGGATTCTATTGTCTCTTGGTACATTTTTACGGATGAATTAATAGCACATAATGGGGATATTAAGAGAAACACATTCTTTAGTCAATTGATAAATCTCTGGCAAAGAGGTCCAATTACAAAGCACATTCAACAATTCCAAAAGTTGAGCCTTGGGGTAAAGAACATTCCAGAGGATGATTTGTTAGATCTCTTTATGGGCACTTTAAAGGAGGGCATTAAACATGAGGTGCATATCTTCAAACCTAACTCTGTGGAGCATGCTTTCAATGAGGCAAGGAAAGTGTAAAGTAAAAATATGGATACTAGAAGTGTGGCCACTAACAAATATAGAGAGCACCATGTTCCCTCTCCTAACCTCACTCAACCTACAAAGTTGACACCTCAGCAAATGGATAAAAACAGAGAAAAATATTATGTTTTAATTGTGACAACAAGTACAATAAGGGGTATAAATGTGGTGAGAGGAAATTATTCTATATAGATTGTGAAGAGGAAGAAGATCAAGAATAAGAACTATTGCGAGATCTAGAATTGGAAAATACAACAACAATATCTTGACATGCATTGGTTGGCATCAACACTCCTCAAACTCTCAAGATAGAAGGGCATATATAATAATAAAAAAAGGTAATAATATCGATTGCTTCTTGTAGTACCCATAACTTCATTCATTACAAATTAGCCAAACTTCTCAATTTCTTTATATATCTAGCGCCAGAGTTTCAAATAATGATTACAAATGGAGGTACCATCAGCTATTTAGGGAAGTTCCCTAGTATTAAGCTAACTATGGGGGAGTATTTATTGGATATTCCAATGATTGAAATCCAAATGGGCAGTGTCGATGATGTATTAGGGATTCAATGGTTACAATTATTGTGAACAATGGCTCTTAATTTTCAAGAACTTTTCATGAGGTTACTTATTACAATACTAAGCATTGTATATATGATAATACTTATTAAAATGAAATATATTATAATACTTATTATAAAAAATAATAATGCTTATGACAATACTAGAATGAATAATTTAAAAGGAGGACACAACTAATGCCAATGACATGTGATCTCTACTAATCATGCAACTATCCTTTAGTGTTTAACTTTAGAGGAACAAATTAAAATCAGAGCAACAATCTTATCATAAGGGGAAATGTTATGGCAATGATATGAAAACTGAGTAAAGGAAATTATGAGACAAAAGTAACTAAAATAGTTGCTCCTAATATGCAATGATAAGCTAGTTCATGCAACTAAAATAATCACTCATAATATGCAATGATAAGTTAGTATATGCAAGTTAGTTGTTAAATAAATCAATGGTTGCATACTTTTTCTTTGTTTATACTATATTTTGAACACATCAACGACTTCGACTTACTAATTGGATTCACACCAAATAAAAGATTTGTGGGTCCTAAGGATCCATTTGTCTCCCTAGAGGCTCCCAATAGAAGAAAACATGGGCCCTGATACCACATTGTAACAACCCATCAAGGGTGTTACCTCTAGAGGATATTTTTTTTTTCTTTTAAAACCAATACATCAAATAAACTAGAACTACAAGCATCAAGCACAATGCATATAAGCCAACATCTACACTAGATAGGGGTTTACCAAAGGCCCACAAGGAACGTGCAATTAAATCATCCATCTAGAAAATGACCATTGTACAAATTAAATATTTAAAGACAAGTATACTTGTAACCCGTAGCCAACAAAAGTCCAAGGTTGTGCTAGTTGTGCTCCAAATCCCACCAGTAGTCTTCAATAAGATTTTATGAGCAAATCTTCAATGATAGAGGGTGGAAATGCACAAAGGGTCAATTTTCCACCCAACCAATGTAACCATCTTCAAAGTTGTTGTTTCTTGGGTAGGTCTTAAGCTCAATGAGGATAGGAAAGAAAAAACTCACAATGATCTTAGGAATCCCACCCAACTACTTGAGATCCAATTAACATGTTTATAATTAATTCAACCTAGTTGTGGTGGCGAGGCTCCTAGACTTGTGACACCTCCAAACCCCATGGGATTCTGGTGTCCATGGGTCTTACTACCATTTTCATTTGGTGATCACAACCACGATAGTAATGGCACCCCCGTCACACAAAGACCCTACTGGCACCATCAATTAGTAATCGTGATCACGATAACAATGGTTTCTTTGGAATTTGGGCCAAAAAAGAGTATAATGAACCATGCACACTGAGATTTGGCACCCCATAATGTTGCGGGCACACTCCCAACCCCTTAATCCACACATACTTGGTTAGTACAGACATAGATTCTTTCCATCCCATCATCCTCCTATACAAGTGCATCAATCCTACTTATCTCTACAAAGCATTTCCACATGAGCCAACTAGCACTAGCAAGGGTGATCCAAATTAGATCCTCACCAAAAAAAAAACTCTTTGTAAACTTTGTAATAATCATTTAATCGTTTTTGGTAAAGTTTAGAATATGTCCAAAATTCCCTTGGAAGTTGAAACAAACCATTGTGATGGTTGGCCTTCCAAGGCAATCCATGAAAAATGAAAGTTGTGATGAAGAAGAGCATTGAATGTAACAAAGAAGAGGAAATGAAGAAGGATAGTAGTAGATATAAGAGCAAAAGGAAGCAATCATCTTGATGATCATAAGAGAAGGAGACATTGAGTCTTTCCCATGATGAGTGAAGATTTTTGTTGAGCCATGACCATCTACAAATTTCCTACATGTGAGTAGCAATGCACAAAATCTATGTATAGCTCACCTTTTTGTAATCAACTTCCTGCTCAATAAAATCCCCAATCAACCTGGTTTTCTTCCCATTTGGGTTTCTAGGGAAAATATGGTGTCCATTGTGCCTTCATAGTGTTCGAGTTAGTGGGATTTTTTCTCTATACTTAAATTGTTTCTCGCGATTGAATGAATGGTTTAATGGTGAATTTTTTGCTCTCCATTAGAATTTTGATGAATTCCAATAGCTCTGGAATGATCACTATCGATCTAGAGCTCAAATGAAATCAAGGGTGGAGAATTACTAGATATTGGCCATTGTTTCTATTCCCATTCCCTTGTAACCAACAATTCTCTCTCTATTTAGACCGTTGAAATTGTTGTTGAGCAGTGAATCAAATCTGAAACATAGTAGACTTGATTTCCATTGGTTGGCATTCAATTAGCCCAAATTTTGTTTGTTGGAATTTGGAACTAAGCATTGTAACCAATTAACAAACTACAGTTGAAGAGGCATGATCTTAGCTTGTTTTTTATTGTAGAGACCTCATTTAATTTTATTCTTCATAGAATCCATGTTGGTGAAATTGAAAGTTTATAGGCCTATTGTTTATGGATCATATGGTATCGAAGCCAGTTTTTCAGAGACATTAAAGCAACTACCATGGGAAAATCCTTGAAGAGAGAGAAGTTGAAAGAGTTGAGAGACTTCAATAAGCAGATACAAAAGGAAAATCAATATTGCAAACAGAAAGTAGAAGAGTTGGAAAAGGAACTTTCCAAATGTTGGGACTCCTTCACCACCATGGGGGAAGCATTATATAGGAGTAGAATATAATTTTTTCAATTGGAGGAGAAATACACTCATTTTGATAATTGGTAAGAGGAGAGGCTCACTTAAGTTATTTCTCAACTATACAAGATTTGGTAATGAAGGAAGAGGCCTTGAATAAACTACAATAAATTATCCAAGAGACCTAGCAAGCCCCTTCTATTGCCACTACAGAAGCCAACAACATGACAGACTCAAGCATGGTAAACTCACCTTCCAAGACCCTTCCCCAAGAGACCTTCGATGACTTTGAAAATCACATTAGAGCCATTGGATCCAAGATCACAAGACAAATGGGATATGATGACTAAGGGGTTCTAATCACCATTGTAAGTCAATAGAGACCTACGCATTAAGGCCTGAGATTCAATGGATAAGAAGCCAACACAAGTTCAACTCAAACCACCTTTGTCAAGGCAAGAGGGACTAGAAAAGAAGTCATTCCCATGGAGGAAAAGGTTGTTGGAGAAGGAGAGTGTAGTGAGCCACTTAAATATGCTTGTAGATACTTGGAAGAGGGCAACAAAGAGATGATTCCACTATCGAAATCTAGTCCAAGTATTGGGGGGAAAGCAACCAAGATAACCAACATCATCACAAACCAAAAAGGTCTAGCATAGTATCTTTGGTTTGTTTATATTGCAAGAAAATGGGTCATAAAGATAGCAATCATTGGCACTCTAGAAGGCCAAACAACCCATGTAGGAACTGTTATCCCTGATATCTAGGGATAACCAGGAGATCATGTCTCGAGGCCCACATGGTCCTAGACATGGAGTACGAGAGCAGATTGACTTGAGCATGGCCCTTGAGGGCCCATCTTTTCTTCTTCTCAGCCAGACTTGTCCTGTCAGCAGTACCA
>ML781101.1:80215-91895 GCA_009831015.1 Picea engelmannii | reverse complement strand
ACACAATAATATAATAACATAATATATGGGGAGGTAGGTGCGGTAGGGGTTATTACAAACTCCTGATGAATAATAGAAGGTTGATTTGCTTGGGATCTTGGTATATCAACAAATAATTAGTCTAAAGCCTATGTGTTATTGCAAGGCCTAAATATTGTCATCAACTTTGGTATTCAAAAACCAAATCTGGTGAGGGACTCAAAGATTGTCATAAGGCATATGGTCTTGAATATTATCCCTGTTGAATCTCTTTTGGCATCAACATTAGAGCGAGTAAAGCAAGAATCCAAAAACTTTCATGGGTTAATTTCTTCCATGTTCTAAGGGAGAATAACTCTCTAGCATATGATTATGCTACTCAAGCCAATTTGTTAAAGGTGGGGGGAATTGTTATCAATGGTAAGTTAAGTAATCAACCTATCCCTTAACATTTTCATGGAGGAAATGGAAAATTTCAAGCATTTAAGGAGGCATGTGGCAAATTATAAGGCAAGTTCATCGTATGGGAGTGCACATTACGACAAGATGTTTTCCCCCCTATGCTCACATGCCTAAACACTTAGCTCCACGTGAATTTGAATCCAAAGTAGGTAATCTTCCTCAACAATGTGGGATTATGGCTATGAGGTTTGGATTTTCAGTGTGAGGGTTTTGGCTTATAGGTTTGAAATCTGGCTTGGTAAGTGTCGATTTTTTGATCTGGCTAGTGTGCATGGTTATTATTCTCTTTTGGAACATGGGTAAGTTACCACCTTCACCTTCAATTTTCTATAAAATAAGTGTAGCATTGGAGATTGTCTTTGAGTTTCAGTTTAAGGGATTTAATATAGATTACAATCTCTCATACAGGGGGGGTTTTGTTTTATCCTTGTATGATTTCAATCCTTTTTCGTGAACTTTTGTTCTTCTGGGTGAATTTTCCTTTGATTTTGGATTTGGTCGTGCTGATATAGAGGCTCTTTGGGTGTGGAAATAATTTTTGTCACCCCTTTACATTTCTGAGTGGTTTGTTTTTATATGGTGCCCTTCAAGCTCCGTTAGTTCATCGTCATACTTTATGTGGTTTCCTTTGTTCGTTTTGGAAAGAGTGTCCTTGTGTGGTGTTTTTCCAGACCATTTAGAGTATATCCAGAATTTGTTCAAGGATTCAGGGGCTCCAATAGAGAAATATAAGCAAGTTATTATAGGCAGTATTGGAAGTTTCAGTTTTCATTTTATCTTGGATTGTTCCGGTGTGCATATGAACTATAAGGAGATGTAGGAGATTTGAAGGAACTGTGAGGCCACGAGGACTCTATTTAGGGTAACAAAATCTCAATCCTATTGGCTACATCTAAAATTCATGAGCAAGATCAATAGGTCACTACTCAAATTTCTACAATTATGGGTACTTTGGTTCAATTAAAGCGTCAGATTACATTTATGGAAGCTGAATATAACATGTTTCGAAACGTGGTCATTAATTTGACTCAAGGTGAGCAGTCTTGAGCATCCAAACAAGTGTAGACTATCAATTACAATTGTGGGGGACCAAGGGAAGATGAAATATTTCACCAGCTTCTAGAGAATATGGAAATTTTCAAATTTGACTCAGACTTAGGTAAAGTAGCACTAGAAGAAGTAGCTAATCATCATGACTTTTGTTAAGTCTGCATGTTTTTCAAAGTAATTAGGTATCTAGGTCTATTTTGTAGAATCTACACCACTAAGATATATTGGGATGTGTTTCTCACGACATTACATGGATATAGCTATATGCTAAGAGATACTCTATTTTTAGATTTATGTTAAAGAATTTTGAAGCAGAGTTCTTGCTATGAACTTTGTTACAATTTTTACTTAATATAAAATCCCATGGTTAATATAACATATCAACGCAATAAAATCAATGTAATAACTAGATATATATCAACAGAGTAAATAGTAATGTATCTCTAATAATGAAATATACATCAAAACAATAAATATTAATGCAATAACGAGATATAATACGCAAAATGAAATAAATATGTTAGTGCGATAACATAGTATAATTTATTAACACACACACACTCTCTCTCTCTTACACACACACACTTGAGTGGACCTGATGGTTAAGAACATGTGTTTCCTCCTCGAAGGTCACACATTCAAATCTAGAGGGGGGTAGGGTATGTACACCTCTGTAGAATTTAGCAGTCAAATCGCTACATGGAGGGTGTCCCTTGTCCCACAAAGAAGGGGGTCTCATACACCAATTTGGTGTATGTCTTTGCCGTGACCTTAAAATTAGATTACACACACACACACACATATATATATTAACGCACTAATATAAAATAACAAAATACATATCAACCCAATAAGTATTAATCAATAACATATTCACCCAACTCAATAATATATTAATCAAGAAATATATCAACCCAATAAATATTAATCATTAACATATTAATATTATTCGATAGCATATTAATCCAACACAATAAATATTGATTGATAGCATATTAATCCAACACAATAATTATTTGATTGATAACATATTAATCCAACACAATAATATATATTGGTTAAAATTTGAAATACATAACATTTATGATATGGTTAAAATGCCTAGGGTAATGGTGTGTTTCCCTCTCTCTCTCTCTCTCTCTCTCTCTCTCTCTCTCTCTCTCTCTCTCTCACACACACACACACACACACACACTAATAATCTAATTTTAAGGTTACGACCAAGCTAGACACCAAATTGGTGTATGAAACCCCATTGTTTGTGGGACAAAAGTCTACGGAGGTGTACATACCCTACCCCCCTCTATATTTGAACCTGTGACCTCCAAGGGAAACACATGTTCTTAATATATATAACTTTCCTCCATAACCTATATTTGTTATCCAATTCACATCCTATTCTACCTTTTTGCCATGATTATATTACTTAGCTACATAATCAATGCATTGAATAACGCTTAAGGTAAATTGTTCGCTCTTGAGTACATTTATATTCGTTCTTATGAAAATTGGCTTAAATAGTTATTGTTTAATCAATTGCTACAGAACCTTTGATTATGTGGTTACTGAAATATATCTTTGTCGACCATTTTTCTGYAGCAAAGTTGTCCATCTACAAGGATGTGGCCAGCCTTGGAATGAACCACACAATCTGTAAGGTGAAAAAAGGTTCCATGAAGCTCATTCACATGCCATCTTGGCCTACRGATCTTCCAGCTAAGAGCAAAAGCAAAKTCAAATAGTTTATGAAAATTTGTGCCAGAATAGAGAGACCATTTTACAAGGTCAATTGTGAGAAGACAAAGGCGAATATTGAAAATAAGCCACATGGGTTTTGTGTAGGACGAGGCCATTTAGGTTTTGCATGAATGGTTTCCTACAACTGCAAAGGATCTGGGGGATACAATTGATTCTTTAAATTGATATTTCCAAGAATTGTAGTTGCGGACGAGTTTGAGATCCATATAATTTGGATTTGATTGATTATGTTTCTACTATATAAATATGAGTGATTAGATCCTTAGAAGGATAAATATATCATTAATTCGTGTTATCAAACTATTGTAAACTCATTTTTTGATTATAAATATAGATTTTATGGTTATTGTTTGTTTACATGAGTTGTTAATTCAATGTTTGCAAAGAGTTTAGTTTTTACAACTTCTTCAATAGTGTTCCTTGAGCAAGGAGGGGGCCATGAGGATGAGTGTGTCATTCATCTACTTTGTCATTGTTGGTATCATGTTTTCATTTATGCAGTCGTGTGATTTATCAATATTGTCATTTCCTTTCTGCAAATTATTTCATTTTAGTCTACACAATGATCATTAATGTGGCAACCATCAATTGAATTATTGGGTGTTATGATCAATAGTAACTCTCATACTTGATGATTGAAAGAATAGTGTAACAATATAGAAGATTGGTGGCCTTAAACATTAGAATTATCTTTGTGTTCCTTTAGCTCTTTTTTTGCATCATTAGTATTACTCTGTTCTTTCTACAGTTGAATAGAACTTTGTTTCTACAGCTAAAGCAATGAACAAATTTCCCTTTTGCATATTAGTAATTTAGAGATAGATTGGAAGCTAAGACCTACATATATTTTGTGTCTCACTTCATCAGTTTACGATCCCCAAGTTGATAATTTAATTTAGTGGAGTTCAGTTTACGGGAAACCCTTTGATTTCTTCCCCACATTTCGTGGATATTAAACGGGGTAAATTGTTGGCCCTAATTATTAGGCCTAACCCGGTGGGGAAATTGAGTGAGGCCCAACAATATTAACAATTTAGTTGGTCATGGACTGATATATATATATATATATATATATATTAGCTCAAGTGGATGAGTGCTAAGGTTATAATGCAAGAGGTCTCGGGGTCAAGTCTGCAAAAAAAGGAAGTTTCCTCTACTGAACGTTGCAACATAGGGGTTTCAATAGTTATGAAAGTCGTCAAGGGAATGTCCTTCCCAAGTGTGAATGGTTGCACAAGATAAAGGTATAGTTGTTGGAGAGGTAAGGATTTCAATTCCATTGCTTGGGTAATCATTTCACTGTCAATGTTACATGAGGTGTCCACCATGCCACTATTTGCAGGTGTCGACTCTTTGTTGGAGGCATGGAGGAGGATGATCGGTTTGAGGATTTGGAACAAGGTTGCTTCTGGTGGTGGGTCGCAGCTAGCCACCTGTGGCATGACCATGGTTCTTTCATTCATCGAGTGTAACTTAAGCTAACCGTGAAATCCTTGACCCTGTATGCATGCAAGAAAAAATATATTTTCCTTTCATATATGTGCATGATGTGAGCTAGGGTTAGGTCTTAGTTCTCCTTTTTTTAATATGTAAGCTCGCTAGAAATGCAATGATGCTCTTTTTTTTACAGTAAAGGGAAAACTAGATCATGTTGGCTCAATAGGTAGGCTCCAGTTACTATATGAATATTTTGATCAAACAAATATGTAACATAGAGATGCTTTGGAAAAAAATAAAACTACTCATCCATTTGCTTGTTCAAATGAATTAATTCATGTTCAATGCTTATGACATTCATTGAATGGTAAAGGTGACCTGTTTTTTCTTTTCTTTTCTTCTTGTGCACATGATTATATAGATATGTAGGTATATTTTATTTTATTTTCAATGCATGGATTTTATATTTTGAATCAGAAATAAAATAAATAAATTCTAAGGCTTGGTAAAAGTACAGGGTTCTAGTCCCTTCGTTTTTTTTTGTTTTTTTTTATCTGTCACGTTCCACTATAGAAAGCCCTTGATTTTAATCATGATACAGAACAAATTATTTTAGTTATATACAAAATATAAATATAGATATTATAATATTGAATAACATATCTATTATAATACTTATTATAATACAATATATTCTAATACTTATACAATACTAAACACTATATACATTATGCTACTTATTACAATGCAATTTATTATAATACTTATAACAATGCAGTATATTATAATCCTTATCACAATGTTAAATACTATATATATGATAATACTTATTGATGATGATGATAATGATGATGATTAATGTCGAGTGAGACTGAAATTGGTCTATCGAACCTTAAGAAGGTAAGGGCTTACTTGGATTTCCTTATATTTTATTTTTGTGCTCGAAAAGCATTAAGAGAAGCATTCAATGATCAACATAGTTGTGTTGAGTTAAAAGATTAGAAAGGTTGGTGTGATAAATCTTTTGAAATTGAGATTTGATATGGGTATATGTCGAACATTATAAGAGAAAGTGCTTTTAATCTTCATCCCTCTTAGTGTCATAAAGATGACATATTCTTTCGTCCCAAGGCATTTTGGGAACTGTGCAACACCCAATTTCACTATGGAGGTCGTGAGAATTTGTTCATATTTTAGCTATGTTGATTTTCTACTTTACACTAGTTAGAACAGAGAGATATGTTTGATCTTCTAGATTAGGGTTGATCATCTCCTTATAGTATCTTAAATTTATTTGTCCTTTAATTCTTATCGCACCACCTTTTCTCCTTAAATTTAGATGTAATAATAATATTATTATTATCCTTATTCTACATAATGCAATATATTATAACACCTATCATAGTACTAAATACTATATATATGATAATAATTATTACAATGCAATATATTATAATACTTATTACAATACTAAGCACTATATATATGATAATAGTTATTATAATGCAATATATTATAATACTTATTATAAAATAGAATAATGCTTATTACAATACTGGAATGAATAATTTAAAAGGAGGACACAACTAATGCCAGGGACAATTGATCTCTACTAATCATGTTATTATCTTTTAGTGTTTAACCTCAAAGGAACAAATTAAAATCAGAGGAACAATCTTATTATAAGGGAAAATGGTATGGCATTGATAAGCAAACCGAGTAAAGGAAATTACAAGACAAAGGTAACTAAATCGATCACTTCTAATATACAATGATAATCTAGTTCATGCAACTAAAATAATCACTCCTAATATGCAATTATAAGTTAGTTTATGCAAGTTAGTTGTTAGATAAATCAATGGTTTTATAAGTTAGTTGGTGATCACAATCATGACAGCATCGATGTCTTTAGAATTTGGGCCTAGAAATAGTACAAGGAGCCAGACACATTGAGCTTTACCACCCCTTCTTGTTGCAGGCACACTCCCATCCCCTTAAACCACACAAACTCGGTTGGTATAAACATAGATTTTCTCCAACCCATCATCCTCATACACAAATGCATCAACCCTATTTAACTCTATAGAGCATTTCCTCATGAGCCAGTTAGCCCCAACAACGGGTGTGCCACTTCTTTTATAATTCATCTTAATGTGACATCATCCAAAAAATTGTCTCTTGGCCTTCCTCTTACTCATGCAATGATGAAATTGGGCTTCAGGGTGAATTTACAAGTGTCCAATGCAAGGTAAAAGTGAAATGAAACCCTTTTCCCTTCTACACATTTACCCAAGTTAACTTTGGAGGTCATTTTTGCAAGTCTTTTCCCATTTACCAAACTTACTAGGCACAAGGATCAGATCGCCATCCTCGTTGAGGCAAGAACACTTCCCTTAAGTGCATTTCCCCACTATCCACCAAAATATCAATCTGTAACAATTTAGTCCATCCAAGATACCAATGTATACATACAACATCACCATCGTAATCCATCACATGCAGTATCTCATTAACCAAACATAAATCATAAATCGTACTATGAAATACATTAAATGGAGAAGGTACCCAATACAAGTATACATCATATCAACTCATCCAACATGTGCATACATCTTAAACTATGACATAGGAAAGATATCCAATCAATCATAGTTAGGTATCCAATCAAACATATCAAGGTATCCAATCAATCATATCAAGTTATCCAATCATACATATAATCATAACAAGCTATCCAATGACATGTACAGATCATTAATCATAATATGAAACCACTCAATGGAAGGATATCCAACACACATATACATCATAAATGATAATATGAAATCACTCCAATGGAAAGGTATCTAACACATGTACACACTTATCATGAAATATCTTTCTGGAAAGGAATCCACATAAGCCACATCCTAACAAGGCATATAGTACACATAATCAAAGTGGAAGGTCTTTATATCAAGGCATCCACATATGCAGGCGTCATATGAAGGTGAATCACATTGTAATACAACATATCATATTATTCTTCATCAAGGGTTATCAAAACTACTCAACCATCATCAAGAATATGCAATACTATCATCGATATCCCTAGCATCGAAACATCAAAAAGTATGTTGGTCGATAAGTATATGTGAAATCTTAACCCTACCTTATGGACTAATCATGTTAATCATCACCCAATAGTTACCAATGTTGCATAGTCACTATCAATAATATTTAATCTTTACAATAAGAATTGTCATTATTCATCATAATCTAGACGATCACATAGGTCTCTAAGTTCATCATACTCAATCATCATTGGAGGCAAGCATGAGGGGACGGTGAGTCCAGAACACCATCTTCTATCAATCAGACTAAAACATCAACACATCATCATATAACATCATATCATATAAAGACTACTCCCCTTCAACCATCAAGGATGTATACATTCATCAGGTCCTACATTTGTCCTATGGTAAGGGAATTTCTAACTAGGAATAATCCTAAAAGAAGAATCCAACTAATAGTATAAAACACTCAAAGTATAGCTAGAGGGTAGCTAGAAATTTGATCATAGTTACTGAAGGGGATCATGACACCTATCACCTACTACAATTTGTCAACAACTAACCATTAGGAAAATTCTACCATAAAAAATCATGGACAACACCCACATAGACCACGAGGTGTTACACTTATATGGGATGATCTCCATATAATTCTTGGTCTTTTGTGGAGATATAATGGCTTACAATTGTTATTATATTTAAGGAATGGATGGATCAAATGTAAGGATTAGTGCAAGTAATACAATTTATTTTATTTTGTTTGTTTGGGGGGGGGCGTTAACTAGGAGGGAAGTTGTTGGTTCTGGAAGCTAAGCCAATGAAGATTTTATTTTGCTTTCAGTTCATATATTGCATAGCATAAATCATGTTAGGGGTAGTTATGGAAACGATGCCTCAAATGTGGGTTCATATCCTCAATTGTTTCATTCCCATTGTAATATTGTTGTTGTTGGATGTGGTCATTGGAACTATTGTTGTTACTTCTAGAATGCATGAAAACAACAACACCGGCAGGGACCTTAAAAGAAACTCATATTTGTTATATAGACTAAGCACCTTCAATTCACATAGAGTCTGATGAGGTTGATGAGGTAGTTGAGTCTGAAAATGAGGAAGAAGAAGTGGATGTCAAATAATTTACTAGTATAGGAGGAGAAGCAAGCTAAAATGGATGAATAAAGGAAATCAAATGTGGAGGCCATATTATTCCTTATTATTCTTCACAGCAAGCCTCGTAGGCTGCAATCTTATTCACTTGATGTAAAAAAAACAATGTTATAATTGTTTGCAACATTTCTTGATTATTGATGTTCTTTAATATGCTTTCACACGTCTAGTTTATCATATAAGAGCTTAATACTTTTTTATTTAATAAAAATTACATGATATAATTAATGATAATTTATCATTATTAAAAATATTTATTAATTTTGAATTCGTCTATTTGGTCATCAATATTAGATAGGTCTCTATTGAACATATCCTCCCTTACCGATTATATTACATGACTCAATCTTCTTTAACAAATTTGTTGGTGTCATGCTATGAAAAGGTGGGTCTTACCTTGATATATTCATTAAAAGCTCTCTTCAATTGACGAAAATGATGGTATGGCTACAAAAATGACCTATGTCCTTCATAGACACACTTATGTAATTTTTTAGAACACTTTGAACAAACTTCCTCACCATAGTGTGGACAAGTGAATAATCCCTTTGTCCTTGGGCATGAACCATAAAAGTAAGAAAAATAGGCATGATGCAACAAGTGTTGATGAATCCCAATGACTTATAAATAGTGAATGATTACAATACTGTTTCAGAATAAAGGTGATACCTGAGCATGCTCCTAGCCCTAAAAAGTTATGCATTGTCCAACAAATTACACAGAATATCGCAAATGGCCTTTCATGTATAGGTCATAAAATATTGTACATATGAATTCCATTCCATAAGAGCAACATCTCCTTTATCAATAGTTCTAATTAAACATATATATCTCTATCTTGACACTTACCAAGCATAATAAGTGACAACATCAAATGTTCTTTCTACGCAGCTATTCAATGAGGGACGTTATAATTTATCAACAAAATGGGCCAAATTGTATAATTTGTAGACTAAAAAGAGAATGGATTCACTCTATCCATCGCTAAGCCAAGTCGTATACTATGTCACTCATGCATAATTTTGTAGGCCATGTATTCTCTATTTTCTTTATTGCCCTAGAGTCTCTAGGAATGCACAACTTGCCTTCTCCACTCCTATTTTTTGCATGTCAATCCACATATTGAACTAAATATTTACAATGAAACAAGAGTTCTGGTCTTGGAATTATGGGCAAGTGGCATTGGAATTTTTCTGGGACATTTTTTCCCTTTACATTAGAGTGGTGGTGAACTGTTTTACATTTTGGACACACAGAATTATCTTTACATTGTTGTTTGTATAATATACAATATTTTGGACATGCATAATATACTTTGTAATCAACACCCAAAGCATAAAACAATTTTGTGGCATATTTACATGTACTAGGATGTATGTTGCCAATGGAAACAATTTATCCTGCAACAAATTGATCCAAACTAACATTATCAACTAAGTAACAATTGCAATTAAAAAATTAACAAGATTAAAGAACTCATAATGCACATTATACTATAGTACACATCACATTTTATACCTTAACAAAGACATAAAGCTATTATCTGACAATCCATGTGTTGTTTTCATATTATACAACATTTGAATAGTAGTCAACTTAGAGCACTTTGCTTTACCAATAACTGTTAAAAGAGGTGTCTTCGTTGTCAGCATTAAACGCACAGGTCCAAGACCATGGTCTATAATGCCTTCATTGTTATGGAAATTTACTTCCTATGGTTTTTGGGTCAAAACCACAAGAGATCATAACCCAAGGAAACTTCTCTCGGACTCTAATTAAACAATCAATTAGGAATAACCACCGACAATAACTAACTTTTCATAAAAAGGGAAGAAGAACACACCTGGAATCTTATGTGTGAAGTAGATCCCACTTGAGGTCTTTCACTGTGGAAGTGATTTGCAACAAACCCTTGAAAGTCTTGCAAACAAAGAACTATACAACTGCAAGAAATTAGTTATCCACTAACTAACTCAATATGATCAATTCAAATTCAATGTTAGATTCAAAAAAACATACACATCATATCACCAAAATCATAAATTAACACAAAGAATTGGACAAGAATGAGAGTTCCTTTTATTAATGACAGCAAAAGGGGTTGATTTCAACATGTAAACATTGATGGGTGTTCTATATGTACTAAAAACACACTAAAAACCCTCAATTAAATTGTCAACCCGGGGTAAGTAAACTTAGAGTTGTAGCAAAATATATGCCAAGGTAGAAGGGTTGGTAGTAGTATAGTCTAACTAAGGAAGTGGCTATCTAAGGGTTAATCTACTCAAACAAAGCTATCTAATGAGAAAACCATACTAAGCAACTTGAAACTATGTAACCTAAGTACTTTTGGATCAAGGATCGATGGATAGTTCTAAGAAAGCAAGTAAAAATCCTACTTGAAGCAAACTAGTTCAACAATAAGCAATAAGCAATAAGCAAACTATTTTAAGCATAAAAATAAGCAAATAACAAAAGAAAACTACTTTAACTTGCCTACCTAAATTCAATGAGCAACTACCCTATGAAAGCAAGTAAATAAACAAGCAAGCAACTATTCTATTAAAGCAAGTAAGCAAAACAACTAACTAACCTATTAAAGCAAGTAAACAACTAACTACTCTAAGATAACTTCTATTGCAAGTAATCAAATTAAAACTTCTCATTGAACAACTATCTAGCCTAAGAGGCAAGTGAACTATATTCTTAATTCAGACTTCAAAACTATTTCTAATTCATAAAAGGAAATCTATTTAATTGAAAGCAAGAAG
>ML781101.1:68698-79138 GCA_009831015.1 Picea engelmannii | reverse complement strand
CGTTTTTATCTCTATCCTCTACTTTGTCTACTACTCCTTAGATATTGTATGACCACCACGGTGGTATTTATAAGATTTAAAGACCAAGTGGTCGACCACAGGAGGGTCGAACCACTTCTAAAAATGGCAAATTACATTAATGGTGCCCTAACTGCCGAAATAGAGCGAGCCAATAATCGCCCTGCTCAACAACCTAAACTGAGTTGTCAAGAGTTCAGTAGCTGAAGGGGGTAAGCACGAGCAAAACCCATGTTCCTGATTTTCCCACCACTCGCTGCCAATACCATAACCGCCAAATCGTGCATCATTTTTGTGCAAGACGCAGTGCTGGATGAAGAGCCGGACCGGGTACCGAATCGAGTACTGGAAGGGGTGTCGGAAGCTGAAACGTGATGCGTTTTTTCCCTGTAACACCAAAAAACATGAATTAGATCCTTGAAAACATAAAAACATGATAAATTATACTCAATATCAACATTAAACATGAATCATACATGCCTGGTGTAGATCATACCGTTTTAGCACAAAATTATTCAAAAAGATTCTCCAAAACATGAAAAACACATATGTACATTCGTCAAAAGTGTCTAATAACTGTCATAAAATTGATCATATCATGGGCCCAACATTACCCCCACACTTAAGATTTTGCAGGTCCCACTGCAAAAAATAAATTACCCCTCATGACTAAACTTGTTGAGGAGGATCAGCTTTGGAAGCTTCTCCTTCTTTCTATGAAGACTTTGTCTTATGCCTCTTGTGTTGCTTCAGTTGTGCTCTGAGGCTGCGGTTGGATTTCAACAAGCTTCTTGGATTTTTGTTCCAGTAAAGAATGGTTTGTGCAAGGGGGTTTGGAGTTCTTGGAGAGCGGGGCTTGGATGGAGAGATAGTTCTTAGGCTAAATGGATTTTTTCCGGTCTTAATTGTCAAGTGAGGATTTGAAAATTGATACATAAATCCATCCCAAGTTTGCCCATGTTTCTCTAATTCGGCTAGAACAAGGAGTTTGATTAAGCCATGGTGAAAGTGGTTGTTGTGGGGGTTGTTTACATTCTTCGTCACTTGAGAGTACATCTTATCTAAGCTCTTTAAAAATTATAAGGGAAAATTCAATTGTTTATTGAACTGAAAGTGGGCTAACAATCGAAAATGGAAAGCTTAAAAATAGAGTATCTACCTTCACTATGTCAACAAGACATTGAAGGCACCATTGCGGCAAGATTTGGAAATGAAAGACAGTATTGTCTTGGAAGAGTCAATGAACACTTGGAGATGCTCCTGAAAAAGGACAACATTGACATCAAGCTTCAGAGACACGTGGCCAGGAACTACTACATCAGAAAATGGATTAGGAAAACTCACAAAAAGTGTTATACAAGACCACGTTGTGTTTTTTACTCTATTTTTGGTCATCATTTTAAAAAGATGTTTTTGACCACATAAAGATGAATTTTGGAAAACCAAAGGAGGTTATTTCTAATGACATACCAAATCATAATAACCTCTTTCATTTTTTCACAGGTATCATATGTTGGGAGATATTCAACTTTCTTGAAGGACCTATTTCAAAAAATAAAATTTTCCAATTTAATTTCTTGTGTTAGTCATTATTTTCAAAACAAGTTTTTGACCAAATAAAGATGAATTTTGGAAAACCAAAGGAGGTTTTTTCTAAGGACATACCAAATAATAATAACCTCCTTCAGTATTTACACAAGTATCATATAGTGGGATATATTCAACTTTCTTGGAGGCCCATCTTAGAAAATCAAATTCTCCAATTTAATTTCTTGTTTTAGTCATTATGTTGTGGCACGTATTCCAAGAACATGGGAATGAATTTCACAAAACTGAGAGAGTTTTATCTTAAAAACAACCTTATATAAAACAACCTCTCATATTTTTGTAAAATATGTTATGGTTAAATATTTATAGCCCCATATTTGACCCCTATTTTTTTGTTGCACTTCTGTCACAGTTGTTGTGCTTTTGGACAGTTTATTTTCAAATCAATTGTGAAGGGGTTATATGTATATTTTTGCTTGGATTAGTGACTCCAAAGTGTAGAGTACATATTCATATTTCCATTCATAACTTTTGAATTAAATAACTCATCAAGGAAGTCCTTCAAAAAAAAATTCTCTTCTACTACAATTTGTTGCCACCTCCATGTTTTCCTATGATTGTTTCAAAGTTATTTGCACTGTTTTGGAAGAAACTATCATGTTATGTTACAGATTATTATTATGCATGGATTCATGATCTCATTCCCATGTTGAACTCGCTGCATCTACCCTATACACAATGACAAATCCTAAATGCTATTGAGTATACCTACCTTGCCCCATTCTATCTTTGCAACTCATCTTTTGGAAACCCTGGCCTAGCTCCCTAGACCTAGATTCTCATCGAGAAAAATACAAATCAAAACCATACTGAGCTAAATACATAGCCTAATACAAAGCCACTTAACCTTGTTCCTCTGTTCATAGGTGTGTAACATGGATCTGTAGTGATTTTACAATGTGTTATTGATCTGTAATTGTCACAAAGAACCAGTTAAGTATAAGAAGTCTTCTATAGCATAAACATAAAAATGGACAATAAGCTTATAACACACACAATGATGTCAACAGTATATAATTTAGCACACCAATACAAACAACTCCTGATATAATATCCCAAGACATTGCAAAAAGACAGTATGATAGAATTTTAACAGAAATCCTACTTCCTTTTCTCATGGGTTTTGATATACAAATGGGAAGTGCTTAGTGTTCTTTTTATCTCGGGAAACTCCCCCCAGACTGAAGATATGGCACATCCTCGTGCCATGAATTAGAAATAGGTCTTTACTGTTTTGAGAGGGGGGTTAGATTAGCTCCTCTTTATCCACTCTTTGGAGTATCCCTTAGCTCCAGAGATGTTCTGAAATTTGGGTTTGAAAACCCTGTTATAGCCTGCTCTTGGCAACTGGTGGTGTTTAAACCAGTGGTCTCCAACTCTTAGGAGCTTTGTGGCTGAGGAAATTGATTCCTTAGAGACCAAAAACATAGTGAATAGGAGCAGAGGAAAGATAAGAGTGTTCCATTATTATTTTTTTTTCCATCGTGCTCACACAATCCATTCCTCTATCTCTCATTTTATAAGGCATGTAATCATAACTCTGTAATGACTAGTCTGTAATGAAAATAAACCAATTAAGTGATCTGTTAAGGAGATGTACAACAATTTATAACACACATGGAATTAACATTTCGAAAATAAAACGACTGTTGTGTAATAGCCTATATCATGAAAACAATACACATAGTTTTTACAAAGATTTATTTCTTCTAGGCAATGTTATCATTTGTCAACTCATGAACCCTTACCCCACACCTAAGTATTGTGACACCTCACAATCAAAAGTATAGGAAACCAATCAGTTCCCCCAATAGCCGAAGATTTATAGTATGTCAAGTGTAAAGATAAATTTCACAGATTGGTCTGACGAGATGGTTAGAAGATGGCCCCACCTATAAGATAATAGATCCTATATATAGATAAGAAGAGGTAGGCAAGAGAGTTTCAAGATAGCCTCAGAGTTAGTTCCCAATGGAAAGTTTATGGAGATCATTAAACTTAGCTTAACCATACATACTTCATGTCATCTTTGTCTACAAGTAATGTCGTACATCGGGACAAGTTTAAATTTATTATTTATTTATTTTGTCAAATTATCATCCTCGCTAGGTAGAATGCCCCGTTGCCAGCAAGCTTGTTCAGTACTCCGGCGGATTTACCTAGTCATACCACAGGCTGGTACCCATTGCCAGTAGACCTGTTCAGTATCTCGACGGGTTAGCCTCTTACACCCTCAGAGACTGGCCCTCCATCTTTTAATATTTTAGTATAAGATTGTTTTATGCAAGAAGATGGGGGGACTTCTTTGAAAACAATTTTTACTTTCTTTTTTCAATTGGGATGGTATTTATGTTAGAGGATGACTTTCCGTTGTATTCCTTAGTGATTGTCCTGATGTAAGGGGTACTTAAGTGGACGTGGCCTGTCTAAAGATATGATATAATCAAGTTATTTAGTGTGTAGTGGATGGTACCATTGAGAAAGAACAGAAAGGTATCTCAAGGCTCAACTCACTTTCTTCTTTTGTAAGTTATTGTGATGTTTCCATGACTAACTGCTAATAAGACCTCCTTGTTACTCTTTAATAAAGATACTTTGCTCACTTACTCAGGTTTCTTAGAGAAATTGTACGAGATTCCTCTAAGCTTGATGGTTATGGTGTCACTTCCTTATATAGTGGTGAAGGTTTTCAAGAGAAACTGCTTCTTAAAATGCCTTGAGAAAAAGAAGATGAAAATATTTTGCAAAAACATGGCTAACTACAACAAGTCATTATTCATTTGATGCTTAGCAGACAACAAGGTTCAAGTATAGCAATTTTTTTGAAGAAAATCCTTCTTTTATATTTCCTTGGAATTGTCTACCCTTGGTGATATAAATACCTACAGAGATCTCTAAAACTGTTTGCAAAAATCACACTCTAAGATATAATAAACTAATGAGATCAAGGAGATCAAGTCATAGGAACATGTATCTCATAGTTCTTTTATTAAAATAAAATGTAAAATGAAGTTGCAATAGACTTTAAGCTAAACTAACAACATGCATCTTTTATTTACTATCCTACCCTACCTAAAAAGAAAGGGAAAATCTTGATTCAAGTGTAAGAACTCTTCCAATGTAACCATGTGCGGAGAAAGATAAGAAACATACTCATATCCGCATATGAAAAAGTTATCGCGGTGATTACCTGGATATGAAGAACTAACCAACCTACTTGTTTTGGCATCAGAAGGTGTTGAAGAAGAGAATAGTATTGTTGCTTGATGACCTCTTGAAACCAAATTTCAATGTAATCTTGATGTTCATCAACAATAATTTCTATGCTCTCCTTCATCATGCTATGCACATCCTCTTCTTCTAGATGATTGGTTTCTGAAATACATAAAGGATCTGATGAGATGGATGTTGAGAACTCCTCAATCTTAGGTCTTAATGATTTCTCTCCATTGGGTGTAGTTCATAATTTTTCAGCTTCCTTCGCATTTTGGAAAGGAAAATTATTTTGTAGCTCATAGGACCTTGATTCTTCTAATATTTTTGGAGAGGTATTCAAGTTCTTGGTTATTGTCAAGACGTTTTGTTCCTGAGAAGAAGAGATCCCAGCTATTGTTAGGATTTGAGAAAGTTCCCTCAGGCTAATAGTTGCTTTTGAGTTCATATTTCCATTTGATAAAACTTGGTTCACCCAAAGATGATTTCCACAAAGTTAGGATCTCCTGATGGTGGTAAGAAAACAAAGGTTGTATTGTTTGGTTCTGTGGAAGGCTCAAGTGGTCTTGCCTCCTGTCCCACTATTATTGATGCTTCAATTTTTTGTTCTATAGTGCTCCCTGTCTTAGTCTCTTCACAGACAACTCTAGCTCTTTGGGTTGAGCTAACTCTTGTTTTTCGGTATCGGTTTGCGGAGTTTATGAGTGGAACGTTCCTTCCCCCAAAAAAGGTTGGAAGGAACCTTGGTTGAAAGATTCAATTTAGATTTAATGTCTCTACCTTTTGGGTATCTAGGTATGTTCATGAAAGAAAACAAAAAGAAAAAGAAAAACTACCATTGGGTTTGGGGGAGCCTGCAATAGCAGATGTGCGGGTTCTTACCTCTCATCTTAAATTTCCCCCACCACCAATCTAATGCTAAGGTCTAGGAATAATATATTTCCTAACTTCTTCTTACCTTGAGACAACTCCCTGGCAATGGCGCCAAAAATGATGGGTGTTCTATATGTACTAAAAACACACTAAAAACCCTCAATTAAATTGTCAACCCGGGGTAAGTAAACTTAGAGTTGTAGCAAAATATATGCCAAGGTAGAAGGGTTGGTAGTAGTAGTATAGTCTAACTATGGAAGTGGCTATCTAAGGGTTAATCTACTCAAGCAAAGCTATTTAATGAGAAAACCATACTAAGCAACTTGAAACTATGTAACCTAAGTACTTTTGGATCAAGGATCGATGGATATTTCTAAGAAAGCAAGTAAAAACCCTACTTGAAGCAAACTGGTTCAACAATAAGCAAAAGAAAACTATTTTAAGCATAAAAATAAGCAAATAACAAAAGAAAACTACTTTAACTTGCCTACCTAAATTCAATGAGCAACTACCCTATGAAAGCAAGTAAATAAACAAGCAAACAACTATTCTATTAAAGCAAGTAAACAAGTAAGAAAAACAACTAACTAACATATTAAAGCAAGTAAACATCTAACTACTCTAAGATAACTTCTACTGCAAGTAATCGAATTAAAACTTCTCATTGAACAACTATCTAGCCTAAGAGGAAAGTGAACTATATTCTTAATTCAGACTTCAAAACTATTTCTAATTCATAAAACAAAATCTATTTAATTGAAAGCAAGGACTAACAATTAACCTTTAATCTATGATAAACAAACTGCTCTTTAATCTATCAAAGCAAAAGACTATCTACCCTACAACAACGATAAAACTATATTCTGATCTACGAAAGAAAGAAACTATATCTTTTAATCTACGAAAGCAAGAAACTATATCTTCTGATCTACGAAAGAAAGAAACTATATTTTAACCTACGAAAACTCAAATATAGTGTTGGTGGTTGTGTGAATGTCTCTGGTGTCGTATAATATCTCTATGGCACTTGACAACAAAGGGTAATTCAAGTGGTATAAGTTGTACACTGATCTCAATAGCAAAGTGAAAGGTATGGATTAAACAATCCAATGAGAATTTAGCCATTATGGAAACAATGTTAATTACCCTGCATATTCATGGAATTATTAACCATCAACAATATAACGAGATTTTAATTATAGTCTAGGCTATGTAAGTGTTGTGGCCAGTGTAACAACTCCTTTAATTATATTTTTGTGCTACTGTTGTATGTGAAATATTGTTTCAGCATCGCAAATCACGGACTGTTTCAGCAACGGGATTTGCGTATTGTTTGACAGTTTCAGCAACGTGGTCTTCAAGCAGCAACAATATATTAACTGCAGTCTTCAAACTGTTTTAGCAACTATATATTTCTGATTAATGGCTAAGTATGAAAGTAATGTAAAATTACATGTAAAACATATTAAACATATAGCAAAGAGAAGAAACGTTATATACCTTTGGAAAAATAGATTAAGGTGATAATGTAAGCTTAAATATGAGCGGGAAAAGGATGTAATGATAAGAAAAAGTATGCGCAAAATGGTACATTATAGGTTCCTAACATCCCCCCCAACTAAAAAGGTTGCATGTCCTCAGGCAACTTCAATCTGAATCAAAATCCGGATACTGACTCTGGGCATGCAAATTACTTAAGCAGTAGCTGTAGAAAGTATTGTCTGTTGGGGCTCTGAATCCTTGAACATGTTGTAGCCTTTGTCAGGTTGTTGCTTCAACCTTCTTGGGAAACCTATGATGAACTTGATACTTCTCTTCTGGCATCCACAAAATGGGAAAATGGAACTGATAGCCTATCCAATTTTAAGCGCATTGCTGGACACATTTGATGTAACTAGGTACCCGGAAGATTGTTGTCTCAAGATTGGTAGAACTAAAGGGATTGTGCTCCTCCCTTTTCTCAGAAGATTGTTGCCAAAACATGTTATTTTCTTTTAGGGCAGCAGTCTCTGTGGATTTAATAAACTGTTGACAATCTTGAAGTATTGTTGCATGTAGTTGCCGCATATGTTGAATCATCCCTGGTTTCTTCAAAATTTGATAATATTCTACAACAAAAGTGGCAGCGTTCTGTGGTTCTAGCCGTATCCAGAGGAGACGGTTATCTTCATTATGCCTGGCAGCTAGAAAATCATTCTGCCACGTAATTTGGTTGGCAAGGAAGGAGGGGAGTGCCCGAATCTAGATATCACCAACAAGAGGATTAAGATTAAGCTGTCTGTTCTCAGGAATGGCTTCATTATGAAGATATAACTCACATAGTAGATGTTGATCAATAGTAGAGGCTTCTGCAAAAGTTTGAACAAAATCTTCTGGTTTGACACTGCATAGGGTCTTCCATCTTTGATTGATTTCATCTGAAAGAATGCAAGTCGTTCTGTAAGGAAAAGAGAGTAATTTGAGGATGGTTTTCTAACAGCCAACAATTTTTGTACCAAATCGAACATCAGGAGCAATTTGTTTTTTAACTCCTCATTCTGCTTCTTATGGGCACGAGATTCTTTGCGTGTTTGCTCCAAATATTCCCAGTTTGAATATATGTGGTTCAGTCAAAATAGTTTGTGCTCCTACAAGCTTTTGTCTTGTATAATAGCAGACTCTTTTTTCCATTTGTTCATTATTACATGCTCATTCCATGGTTGAGTTTGTGTTCCAGCATCACAAGTGGTAGGCTGAGGTAGAGTCTGAGTGGCTTGTTCCACAAACGTAGAGGTATTGATATTGCCAGGAGGGGCAGATTCATCAATAGGCAGAGTTTGAGTAGCTTCACTAATGAAAACAGAAGCTTCATATTTAACAGTTGTTGTAGGCCAGGGTTCCTGTATATTAGCTTTGTTTTTTGGAGTTTTTGAAGGTCCTACTAGTTCTTGTGTAACAGTAAGGCGTTCCTCTTTTTTAACTGCAAAAGTCGTAGGTGCAGGGGAAACTCCAGGCATTGGGATTTGAACCACTTTGTAGCCTACTTGATCATAAATATCCCCACATTGGTTGCACATATACTCTCTATACTGATCATCTTTTGTGTTTTTCTCTGCCATGGCCGCTACGCGAGCTAAGGTATACAAATTAAGTTCCATGTCATAGGCTTCCTTTTCCATTACCAGCTCTTGCTTGTAAGATTCCAATTCTGATCTTAGAAACTCATTCTCTTGTAAGAGATAAGCCATTGTTGGTTCTAGTTGTTGATCTATCATAGGTGTATCAAGAGGGGTGACTGGTTTTTGTGTAATGGTCACAACCTCAGTAGCTGGTTCTTGTGGAGCAGCTACAAAATCAGCAGTTGATTATTGTGTTTCAGCTACTTGATGTAAAGAAAATAGTGTTGCAGCACCCTGGGCATGTGATTCTTGTATTTCAGGAATAAATTCAATAGCTGGTTCTTGTGTTTCAGTTGTAGCTAGTTCTTGTGTAACAGCTACAGCTGGTTCTTGTGTAACAACTACTGAATGAGTAGCTGGTTCTTGTGTGATAGCTATTGAATGAGTAGTTGGTTCTTGTGACAGCTATTTGATGTAAAGAAAATGATGTTGCAGCACCCTGGGCATCTGATTCTTGTATTTCAGGAATAAAGTCAGCAATTGGTTCTTGTGTTTCAACTGTAGCTAGTTCTTGTGTAACAACTATAGTTGGTTCTTCTGTAATAGATACTGAATGAGTAGTTGGTTCTTGTGTGACAGCTACTGAATGAGTAGCTGGTTCTTGTGTGACAACTAATTGATGTAAAGAAAATGATGTTGCAGCACCCTAGGCCTCTGGTTCTTGTGTTTCAGTGCCCGTGGGTTGAACAGGTAAAAATTATGGGGTTTGGGAGGGTGGAGGTGTATGGGCTTTTATCAAAATGGGTTGGGGGTTTAGGGTAGTGGCAGTAATTGCTACTTTGGTTGAAGCCCTCGTTCATTTTTTAGGTAAAAAGGCAGGAAAAGTAGTAGTTTTCTTCTTTCTTTTACAAGTGGGTTTTTCCTCAGTGATGGAGCAGGGAGGGTTATCAGGTTTATTTGCTTCAGAATCATCGCTAAGGATATGAACAGTAGGAGTAGATGATTCTGG
Organism: Picea engelmannii; assembly: GCA_009831015.1. NCBI lineage: Eukaryota > Viridiplantae > Streptophyta > Pinopsida > Pinales > Pinaceae > Picea > Picea engelmannii. Next base: position 69,319 of record ML781101.1, on the reverse strand, counting down.
TAAATTGTGGGGTGGAATTGGTATGGTAGGAGGGTTAATTAGATCAATTGGATCTGTAGACGGATTAATAGGTATTTCCGGAGGGTCAGGAAGGTTTTGTGGTTGCTCTTCATGAGGATTTTCAGGATGTTCAGCAGCTTCCTGAGGGTTTATGGGTGGATTGTTTAGGAGAGGGTTTTGTTGGGAAAAACCCTTTTGGATGAGTAATTGAACGAGACTGTGATGGGTGAGGGAAAGTGTTATCACTGAAATTTCGTCCGCACATGGCGACAAGAACTCCGCATCATCAAAACAGGACTGAAGTCATTCATGGAATAGGATTAATTCCACAGCATTGCAAAAGGGTCAAAAACTATACCAAGTGACCAAAAAATTGAAGGGTGCTTTACAGAATCTGGGTGCGCGCGCATATGCGCGGAACAATAACGTACAATGCGCGCATGCGCGCACGATGCACAGCTGTTGGGCGAAAAACCCGCACACCTGCTAAACGACGCATTTATTGAAATTGGTCGGCCTCCCAACCACTAATGGATCAGCTCCCAAGTCGATTTGACACCAAATCCAAGCTCAATCCGCATGGTGGGCTGGTCAAAGACCTAATTGAGCCCTAAAGAGCCC
>ML781101.1:45495-68598 GCA_009831015.1 Picea engelmannii | reverse complement strand
TTTAATTTTTTAGCATTGGTAATGTAATCATAACTTCTGCATAATATGTCAAACTCGAAAAGGAATTCATCAGGATCTTCAGAAGATAAACCATGAAAGTTAGGTAAAGCTGAAAGTGAAATATTCTTCATGGGAGCTACTCCTCTAAGAAGATCACCAATAGGAAATCCTAAGTTAGAAAAATGGTTTTCATCGTTTACCTCTCCTTCATGACCTACCTGTTCTTCATGGTGCAGTTCTTCATTATATCCATCCATGGTTTCTTCTGTTTGTTCCCCTACTGCACTTGCTCGATCCTCAATGTTTTCTGCTAGTTTCTCAATTGTCTTCATTTCAAAGTTCACTTGAAAGGAAGGTTGAGGCCTTGGTTTTCGAGAGCTTGGTCGTTGAGGAACAAAAGGTTCAGATTTTGATATAATCTTATCGATAAAAGTCTTTCTTCCTCCCCTTCCTCTGCCCCTGCCACCTGTAGGGTCAGTTTCCTTGGGGGGTCCGCGTCCTCTCATGCAATCTGTACATCTGAAAGAAAAACATAAATGCTTTTGAAATCTATAATTGCCTTCCCCGGAAACGGCGCCAAAATGTTGGTCACTATAATTGTTTATTAATTAAAACAATCAAGTGTTACATAAATTGTCAACCCAGGGAAAATGAACCTTTCAGCATACTACAAAGAAGACTAACTATTATGTAACAGAGAACAGGACCCTATTCCCCAAAGTAGAAATCTTCAGCACCTGTCTCTAACTATCACACTTTGATAAACTCATTCTACAAACAGAATCACCAATCAAAATGATCAACAATTACCTAGGAATGAATTGTATGAAAACTATGCAACAATCAGTTGAAACAGAGTTTCAGCAAAATAGAGTTTTAACAAGGCATGAATAAAAACAATACTTAACACACTATAGAAACTAATGGGTGAATCTTGTGAAGAATGTGGGCCCTCTCCTTCTCACAAGATTCCCCGGAAATGAAAGGGAACTAAGAATAAATGCTCAAAATGATCTTTTATTCATCTGTCCAATGTGACAAGTTACAATATCAAAAGTGAACACGCTCCTTCTCTATAATTCCCTTCTAGCTAAGTCTTTTGTAATCTCCCCTCTAATGTTGATTTCTCCCCTATTTAAAGAGGAGAATCCTCTTAATAAAATTACATGTGTACATACAAATCCTATTATTAATCTAATCTAATCTTCTATGTTGGAATAGGATATTATGATCTTCCGTAGCAAAATGTTGTTACAATGGTTGTGGCTTGAGGTACAATTGTTGTGGCCAGTGTAACATCTCCTTTAATTATCTTTTCTTGTTACTATTGTATGTGAAATATTGTTTCAGCATCGCAAATCATGGACTGTTTCAGCAACGGGATTTGCGTACTGTTTGACTATTTCAACAACGTGGTCGTCAAGCAACAATGATGGTTGTAATGGTGATGGATTGAGGTACAGTTGTTGCAGCCAGTGTAACAGCTCCTTTAATTATCTTTTCTTGTTACTGTTGTATGTGAAATACTGTTTCAGCATCGCAAATCACGGACTGTTTCAGCAATGGGATTTGTGTACTGTTTGACTGTTTCAGCAATGTGGTCTTCAAGAAGCAACGATATATTAACTTTCTTCAAACTGTTTTAGCAACTATATATTTTTTATTAATGGCTAAGTATGAAAGTAATGTAAAATTACATGTAAAACAAGTTAAACATATAGCAAAGAGAAGAAACATTATATGTCTTTGGAAAAATAGATTAAGGTGATAATATAAGCTTAAATATGAGCGGGAAAATGATGTAATGATAGCAAAAAGTATGAGCAAAAAGGTACATTATAGGGTCCTAACAGTAAGCAAACTCATAATCAAATTTAATCATTAACTAAGAATTGGAATTGTAATTGCAATCTAATTCTAGGAAAGAAAGTACATAAAATGAAACGATGTTATATCTATTCTAACAATTCAAAATGCAAGAAGGAAAATGCTTAAAAACAGAAATTAAAACATGACATATAAAAAGTAAACTAATGAATACATTAACTAACAACTAGTTAAGCAAGATCTACCTAACAATGGAATAAGCAATATACAATTAAAAACTGAAACTAACCCTATCCATCCACTGAATCCTTGTTAAAAAAGCATAAACTAAAACTTTGTTCTCCTCTATTTTAACTTCCATTTTAAATTTCATTTTAAAAGCATAAATAAAATTCAATCTAACATCTAATTGCACACGGGGTTAGTGTATGAGTTTGCAAACTCGTTCCTAATTATGAAATCAATGCATATTAACAAAAAGCCTTCATACTAACCTACAAAAGAGAATTAAAACAGTTAAACTACAACAACAAATTAGATAACAAAGAAATCAAAGAACAGTTCATGTACATGAAATAAAAAGACATCTAAGCTATGAAATGCATAAATAACACATAGAACAGTTACCAGACTGTTGGTGGGCCCCCCAGCAAGTCATGGTCACTTCTCAAATGCACACCACGAGCTTGGAAAAATGATTTCACCATTAAAACTTGAAAAACGCAATCTTATACAATTTTGGCAATTGAAAAATGCAAAAACAGAGGAAAAAGTTTTTATCTCTATCCTCTACTTTGTCTACTGCTCCTTAGCTATTGTATGACCACCACGGTGGTATTTATAAGATTTACAGACCAAGTGGTTGACCATAGGAGGGTCGAACCACTTCTAAAAATGAAAAATTACATTAATGGTGCCCTAACTGCCGAAATAGAGCGAGCCAATAATCACCCTGCTCAACAACCTAAACTATGTTGTCAAGAGTTCAGTAGCTGGAGGGGATAAGCATGTGCAAAACCCATGTTCCTGATTCGCCCACCACTGGCCGTCAATACCATAACTGTCAAATCGCCCATCATTTTTGTGCAAGACGCAATGTTGGACGAAGTGTCGGACTAGGTACCTGATCGAGTACTGGAAGGGGTGCCGGAAGCAGAAACGTGATGCGTTTTTTCCCTGTAACACCAAAAAAATTGAATTAGATCCTTGGAAACATAAAAATGTGATAAATTATACTCAATATCAACATTAAACACGAATCATACATACCTGGTGTAGATCATACCGTTTTAGCACAAAATTATTCAAAAAGCTTCTACAAAACATGAAAAACACATATGTACATTTGGCAAAAGTGTCTAATAATTGTCATAAAATTGATCATATCCTGGGCCCAACATTACCCCCACACTTAAGATTTTGCAGGTCCCACTGCAAAAAAGAACTTACCCCTCATGACTAAGCTTGTTGAGGAGGATCATCTTTGGAAGCTTCTCCTTCTTGCTGTGAAGACTGTGCCTTATGCCTCTTGTGTTGATTCAGTTGTGCTCTGAGGCTACGGTTGGATTTCAACAATCTTCTTGGATTTTTGTTCCAGTAAAGAAATGGTTTGTGCAAGGGGGTTTGGAGTTCTTGGAGAGCGGATCTTGGATGGAGAGATAGTTCTTAGGCTAAGTGGATTTTTTCCGGTCTTAATTGTCAAGTGAGGGTTTGCAAATTGATAGATAAATACATCCCAAGTTTGCCCCTGTTTCTCTAATTCGGCTAGAACAAGGAGTTTGATTAAGCCATGGTGAAAGAGGTTGTTGTGGGGATTGTTTACATTCTTCCTCACTTGAAATTACATCTTATCCAAGCTCTTTAAAAAGTAGAATGGAAAACTCAATTGTTTATTGAACTTAAAGTGGGCTAACAATCGAAAATGGAAAGCTTAAAAACAAAGTATCTACCTTCACTATGTCAACAAGACATTGAAGGCACCATTGCGGCAAGATTTGAAAAGGACAGAGAGTATTATCTTGGAAGTGTCAATGAACACCTAGAGATTCTCCTAAAAAAGGCCAACATGGACATCAAGCTTTAGAGACACATGGCTAGGAACTACTTCATCAGAAAATGGATCAAGAAAACTCACAAAAAGTGTTTTACAAGACCACGTTGCGCTTTTGACTATGTTTTTGGTCATCATTTTAAAAAGATGTTTTTGACCACATAAAGATGAATTTTGGAAAACCAAAGGAGGTTATTTCTAATGAAATACCAAATCACAGTAACCTCTTTCAATTTTTACACAGGTATCATATATTGGGAGATATTCAACTTTCTTGGAGACCTATTTCAAAAAATAAAATTTTCCAATTTAATTTCTTGTTTTAGTCCTTATTTTCAAAACAGGTTTTTGACCAAATAAAGATTAATTTTGGAAAAACAATGGAGTTTTATTCTAAGGACATACCAAATAATAATAAACTCCTTCAATATTTACACAGGTAGCATATAGTGGGATATATTCAACTTTCTTGGAGGCCCATCTCAGAAAATCAAATTCTCCAATTTAATTTCCTGTTTTAGTCATTATGTTGTGGCACATATTCCAAGAACATGGGAATGAATTTCACAAAACTGAGAGATTTTATAATAAGAACAACCTTATCTACAAAAACCTCTCATATTTTTGTAAAATATGTTATGGTTAAAAAGTTATAGCCCCATATTTTTCTGTTGTGCTTCTGTCACAGTTGTTGCGCTTTTAGACATTTTGTTTTCAAATCAATTGTGAAGGGGTTATATGTATATTTTTGCTTGGATTAGTGACTCCAGAGTGTAGAGGAAATATTCATATTTCCATTCATAACTTTTGCATTAAATAACTCATCGAGGAAGGCCTTCAAAAATTGTTGCTCTTCTACTACAATTTGTTGCCACCTCCATGCTTTCCTATGATTGTTTCAAAGTTATTTGCACTATTTTGGAAGAAATTGTCAGGTTATGTTACAGCTTCCTCTTATGTATGGATTCATGATCTCATTCCCATGTTGAACTCGCCGCATCTACCCTATACGCAATGACAAATCCTAAATGCTACTGAGTATACCTACCTTGCCCCATTCTATCTTTGCAACTCATCTTTTGGAAATGTTGGCCTAGCTCCCTAGACCTAGATTCTCATCCAGAAAACTCCAAATCAAAACCATACAGAGATAAATACCTAGCCTAATACAGAGCCACTTAACCTTGTTCCTCTGTTCATAGGTGTGTAACACAGATCTGTAGTGAGTTTAACAACGTGTTATTGATATGTAATTGTCACAAAGAGCCAGTTAAGTATACGAAGTATTCTATAGCATAAACATAAAAATGCACAGTTAGCTTATAACACACACAATGATGTCATTAGTATATAATTTATCATACCAATACAAACAATTGCTGATATAATATCCCAAGACATTGTAAAAAGACAGCATGATAGAATTTTGACAGAAATCCTACTTCCTCTTCTCATGGGTTTTTCTATACAAATGGGCAGTGCTTAGCGTTTTTTTTAGCTCAGGAAACTCCCCCCAGACCGAAGATATGGCATGTCCTCATGCCATGAATAATAAATAGGTCTTTATTGTTTTGAGAGGGGGGTTATATTAGCTCCTCTTTTATCCACTCTTTGGAGTATCCCTTAGCTCCATAGATTTTCTGAAATTCGGGTTTGAAAACCTTGTTATAGCTTGCTCTCGGCAACTGGTGGTGTTTAAACCAGTGGTCTCCAACTCTTAGGAGCTTTGTGGCTAAGGAAATTGATTCCTCAAAGACCACGAATACAGTGAATAGGAGCAGAGGCAGGATAAGAGTGTTCCATTATTATTTGTTTTGCCATCGTGCTCACACAATCCATTCCTCTATCTCGCATTTTATAAGGCATGTAATCATAACTCTATAATGAATAGTCTGTAACGACAATAAACCAATTAAGTGATCTGTTAAGGAGATGTACAACAGTTTATAACACACATGGAATTAGCATTTCTAAAATAAAATGATTGTTGATGTAATAGCCTATATCATGAAAACAATACACATAAATTTTTACAAAGATTTACTTCTTCTGGGCAATGTTATCATTTGTCAACTCATGAACCCCCACCCCACACCTAAGTATTGTGACACCTCACAATCAAAAGTATAGGAAACCAGTCAGATCCCCCAATAGCCGAAGATTTATAGTATGCCAAGTGTAAAGATAAATTTCACAGATTCGTCTGACGAGACGGTTAGAAGATGGCCCCACCTATAGGATAAGAGATCCTATATATAGATAAGAAGAGGTAGGCAAGAGAGTTTCAAGATAGCCTCAGATTTAGTTTCCAATGGAAAGTTTATGGAGTTCATTAACCTTATCTTAACCATACATACTTCATGTCATCTTTGTCTACAACTAATGTCGTACATCAGGACAAGTTTAAATTTATTATTAATTTTTTTTTTTTCAGATTATCATCCTCGCTAGGTAGAATGTCTCACTGTCAGCAAGCCTGTTCAGTACTCCGGCGGGTTTACCTAGTCATACCACAGGCTAGTACCCACTGCCAGCAGACCTGTTCAATATCCTGACGGGTTAGCCTCTTACACCCTCAGAGACTGGCCCTCCATCTTTTAAGATTTTAGTATAAGATTACTTTATGCAAGAAGATGGGGGGACAACTCTAAAAACAACTTTTACTTCTTTTTTTCAATTGGGATGGTATTTACGTTAGAGGATGAATTTATGTTATATTCCTTAGTGATTGTCCTGATGTAAGGGGTACTTAAGCGAATGTGGCCTATCTAAAGATCTAATATAATCAAGCTATTTAGTTTGTAGTGGATGGTACCATTGAGAAAGAACATAAAGGTATCTCTAGGCTCAACTCACTTTCTTCTTTTGTAAGTTATTGTGATGTTTCCATGACTAACTACTAATCAGACCTCCTTGTTACTCTTATAAAAGATATTTTTCTCACTTACTCAGGTTTCTTGGAGAAACTGTACGAGAGACCTCTAAGCTTGATGGTTACGATGTCACTTCCTTATATAGTGGTGAAGGTTTTCAAGAGAAACTGCTTCTTAAAATGCCTTGAGAAAAAGAAGATGAAAATATTTTGCAAAAACATAGCTAACTACAACAAGTCATTATTCATTTGATGCTTAGCAAACAACAAGGTTCATGTATAGCAATGTTTTTGAAGAAAATCCTTCTTTTATATTTCCTTGGAATTGTCTATCCTTGGTGATATAAATACCTACATAGGTCTCTAAAATTGTTTGCAAAAATCACACTCTAAAATATAATAAACTAATGAGATCAATGAGATCAAGTCATAGGAACATGTATCTCATAGTTATTTTATTAAAATAAAATGTAAAATGAGGTTGCATTAGACTTTAAGCTAAACTAACAACATGCAGCTTTTATTTGTTATCCTACCCTACCTAAAAAGAAAGGGAAAATCTTGATTCAAGTGTAAGAACTCTTCCAATGTAACCATGTGCAGAGCAAGATAAGAAACATACTCATATCCGCATATAAAAAAGTTACTGCAGTGATTACCTGGATATGAAGAACCAACCAACCTACTTGTTTTGGCATCAGAAGGTGTTGAAGAAGAGAATAGTATTGTTGCCTGATGACCTCTTGAAACCAAATTTCAATGTAATCTTGATGTTCATCAACAGTAATTTCTATGCTCTCCTTCAGCATGCTATGCATATCCTCTTCTTCTAGATGATTGATTTCTGAAGTACATAAAGGATCTGATGAGATGGATGTTGACTCCTCAATCTCAAGTCTTAATGATTTCTCTCCACTGGTTGTAGTCCATAATTTTTCAGCTTCCTTCACATTTTGGAAAGGAAAATCATTTTGTAGCTCATAGGACCTTGATTCTTCTAATATTTCTAGAGAGGTATTCAAGTTCTTGGCTTTTGTCAAGATGTGTTGTTCCTGAGAAGAAGAGATCCCAGCTATTGCAAGGATTTGAGAAACTTCCCTCAGGCTAATAGTTGCTTCTGAGTTCATCTTGTCATTTGATAAAACTTGGTTCACACAAAGATGATTTCCACAAAGTTAGGATCTCCTGATGGTGGTAAGAAAACAAAGGTTGTATTGTTTGGTTCTGTGGAAGGCTCGAGTGGTCTTGCCTCCTATCCCACTATTATTGATGCTTCAATTTTTTGTTCTATAGTGCTCCCTGTCTTAGTCTCTTCACAGACAACTCTAGCTCTTTGGGTTGAGCTAACTCCTATTTTTCGGTATCGGTTTGCGGAGTTTATGAGTGGAATGTTCCTTCCCCCAAAAAAGGTTCAAAGGAACCTTGGTTGAAAGGTCTGATTTAGATTTAATGTATCTACCTTTTGGGTCTCTAGGTCTGTTCATGAAAGAAAACAAAAATAAAAAGAAAAACTACCATTGGGTTTGGGGGAGCCTGCAATAGCAGATGCGCAGGTTCTTACCTCTCATCTTAAAGTTCCACCGCCACCAATCTAATGCTAAGGTCTATAAATGATCTATTTCCTAACTACTTCTTACCTTGAGACAACTCCCCGACAACGACGCCAAAAATGATGGGTGTTCTATATGTACTAAAAACACACTAAAAACCTTCAATTAAATTGTCAACCCGGGGTAAGTAAACTTAGAGTTGTAGCAAAATATATTCCAAGGTAGAAGGGATGGTAGTAGTATAGTCTAACTAAGGAAGTGGCCATCTAAGGGTTAATCTACTCAAGCAAAGCTATCTAATGAGAAAACCATACTAAGCAACTTGAAACTATGTAACCTAAGTACTTTTGGATCAAGGATCTATGGATAGTTCTAAGAAAGCAAGTAAAAACCCTACTTGAAGAAAACTAGTTCAACAATAAGCAATAAGAAAAAGCAAACTATTTTAATCATAACAATAAGCAAATAACAAAAGCAAACTACTTTAACTTGCCTACCTAAATTCAATGAGCAACTACCCTATGAAAGCAAGTAAATAAACAAACAGGCAACTATTCTATTAAAGCAAGTAAACAAGAAAGCAAAACAACTAACTAACCTATTAAAGCAAGTAAACAACTAACTACTCTAAGATAACTTCTACTGCAAGTAATCAAATTAAAACTTCTCATTGAACAACTATATAGCCTAAGAGGCAAGTGAACTATATTCTTAATTCAGACTTCAAAACTATTTCTAATTCATAAAAGGAAAACTATTTAATTGAGAGCAACAAGGACTAACAATTAACCTTTAATCTATGATAAGCAAACTACTCTTTAACCTATCAAAGCAAAAGACTATCTACCCTACAACGGCGATAAAACTATCTTCTGATCTACGAAAGCAAGAAACTATATCTTCTAATCTATGAAAGCAAGAAACTATATCTTATGATCTACAAAAGCAAGAAACTATCTTTTAACCTACAAAAACTCAAATATAGTGTTGGTGGTTGTGTGAATGTCTCTGGTGTCGTATAATATCTCGATGGCACTTGACAACAAAGGGTAATTCAAGYRKTATAAKCTCTACACTGRTCTCAATASCAAAGTGAAAGGTATGGATTAAACAATCCAATGAGAATTTAGCCATTACGGAAACMATGTTAATTACCCTGCATATTCATGGAATTATTAACCATCAACAATATAAYGAGATTTTAATTGTACTCTAGGCTATGTAAGCAAACTCATAATCAAATTTAATCATTAACTAAGAATTGTAATTGCAATCTAATTCTAGGAAAGAAAGTACATAAAATGAAACTATGTTATATCTATTCTAACAATTCAAAATGCAAGAAGGAAAATGCTTAAAAACAGAAATTAAAACATGACATAAAAAGTAAACTAATGAATACATTAACTAACAACTAGTTAAGCAAGATATACCTAACAATGGAATAAGCAATCTACAATTAAAAACTGAAACTAACCCTATCCATCCACCAAATCCTTGTTAAAGAAAGCATAAACTAAAACTTTGTTCTACTCTGTTTTAACTTCTATTTTAAATTTCATTTTAAAAGCATAAATAAAATTCAATCTAACATCTAATTGCACACGGAGTTAGTGTATGAGTTTTCAAACTCGTTCCTAATTATGAAATCAATGCATATTAACAAAAAGCCTTCATACTAACCTGCAAAGGAGAATTAAAACAATTAAACTACAACAGCAAATTAGATAACAAAGAAATCAAAGAATAGTTCATGTACATGAAATAAAAAGACATCTAAGCTATGAAATGCATAAACAACACATAGAATAGTTACCAGACTGTTGGTGAGCCCCCCAGTAAGTCATGGTCACTTCTTAAACGCACACCACGAGTTCACCAAAACGATTTCACCATTAAAATTTGAAAAACGCAATCTTATACAATTCGGGCAATTGAAAAATGCAAAAAGAGAGGAAAACGTTTTTATCTCTATCCTCTACTTTGTCTGCTACTCCTTAGTTATTGTATGACCACCACGGTGGTATTTATAAGATTTACAGACCAAGTGATCGACCACAGGAGGGTCGAACCACTTCTAAAAACAAGAAATTACATTAATGGTGCCCTAACTGCCGAAATAGAGAGAGCCAATAATCGCCCTGCTCAACAACCTAAACTAAGTTGTCAAGAGTTCAGTGGCTGGAGGGGATAAGCACGAGCAAAACCCATGTTCCTGATTCACCCACCATTGGCCGCCAATACCATAACCACCAAATCACCCACCGTTTTTGTGCAAGATGTAGTGCTAGACGAAGTGTCGGACCGGGTACCGGATCGAGTACTAGAAGGGGTGTCAGACTGAGTGTCGGAAACATAAACGTGATGCGTTTTTTCCTTGTAACACCAAAAAACGTGAATTAGATCCTTGGAAACATAAAAACGTGATAAATTATATTCAATATTAACATTAAACATGAATCATACATACCTGGTGTAGATCATACCGTTTTAGCACAAAATTCTTCAAAAAGCTTCTCCAAAACATGAAAAACACATATGTACATTCGGAAAAAGTGTGAAATAACTATCATAAAATTGATCATATCTCGGGCCCAACAACCGTTGTGGCATGATCCCAGAACTAGGCTCCAAGTTCCTCCACCCAAGGCTGAAAATGTATAGGAGTGCCTCCAACACTCTGCACTCTAGCAAGTCCAAGGAAGACAAAGGTGTTCTTCCTGACAAGATAAGAAGAATACAAATTATGGAAACGAGGGTTTCCAAGCAGAGGGGACAATTTCAGACACTAAGGAAACATGGCACTTGTAGGATAATTTTCAAAAGGTTAGAATAATGGTGCATTTCTTAGCCATGTTTTTCTTCCATCCCAAGGCTCTCTTTTATACTCCATTTCGATGGTTAGAGTCGTTATGTATAGGATTTAGGAAGTTAGGGAACAAAAAAACCTTTAAACTTCGCCCAAAATTTATGGATTATATTTTTTTGAGCCAAAATTAACATGTATATGGGTTGCTAACAGGGAACCCACGTACGTATCGGAGTTGCTTTAAGTAAAGTCCCATACACATTGATAAATGGGGTTTTTAAATAAGTTTTTCAAGAGGAAAAAGGGGATTTAAGTCTTGTAAGTAGATAAAGGGATGTAACATAAGCCAATGAGTCATCATTTGCATGTATAGTGGCAAATGACGTTATAACATATGCCCTTTAATGTGTGAGGTCATAAGGGAAACTGATAGCCAAAATACATTACAAAAGTCATGAGATAGTGGAGGGGCCATTAGGTAGGAGTAGTTGAAGACCAGTCTCAGAACCTTACTTACAACGGAAACAAGTAAGATACTCTCTTCTCAAGTCGGGCATTCCCATGCTTGAGTGTGATGTAAGCATGGTCACCAATCAAATACACTGCGGATTCATGAGTGACAAAAATATAATTGATCATGTCCATGGCCACGAAAAACTATACATAGTGGATCCATGTGAGAGATATGGAAATAGTAATCATGGCCACGAAAAATACATAGTGGATCCATGCAAATGTAAATCATAACCATGCATGGATTCACAGGGGAGCTTTGTCTCAAAATCAAATCAGAGGATATATGGAGCCAGGGAAGTGAACAAGCAGATCCTCCACAAGTACCAATGTTTGTGAGGGTGGTAAAATCAATATAGGTTGGGTAGGAGTACAAAAAATGTGATGCTCGTACTTCACCCGAAGTCTTCAAAATGATCTGTGTTGGTATGAGTCTACACTATGTGAATAAAGGTGTTGAAGTCTAACACAGTGAGACACCATTTGATTATCAGTCATTGATGTATACCATTAACAAATGCGATACAACCCATTGATGATGATAATGGGGGTCAAGGTACCTAGTACAATCTAACAAGTGTGAATAAATGCATTGATTTTGAACACCTGGTATAATCTATCGATCATGGGACATTGATGTATTCCCAATGTCAATAGCGTGAGAACCTACCATTGACAAATACAATCCCCAAGGTACTAAAAATTACTCTAGATCCCTGACTCAGAGCAAGATGTGTTGAAGTCGATAGGAAGATATCTACTTAAAGCATCCCCCATCATCCAACACGAGGAGTAGCAGAAGGCCAAAGGTTTGGAAGGACTCTGACGAAAAATATTGTAAGGACCACCTCGAGGTACGACTCCGACATGCACCAAATGGAATAGCACACAACAGAGACTCTCTAAATAGTAGTCAATAATGCAAACTACTGACAAAGATGAGGAATCCACCAATGGGGTCAAATGGAAACCAAGGTACTGCATGAATCCTTGTGTGTGATTATGGTTGTTGACATCGAAAACAAGGGCAACCACTTATTCAGTGCCCAATGATGGTTTGTCATATGTTAAGCACAAGGTCACCTATCAATAATGGAAATAGGTCCAGGGCGCAACTCTAGGTCATACTCTTACAACAATGAGTTATAGTGGATAAGAGCATACCCGCCAACAAGAAGTCAATGGGGACCTTCTATACTAGCATGAGTGGGATACAAAGACACTTGTGATACTGAGCAATATTTGATTGACATGGGAAGGCTGACTCGGAAAGAAAAGATTTCTGTAGAATGGTCGACACAAGTTGACTTCCCTTGAAGAGAGACACGACACAAAATGTGATTTAGGCAACATGGACTATAAACCGAGATACGTTTACGACACAGGAGGTGTCAACAAACGCTCCATATTACTAGAAGAATAACCAGTCGAAGGAGATTATGCTCAAAAACAAGAAAAAAGGGCCTCATAAAGCCATACTAAACCCAATAGTGAGATTAAGACTCATAAGATTGTGTTTTGTTCATGGGCAACACAAGTAGCTGCCATATATAAAAGATTTAGACTCATTCCCATCCTTATTTTTTGTTTTTTGATTTGTTTGTCTTTTCCATATTATAAATCCTGAAAAGGAATAAAAGAATGCTATATTACACTGGAGGAAGCAAGCATCGTGTGCGAGGAAACTAGTTCCAAGTGCATAGAACATACCTATGCTCAATGCAAGGAAACGCGTGCAAGATATAGATGTTGGAGGGAAACTTTCCTCTGGGGTTAAGGTGTCAAGTCACAAAAGAAAAAAATTGCAAGCTTCTCAATTATTCAAGAATGCATACAATTGGCTTTACAATAGCAAGTTGAAGCCGACATTAGGCCCGAAAAGCGCAGGCAGTCAATATGTTATGCAGATACAACTTAACACAAAATTTTGGAAGCTCTAGGGGTAATTTGGCCATAAATTGTTTTTGAAAAAGTAACGAGGCTTCATCACAAAGTCACGATAGGACTAAACAGAGCTTCTGAGCCTACAAGAACTGCAACATGAGTATCAAAATGCCAAGTAACGTACTAACTAGGACACTCATGAAGAGGCAATCTCTACCATTCGTCAACAAGACATTTAAAGCAGCTTTGTGGGGGTGATGTTGTGAATGAATGGGATCGACGCTATGGTGAAATTGTGATCGATAAAGATAGATGCATTATGCAGGCAAAGTGAAACCTACCCTAAATGCATATAATGACCACAATATATAGATAAGAAGGCCCCGTAGGTATTAGTTAGAAACTAATTAAGAAGGAGATATGCAACTTCAATGCAAATTCATGGTGGGACTAAACAAGGCTCCTGAGCCGATGAAATTAATTCATCATGGGTGCCAAAATGCAAGCCAGGGTCTAACTAGGGCACCCATGAATGGTAGGCTCTACCACATGAATTACAACACTTCTAAACAACAAAGAAGGTTTTGCATCGCAACTCAATGGGGTCGATCCTAAGGCAAATATGTGATTGATATGGATAAATGCAATATGCAGGCTGGGCGGTACCTACTCTACATGTCATTAAAGAGCACAATACCTATAGAAGAAATAAAAAAAATGCCACTAGATATACAAATATGTGTGAAAATGATATCTCTCCAAGACAACTGCATAAGAAAATAACTCTCGAGTTCTTTATTAGGTAAATGGTACAGAATTATTAAAAAGGCAGGAAAACATTATTTGAAAAAGTGGAAAAAATGTGTTAAAATAAGTGTAAAACTCATTTTTACCATTTTATTCTTGTTTTTAACCCTTTGGAGAACATTGAATCCCTTTTTACCATTCAAACTTTCGGATACCGGTACGAGGTGCACAAAACTTAGAACCTAGAAACGCTTAGACCAACTTAATAATCTCTTCCTCCTCTTCATTTTCATCTACAAGTTTTTAAGATTTGGTGGATTTTCGAGTAGGAAATGAAATTTTAAATTTGTGTGGACGTGTACACAACTTCGCTTAATGTAGGTTGTGTACATATGCGATTGTCTTAACTAACAGTGGTGTAAAACTACACAAATATTGGAATTACAAAGATTTAACTCAAACATCATTTGGATCTTGTAGGATGGTGATAGAGTGGAGGGAGAGGGAGCACGGGGAAGTTGATAATGATGTGATGAATGATCGGGAGATCCAAGAAGCTCTCCAGAGATGCGTATTGTACATGTTTTTTCGTTGCAATGGCATAAGGGCACAACGAAGACTGCTTGCAACTCTAATAGATTATTTGGAACCTGGTGCAGATGCTTTCATGATCAGGGGGCAATCTTTAAAGATTGAAACAGAGGATATATACTTTCTTACTGGGCTACCTCGATGAGGAGATGTTGGGAATTTAAAGGGTAAATGATCCCTTGGTCTTACAATCAACTAATACATTGCATCGTACTGCTCAGCTGAGACACAGAAATTTGGGAGTCAACTCTTGATAGGGGAGATTACAAACCTTAGTATGAAGATCATTTTATTATTGATTTTCCATATTACATGATCAACATCATTGCACCAAGCCTCTCAGGCAATGATGTTTTATGCCATAGAATGTCTAAGGCCAAAATTGTATGATTGGAGCACAACACTACTGACATGTATGAAGGCCCAACTAATAGGATACAAATAGGGAAAGATGAATTTTTTGGGCTATGGAAGCCTCCTGTGTTGTTTTTTCTTTGAGAGGATACCCATGATCAGTCCTAGAGTGGACATCCATCCTCACTGTGTTTGAGATGGAGCAATGGAGAGATGGACCAAATTCTTACCAACGCATGGAGGAGGGAAAGTAGGGGACACATGGGATGATGCCTTCTTTGCTTGGTGGTCATGCCAAGTGGTATCCATAGAGGACTATCCATATGCATGGATAGACTATTGGCAGGACCCAAAGATGCCTATCCCTCCTGACAATTCCTATAGAGMTATTGGTAAGAAAAAWTTGTAATTATTTGATTTTTATATGTTTGAGGAATCTAAATGAATAAATGTTTTTAACAWGAATCATATGAATAATGAGATTGTATGATTATGCARATGTGGGACCGAGATGACCAAAGGGATTTGTTGTGCATGGGTTGCATGGTCGTGATGGACAACCACGAGTAGATGTCGACCAAGCTTTAGATAATGTCCAGAGAAATATGAATAGACTAGTGCATTCAATGCCAATGGTATAGATCGAGGATCTATTGGAGAGGATGCAACAACATGTAGTTGGAGTGTCAGGGGCATGGATACGACTCTTTGAGCATCTTGCTCATGTGGTGGTTTKYTATGAGCAACATGAAGAGGGGGGGGTTGGTCCCTCGGGATACTAATTAGGAGATACTTAGATTTTGTATTATCGGTCCCTGTAGAAGACAATCGAGACTTTAAATCCTTTTTTTGAGACATGATCCACTTTTTGTAACTTATTGAAAACTGATGATATGTGTGTGTGTGATCTTTTTGCCTTGATAATTATGTGCTTATGATTTATTATTATTGTATGAATGATCTGAGTTTTCAATTTAATGTGAATGATGTAAATTCCAATCTAACACATAATTAGCAAATGAATCACATAACACATTGGCATTTCTTGGAATATGAACATATGTAATATGATTAAAACAACGCTCTAAAAAATGCACTCTAAGGAAACAACGAAGTAACATCGAGTTGTGGATACGATAATTACCGTTTAGTTGCATACAACCAACTGAGCGTACAAACGAACTTCTAAGGACCGAATGCGGTGTGCAATGGCATCACAAAGTAGTTCAATAACAACGCTATACCCAACCACATTATTAGTAGATGAGTTGTGACAAGCACCTTTGGAAGCGATCAATTCTCATGTAGGCGAATAAATCACCCAAGTGACAGAAGCCAGATTATGAGTGTGGCAACTAACGCTATTCACATACCCTATGAAAATTGATGAAGCTCATGACATCTTCCAACCAAGTAGAAGCATCACTAACACAAAAAAAAAACATAATACCATTACTATATACAACTATATACAAGAATTACAAGAATACCACCTAAGCAAAGATGCTCAGCCATAGTACTTTTTCAAATAGAATCCATTTCTAATCTTCGAAAGCACATTCCCCTCAAAATATTTGAGATAGTAGGCTCCTTTCTGTAAGGCACGTCTCACAGTGTAATGCCCATACCATAACAAATTAAACTTTCCTGCACTTAAGGAAACTTTGTCATGGTTGTAGACTAAGACAAGATAACCTTCTGAAAAACTCTTGGGTGCACAGACTTATCGTATCGACTCTTAACTAATTTTTTGTACGCTTCATTTGCAGTAGCAACATCTCGATGTTGCTCGTCGAGATGTTCTATATGAACAAGGCACGCTTCTAACTCAGTGGAGTCATGTAGAAGCTCGACCACGATTTTAAGGGATGGAATCTCACACTCAATAAGTCAAACTGATTCCAACCCATGAATGCATTGGAATGGCAAAAAATTATTAGTTATTTTTACTACAGTTCGGTATGCCCATAAAGTCGGGTAGAGCATAATGTGTCAATTAGACTTGCTTGCGTTGATTGTGCGTCGGAGAATGGTTTTAATAGACTTGTTAACAACCTTGACTTGTCCATTCTCCTGTGGGTTATATGGAGACGAGTGCTCATGTCTAAAACCAAACTTATAAGCAATTTATGACATCATTGTGTTATGGAAATGACTGTCATGGTCAATGAAAATCTCTTTCGAAACGTCGAACCAAGTTATAACCTGGTTGAATATGAAGAATGCAACAATCTCGGCATTGCTCGAAAAAGTAGGCATGGCCTCTGCCCACTTATTGAAATAATCAATTATCACAATGATGTAATGATGATCCCTAGACGAAGGCGGGTGGCATGTCATAAAATCAACGCCCCACTTAGTAAATGGGTCAATGGTGATGACTAGAAAAAGAGGAGCAGGATGCGGGTGCTTTTTTCGAGAAAAAATCTGGCAGGGGTGACACTTCTTGATCGCTTCTATGCAGTCTTTAAATATTTATGGCCAAAACTAACCGACGTGCAAGATATTCCAGGTAGTTTCCAGTCCTGATAAGTGACCATCACACGCTCCATTGGGACAGTCATTAAGCACAGCTTCCGCTTCCTCATGGGTTAAACAACGACAAAGAATTGAATCAACCATTCAATGATATAAATATTCATCGATGATAAGGTATTTCTTTGCTTGATCGTGAATCTAGCGTCGATCATCCTTTGATTAATGCGGGGAAAACTTGAGAGTTTAGAGATATACAAGGATATCTCCATACCAAGGGTCAACAGAAGAGATAAGGAATATAGGCTCATCACGAAGTGAGTCAATAACTTCATTATCCTCATTCTATACTAGGAACTCTGTCATAAGTTCGACGAAGACTAATGACTTCTTAGATTTGGAAGAAGAAAAATACAAACCAAATTTCTCAAGAACAACAATCCATTTGTTATACTTCCTGTCGATTATTCGCCAAGTCAAAACATACTAAAAAGGGTTAACATCAATGATGATGGTCGTTTTACACAAAATAATATAATGTCAAGGATGATGAACAACATGAAATGTTGCTAAGTCCAATTTCTCGACGTGTGAATACTTTAGTTCAGGTCCTATCAAGGCGCGACTCAAAAAGTAGATAGTATACTCTTGGAGCTTATCATCCTCCTGAACTAGGACCATGTCGATCGAAGATTTAGCTACCACGAGATATAGTAAAAAATCTCTATTATAATCTGGGGGGACTAAGCAAAGGAGTCAAAACTAGGGATTTCTTCAATATGTCGAAATAACATTGTGTCGACTCATCCCAATAAAAAGGAACCCCTTTCTTCAATAGGTACATAAAACCTTTTGTGATATTAACATAGTTTGGTACAAAATATCAAAGGAAATTTACCTTTCATTATAGACTCTGAAGTTAACGTATAATGGGTGGGGGAGGAAACTAAGTCATTGCCTCAACCTTTAAAGGGTCAACCATGATCCCTTTAGTAGAAATGATAAATCCTAAGAGACGTCATGAAGTTACAAAAAATCCTCCACTATGTGCTTAAGATCGTGGAAAGTGAACATCATGGCCCACTAAGAAGTGGCTCTAGTGTTTTTAAGGCCAAAAGGAATCTATTTGTACGCAAAGGTTCCCCAAGCACAAATAAAAGTCGTCTTATGTTGGTCCTCGGGGTGGATATGTATATGGTTATAACCAGAAAAACCATCCATGAAAGAGAAAATCTCACTTCCTACGCATTCGTCAAGAATTTGATCGATAAACAACATAGGGAAGTTATCCTTGTGATAGGATTTATTCAAATCATGAAAATCCATGCATACTCGAATCATACCTTGTTTATTGTCTACTGGAATGAGGTTGGATACCCATTATGTCAATGGGATTGGATAGATAAATCTTGCTTTGAGAAGTTTTTCTACCTCATCCTTGATTGTTGTTGCTTTCCTTGGGATAATTGGTCCCAATTTATGCCAAACCAGCTTAGCGTTTTCATAGGTTCGAATCTCATGTTCAACAATTTGAGGAGCTATGCCAGGCATTTCCTCGTACGACCAGGAAAAAACATCAAGAAATTCCTTGAAAAGTATTGTATACTGACAAATTTCATCGTGAGAGCAGTCTACCCTGATAAAGACATTTTCGACAACATCAAGGGTTCTAGAAATGTTGATCGGGATGCTTTCTGATGTATTTTCCACATTCCCCTCAGCATAGACATCGTTCTTTGCTAAAGGGTTAACCATCTGACCAATGTTTCTACTCATAACTAACCTAAATTCTCTTCTTTCTACATGAATGATCTCTAGGAGGAAGTGTGATCGATGATGCATATCCTCCCATGGCCTTTCCAACCCAGTCAATGCATCTATGATCGCTTCATTGGAAGGTAAGATGGTATCGAGAAATTCTAGGGAATTTGAAGAATTTTTAGCACAAACAGGCTCTGGAAACTGAATGTCCTTCTTTGTCCATGTAGGATTCTGATTAGGGTCTGCAGTAGCACGCTAAATAGCTTGGTAAGTGACTTTAGCTGCAGAAAATGGCATGGCCATCCCGACATGTGCATGACCTTCAACCAATTCACGTGACGAGGGTAACATCCATGGATCTTACAGATACAACGTTCTAAATGAAGCAACCCTTATAACAGAAGTCAGGTAACTCGACTTTTGAAATCCGACTGGGGTGGCATGAATATAAGACTCCGGTGATGGAAAATTAATAGTTCCCATTAACAAAGGACACATTCCAACATTGATACTCTATGTTTCCAACTGAGATTTTTTTATCCACGGTACTGTGGATCTTGGATTCGTCATGGAGCTAGAGTGGTTAAAATCCATCTAATCTATAGTCACAATCCTTCCCTCTTGGGGAAAGAATAAAAGTCGAAATACCGATGAGATGACAATTGTCATCACATAAGTCCAAATCCTTCATAATAATAGATTATAATTGAGTGGCGCGTTGACTACCACTACTTCTATGGAAACAGACTTCCCTCCTAACTCGACCGAAAAAGAGGAAATAATCATGTGCGATCTAAAATATCGTCCATCAAATGTAGTTCACAAAGTGGGAGAAGGTGCGAGCTTTGGAGAGCCAATAACGTTCTAGCAGGATAGGGACATGACACATGTTGAAGCTCGCTCGTCTACTAAGGTCTCCTAATTATGTGTTTCGCATATACAACGTCAATCTGAAAGGCTACATGATAAGGAAGGCAAGGATCCACATCGGTAATGTCAAAATTCATAGTGAGTTGGCAGGAAGAATCTGCCACTCTAATTGAAGATAACAATGCAGTATGTTGTGTGGGGCAAATTTGAAGTACCTCTAAAGTAGACATCACACACGAAGTTTGAGCTAAATCCTCAACAATGGAATGCTTGGGTGCATCTCGAGTGTTAGGGTTATGTGACATCCTTTTCTACACCCTTTTCTATGCGTGACAACATTTCCTTCTCAGGTTTTTGTATGTGGAGAGGCCCATGAGGATCAAAAGTTTCTTTACCTTTCGATATCGACTCTAGATTACTATAACCACAAGATCTGGTCGACAAGTCTACCTCCTCCTCTTTTAATTTTTCATGATTTACCATATTAACAAACAAGAATTATCCTTTCAACAAAGGTGCATTGACAGTGCCCCCTTGTGGATTGGAAGTGGAAGAGTGGGCCTATATATTCTTGTCCCCCTCATAACCTTGCTTCGACATTGTAATATTTCTTGAGATTGTTGGGATGCTCTTTTCTTCCTCTTTCCTAGAAATTGGAGGCTACATGTCCTCCTTTCCTACTCCATCCCTAATCCATGGTGTGGCTCATAAAATTGCCCCTGTGCCTTCCTCGGATAGTCACAAGCTATTGTCTCACTCTGATTCCATTGCAGCAGGGGTTTCGAAGAAGTGTGTTAAGAGAAAGGAGAATGAACTAAACTTGATCCTCGATGAGGAGGTCAAACTCAATGATATTGAAAAAATGGGCGATGAGGCATTGGTTGGTAGATTCATGAGAAAGAGCATGTCAGGAGATTTTTTGAAGAAGTGGACGAAAGAAACTTGTGCCCCCTTGTTAGGCTACGAATTGCAATACCTATCCCTTACCAAAGGCTGGATGGCTTGGGTGTTTATATCAAGGGAAGATTCTATCAAAATTATCAAGGACAATGGAATTGAGGTTCCCAAGCAATATTTCTCAATCGTTGGACAGTGGAATTCAACCCAAGATTAGAGAGGTTGGATATGAATCCAATATGAGTAGGACTACTATGACTTCCTATTATTCTATGGTGAAATGATGTTTTCAGAGAAATAGGAAATGTTCTTGGATTCTTTGATGAAGTATTCTTTTCATTTGAAACCACTGGTCTTATGGGGACTGCATGAATCCTAGTTAGGTTGAAATTAGTTGGCAGGTTACCAGACTTCATAAACATTCAGTGTGGGGACTCCATTGTCAAGCAGTGTATGGATTTTGAAGGTATACCTTTTAGGTGCGGTCAATGTCATACTTACGGGCACCTCTACAAGGATTGTAGGAAGGTTTCCCATCATAGCACCTGGAGGAAAAAGGAACAACTTGCCCCTCTAGTCATTCTGGTCACATCGGATCCTTAGTAGGTTAAACGATATCCCACTATATATCCTTCTCCAGTTGCCCCAGCAACGGATGCTCCTAACACAGGATATGAAGCATCGGGTTCATCTTTGACTCTCACTTTTGGTACTTCATTGGGTTTGTCCACTTCTCTCATCTCTCCAGCATCACTTCCTCCTCCTCCTCCTCTCTGTTTTGGTACTTTCTCATATGTCTCTCATGTTGGCAAATGTTTACCAAGTAGCGTATGCTTTTCATTGATGGCAAGTACAGCAGTGGAGATGGTAGGATAAGAAGGATAAAAATCCCTTGGGGATTTAGACGTGAAATCTCAGGAGGAACCGCGTTGAAGAAAACGCGCGCAACAAAGGCAAAGCTCAAAGTACAGCAATTTGCAGAAGAGAAGGAAGACAGAGATCCACAGCCGTTGGATCTCATTCAAAAAACTCGAAAGAACGAGGTCCGTCAGATCTGTAGAAGTTGCGAGAGAGATAAGCCATCGGAGAATCGGGGATCGGGACTTTGAAATGTCCAATTCACTCGACAACGAAAACCCCGAAATCGCGATATGTGATTTCACGATCTGATCGCAGCCGTTAAAACAAGCTTGAGATATGGACCGTTGATTTTACTCATCGGAGAATCGGGAATCGGAGTTTCACAAGTCTCATGAACAATGACAATGAAAACCTCGAAATCGCGATATGTGATTTCGCGATGTAATCACAGTCATTGGATAAAGACTGCATCTGGACCGTTGAATCTCTGCATGGAGTGCGAGTACAGTTATGGTTGTGGAGATGACTTAGTGACCGTTAGATTCAAGCACAAGACCCGATCATCGTCGGATCAAAGACAACATACACGCCCTTTAAAGGACAAGGAGAAGTGGGAGTAATCACGATGTGAAAAATCGCGATATCTAATCTGAGTTGTCGAGCTAGAAGTGATCGAGACCGTTGATCCAACTCACGACAGCAGACCACGTCAGCTAGGGACACGTGGCACAACCAGGGAATGACAAGTGTCAAGCAGATTCAACACTTCAGGCATATGTAAGTCACGAATCAGAGTGACACGTGGAAGAATCTAACACGTGGAAAACCACGTGTGACGTCAGCAGAGGCATCGGCAATCGCGACTTTGAAATACCAAAATCACTTGACATCAAGAACCTCGAAATCGCGATATGCGATTTCGCGATTTAATCGCAGCCGTAAATTTAGAAGTGATCTGGACCGTTGATTATCTGCATAGAGTATCGGGGATCGGGACTTTGGAATGACAAAGTCACTTGACATCAGAAACCCCGATTTCGCG
>ML781101.1:21235-38703 GCA_009831015.1 Picea engelmannii | reverse complement strand
TTCCTCAGCTCCCCCTATATATTTACTACAAGGACTCTCAAGCATTTGTCCTCCCTCCTCTTTTCCCCTAATCCATATCCCTCTTCCCTCTCTACTCTCCTCTTTTCCTCCTGGTCCATCTCTATCCCAAATCCCTTCCCCTCTCCCTCATCTTGATCCTCCTCCTCATATCCCCCTTTGATATTTTTCGTCCAATCTCCCTTTGCAACAACATTTACAAGATTATAACAAAGACCATTGCCAGACGACTCAAGGACACCCTCGTTGACTTGATCACTGAAGAACAATTTGGTTTTCTTCAAGGGAGACAAATACATGAAGTAATTGGTTTATCCGAGGAGGAGCTCCACACCATCCATTCCAAAAGATTCAATGTAGACACTCTTAAAGTGGATCTCTCTAAGGATTTTGGCAGGGTAAGTTGTCTATTTATTCACCTCATTCTCACTCAATTGGGTTTCTCTCATTTATTTGTTACTCGGGTCCTCGATTGTATTTCCTCTACCTCTTTTGCTCTCCTTATAAATGGTTCAACCTAATGGTTCTTTAAAGTTGAGTGAGGACTCAAGCAGGTATTCCCACTCTCCCCACTACTTTTTCTTCTGGTGGTGGACGTCCTTAGCTGTCTTATTAAATCCTCCATTCAATCTAGCTCCTTTAGGGGCATCTCCTTGGGCCCAAATTTTACCCTCTCACATCTACTCTTTGTAGACGACATCCTTATTCTCTATGAAGGCAGAGATAGATATTTTCAGGCATTAAAAAACATATTGAATCTTTTTTGTTGGGATATTGGAATGAAAATCAATTTTGAAAAATCCTCTCTTCAAATATGGGGTTTCTCAATAATGGAAAAAGAGGATATGGGTCATTTTTTGGTACTTCGGTTATTGAGGAACGTAGTTCTTTGAAATACCTTGGTTTCCACTTAAAATCCTATGGATATTTCAAAGTTGATTGGAAATGGCTCATCTCAAAGGAAAAAAAAAAAAGATTAAACATGTGGTGCAATAATTGGCTCTCCGGAGCTGGAAGACCGATTCTTGTCAAATCAGTGCTTGAAGCAAATCCCATTTACTGGGTCACATTGGCATGGGTCATGAAGGGAATACTTGACAAGTTGTGTCAAATATCCTTTCACTTCCTATGGATAGGGAAATTTGATCCCAAATCCCTTGTCCTAGCATCCTGGAAGAAGATCTTTGTCCCCAAAAAGCTTGGGGGATGGGGAATAAAAAACCTCTCTCACTTTGCAGAGGCTCTCGTTGCATAAATATTTTGGTCCCTTACACAAGGCATCTCTTTATGGGCTAAGGCTACCAATGAAAAATACTTTCCACGCACAAGCACCATGGAATGAATTAGGAGGCCGAATAAATCCACAAAGCAAGGGTCCATAGTCTAGAAGGCAATCATAAACACTTTTCCCTTATCGGAAATTGGCTCATATGGAGAATTGGCAATGGCACTAAAGTTTTAATAGGTAAAGACCCTTGGACTGGGTGTGAAAATAATCATGTGTTTCCCTTGCTTTTAATACAAACTGAAAATGAGATTGGTTTCTTCGATCTAAATCAAGTCTGGAGAGGTGGTCATGGGTCGAACCCCAACTCATGGCTCTTGGGAAAATATTTGTAGCTATCGGAGGACATTTTTCCTATTTTGACTTCCTACATTTCGGCCCTACATAATTATGCTATTATACTTTATGATCGCAAGGATGAACTTATATGGTCTATGAGTCCCTCCAGCTCCTAAAGACCGAAGTTTGGATACTAAGATGCTTCACAAGCTAGTATTGGGGACCCCCCATGGTGGGGAAAGAATCTGTGGAACACAAGTTTCCCTCCAATTGCAAAGTTGTTTATGTGGTTAATGCTTCACAACAAAGTCTCCACTTGGGACTGTATTCAACATTGGAATTTTATTGGTCCTAGTTTTTGCAACCTTTGAAAACATAGTGATGAAATTATCTCCCATCTCTTCCTTTCTTGTTCATACTTTGTTGCAACATGGGAGGAGATTCATAAAAGGACTGGCCTTTTGCTTAAATGGGAATTTTTGAGCATCTAAGATGCCTTAAAATCATGGTTATCCTCCCCATCCTCAAAAAATTATCAGGGCCTCCCTCTAGTGGTTTCTTGGGGAATCTGGATTGTTAGGAATAAATCAATCTTCGACTCCTCCTTCACCCCTCCCTTTTCCTATGCAGTCAACAACCTTTCCACCCTTCATTGTCCCTGCCCTTCCTCCACCTTAACTTCCTCGTCCCCTTGTATCCATAGGCCTATCCTTAAAAACATTCCTTGGGCACACTTTGATGGTGTTGCACGAGGCTCCCCTTCGCACGGTGGTTTGGGTGGGGTCCTCCATATCTCTGAAGATGCTTGTATCACCTTCTTTGTGGGCTTGGGCCCTGCTACAAAAAAACCTTAGCAAATTGATGGCCCACAAACTCACATTGAGGTTGGAAAAATATAGAGGAATCACATATTTGAATGTATATAGAGACTCTCTTCTCATTATCAATTGGATAAATGGAACTTTCTCCATGAAAAAATATTATCTTCATTACAATTTGTTGGATATTCGGGGCCTCTCAATTGATTTCTCTCACATTACTTTCTCCCATGTCTATAGATAACAAAATGCAGAAGTCGATTCCCTATCAAAGAATGGTTTGGTCTTGGAAAGAGGCTCCTGGAAAATCAAAGAAATCTCATGTCTTGCCAATGAAGAATATCTTCTCATATCTTGGCTCTAAATCGAGCCGACTGTTATACTTTGTTGACTGCTTTCTGTAGTATTTAGTGACACATGGCCATCTGG
Source organism: Picea engelmannii (assembly GCA_009831015.1). Lineage (NCBI taxonomy): Eukaryota > Viridiplantae > Streptophyta > Pinopsida > Pinales > Pinaceae > Picea > Picea engelmannii. The sequence continues at coordinate 35,874 of ML781101.1, read as the reverse complement.
CCAACAATTTTGGAAGACTGTATAAGCTCTATTTTCGGTTCCAGAACTATGTGCCCAGTGATCTACGGATTATTGTTATTATATGGACTCTCTTTGGCCTTTATTCCTTGAGATTGTATGTTTCTTTGTTTTATGACAATAGCTCCTTCTTATAGGTCAAAGCTCCCTTCTTTTTGTTGTCAGGGAGTAGGGTTATCTTGCCGCAGGAATGCCATGAGCATTTAAGGATGTAATTTTATTTTCATTCATACAATTACTAGCTCTTTTCTTTGGAATATATAAAGCCTCTGTCCAAGACCAAACCATTCTTTGATAGGGAATCGACTTCTGCATTTTGTTCCCTATAGACATGGGAGAAAGTAATGTGAGAGAAATCAATTGAGAGGCCCCGAATATCCAACAAATTGTAATGAAGATAATATTTTTTCATGGAGAAAGTGCCATTTATCCAATTGATAATGAGAAGAGAGTCTCTGTATACATTCAAATATGTGATTCCTCTATATTTTTCCAACCTCAATGTGAGTTTGTGGGCCATCAATTTGCTAAGGTTTTTTGTAGCAGGGCCCAAGCCCATAAAGAAGGTGATACAAGCATCTTCAGAGATATGGAGGACCCCACCCAAACCACCATGTGAAGGGGAGCCTCGTGCAACACCATCAAAGTGTGCCCAAGGAATGTTTTTAAGGGTATATATATATATATCAACCCTATAAACACTAATCAAGAACATATTAATCAAGAAATATATCAACCCAATAAATATTAATCATTAACATATTAATATTTATTATTTGATAATATATTAATCCAACACAATAAATATAATTTAATAGCATACTAATCCAACACAATAATATATATTGGCTAAAATTTGAAATAAAAACAAAGAGCAATTTGATCTACCTAGAAGCTTTGACGTTTTCTAGGGTTTCCTTGCGACTGAAGGATTTTGGTTGTGCTTGTTTGAAGCATGGTCTCCGTTTTGGGAGGGAGAATCCACCCTCGTTGCCTCCGCCTACCCCACCTAACATTGTAGTGTTTCAATCCTTGGTGGCTTCTTACAATAAGTCTTTTAAACCCACACCTTCATACTTTGTTAAAAAAATAGATGAGATCACGAAGGTCCCTGTCCATCCGAAGACCTCTAGAAATTTCAACCTAAGGCTTGTTGAAAATGGGTTGATTGGCTAGTTCTCTAGGCTATGGTTGTCTCCCCGGGCTATGGCTCTTTGGGTGGATAAAAATTGGAAACCTCAGATCTAAGGGCATATGTATTCAACCTTTTGCGGTAAGGTTTTTTTTGTATGTTTGTTTGAAAACAAGGTAGATTGGGAGCTCATTTCATAAGTGGACCATATTTTATGAGAACTGGGGGTATGTATATGAGCAAGTGGACTCCGAACTTTAGTCCTAAAAATGATATCCCCTCTGCAGTCTTGGTTTGGGTCCGCCTTCCATTTATCCTCTTGCATTGTTGGAATGATGAAACCTTGAGAAGCACTGGAAATACGTTGGCTAGATTCATTGGTCACACTGAACCATGAGAAGGGCTCCAAGCTTGTGATCAAATTTGTGTGGAGGTTGATCTAGAAAAGGGATTACTTGAGGCTATTCAGTTAACCTTGGATAACTGGACCTATATCCATCAGGTGGACTATGAGCAACTACCATTCAAATATAAAGCATGCAATGAATATGGACACTTTGCAAAGTACTGCACCAAAATAAACTTTGATCTCTATTGAAGGGGAAAAAGAATAGTGGTAAAATAAAAAATGAAAGAAGGCACCAGGGAAGCAAATTGTACAAAAGCCAGAAAAATCCAAGGAGTTAACCCCAAGAAAATCACCAACTCCTCAAAATCTTTGGGATTTGTCATTGGGGGAGGTCGTGAGATAGAGAGAAGTAAGAATAGGTATGAATCTTTGGAGGACTTAGAGGCAGAAATTGGAGAATATCGTGAGATCGACATTGAAACATAAAACAATTACAAGACTGAGGTTGAGAAAAGGTGGTCCCCCCTAAAAAGAAATCCATTCCCTCTCCCGGGAGAGTTGATCCCACCCCGGGCAAAGACATCGCAAGGCCGAAATCATGAATACCAGTTATTATTGAGGAAGGGAGTCATAAGGATTTTGGGGATGAGTCTAAGAGGGCCATCTCACATAACACAACATCTAGGAAAATAGGGTGTCGATCAAACAAAAATAGAAGGGAGGAGGAAGTTGATCGAGATAAGGAGCTCAGAATACAAACTCTCTTGGATGGAAATTTCAAAAAAGATGTTCAGGGTGGGCGATATCAAGGAAATCAACCTTCAAAAGGGGTGTCTGAAAGTAGTTCCCAGTCATCAAAAGGGGGTCAAACAATCTCTGGGGTAAATAATGAAATTAGTCTTCTGGAATTGTAGAGGTTTGGGGAGCAAAGAAAAAAGAGAAGTAATGGGAAAAATTTATAGGGTGGAGAAACCCCAAATCCTTCTGATCTAGGAGACAAAAATGAGGGACGTTATTGTCCTTCAGGAACTAAGATATATTTGAAAAAAAATCAAAGGTGTAGCAGTCAGTGCAAGGGGGGCTTTGGGGGGTCTATGCACCCTTTGGAACCTTGATTTCTTTCAGTTGGAAAGGAGTTTTGAATCAACACACTATGTTGTGGTTGGGCTCTTGCACGTACCTACAGGTATGTTGATTCATTTGATTAATGCTTATTTTCCAAATAAATATAGACATAAAACAGAATGTTGGGATGCATTGTTAGAATTACGGGAATTAGTATTTTGTCAAAACTATATTATTGTTGGAGATTTCAATACTACCGTCCATAAAAAGGAGAAAAAGGCGGATCCATAGTTTGTGATCCATTCAGGGAAAATATGGAGGATCTCATTTCCCACTTGGATCTTATAGATATTCAACTTAGTAAAGGTAAATACACTTGGAATAATAGAAGAGGGAGATCGAGTCATATTGTTGTAAGACTTGATCGATTCCTGGTGCACAACTCATTTTTGGCAAACCCTGGGACAATTTCCTCTCTTATCCTCCCTTGGGCATGGTCTGATCATCGCCCCATTTCGTTGTGTTTTTTGAAGGAAGATAATTTAGACCCCATTCCTTTTCATCTCAATCCTTTATGGATGGATGATCAAGCCTTCTTTACTCTACTCTCCTACACCTAGAGTCAATGGATTTCAGGCTACCATGTTTTTATCTCGAAGCAAAAACTTAGCGAAACTAAAGTTGCTCTCAAAATTTAGGCAAAAGGAAGATCCTACCCACTGGCAACAGAAGTATTAGATAACCAACAAAAGTTAGTGGACATACAAGAAAGTATTAAGAAAGAAGTAGTTTCCCCCACCCTACTTCACGAAAAACAAATTATGTACCAAAAGTATATAAGGTCACTAAAAAAGGAGGAGGAAGTATGCAAGTTGAAATCCATAAGCTTGTGGCTCCAAACCGGGGATAAAAATACTAGTTTCTTTCATAAGCAGATGATCCAAGAGGATATAAGGAATGCTCACATAGGTCTAGAAGGATCCAGAACGCTCACAAGGGACCCTAGGGATCCATAAATGCTCAAAATTCAAATATTTTGAATTCTCTCAAAAACACCATCAATACGTAGAGATCATCGTTAGATTTCCAACAACACAAACGAAAAGTCAAACAGAGTTTGTATGCAAAAGTTATGAGCGGTCAAATTTCAAGTCAACTTGGTTAAAAAGTTAAAGTCAAATGGGAAAAAAAACTGGCATGTGTCACCACTGGAAGGGTGACACGTGGCATGTAACTGTACAGGGTGTACAAATGACATTTCCATACCCCAAGTCACCACATGGACTGATTGTATGCAGACTGGGTAGGTGTGTGGGCAAGTCGTACAAGTTATGTGGTACAATTACAAGTTGACATGCGGTAAGGGATAGCCAATGAGAGGCTACCACGTGGTAGTCGTCCATTGGCCATTAATGGTTGTACTTATGTAAAATTATGGAGTCAACAGGGGTCAAACCCGTGACCTCCATAAACCTTACCAAAGCCTCTGCCTCCACTACCAACATGCCCCACACATGTTTCTTAACCTTATACGTTTTTATATTTACTTAACCTTGTAAAACGGTTCAAATGGCGGTTAAAAGGGCCGAGGGCCTAAGCCCTCGAACCTGGTTGTATGTATTGTAACATAACCATGAATCAAACTGCGTAGGGGGCTAACCATATCATATACCACCAAAAATTTATAACCAACATGTATATATATATATATATATATATATATATAGTGTGTGTGTGTGTGTGTGTGCGGTTATAAAAAAAGCAACCAACATATATATATGGTTCAAAATATAACGTAACAACCAGCGGTTGGTGGGGATGGAACCCATGAGCTCCGCTAAACGTAGCCACCCTTTTAACCACTGCACCACGGGTACCGCCTATTACGGAGGTTCCACAAAAAATAGAGCTAAGTTGTCATAAGTTCGGGCGAGAGGTTCTAATCCACACCCTACATATGTGTACAGACCTTGAGGTTTGCACACATCTTGAGGTGAACACATCCCAATGCAGGAACAAATTTCGAGTTGGGAATAGATCCCAAGGACGTACGAATGTCTCGATTTGCATGCAAGCGAAGAGGCCAAGTATGGCGTGTCTCGAAAAATGTGCCATGAGGTATATTAAAAGTACTTAGGCAACTTTATACTCATTTTTCATTATTTTTCACCAGGAGTATGAATTTGAGGTCTATTTTATGATCAGAGGTCATTTGTAAAAGTCTTAGTCCAAATTTCCATTAATGAACTTTTAGTGTATTGTTTTGTGCGCTGAAGAGGTTGAAATTGAGCCAGTTTGGAATTTGGTCGACTTTATAGTCAAATTTCTCAAAATTTCGCAAGGATTCTAATGGTGAACTCATTTTCTTGTTTTGAGTAGTGGAAATAAAGAGAGTCCATTAAATTGGATTTTTGGAAGCCCATGTTGTAATATAATTTGGTATTTTGAGATGATGGAGAACAATCATACTATATAAAGGGATTTTGAAGATGAAGTATTATGTCATCCATATACATAATTTGAGTTCTTTTATTTTATGTTGTGTCATATCATCATTCTGCAAATTAATCATCGGTTTATGAGTTTTTGGATAAGAAGCACATCATCATTTTTTTGCAAATCACCTCAATACGATCAAGAAATTATTCTAAATCAAGTTAGGCATTGCATGCATATATATTGTAAAGAAATAAGTGGTATCTAAGGATTTTCGGATCAACTGGTATCAGAGCTAGTTTTGATTTGCATTTGCAAGTTGCTTATGTGACATGAGATCCAAGAGTTCAGTTGGTGAAGATTTTGAAGGCTTTTATCAAGAAGATAACATGAGTAAAGTTCTCATGAAGTTGAGACTGCAGAAGAGCATTAATCGGAAAATCCAGAAGGAGAATTATGAGTTAAGAATGCAATTGAAAGCTCTTGAGGAAGAGAAGTAGAGGTTGCAAGATCGTCTGATATGTCATGAGGAATTCATAAGGGAATTTTTCATGAGTTGGAAAGAAGGTTGCAGATCATGAACCAATTAATGGCACCATCGGTACCAATCCATGAATATTGGTAGGCTGAGAATGTAGAGTCTTCGATGCAAAAGGGACTACGTCTTTCAAAAGGCATGATCAAGAAAGACGACTCCTCGTATTATTCTTTTTCCCGTCAAGATGGAGAATGCTCGAGGATAGCTTAAGAAAGGAGAACTTCATATGAAGAGGTCCTTCATAACTAGTTGGGATTACCTTCCAATCCAAAGAAAGGTAACATGTGTAAAACATCTCCAGAGAAAGATGTGCATGAAAAAGAGGGAATGGAGACTTTTCGCACTAGTAAATGGTCTAAGTATCCATGTGCTTCTTGTGGAACTAGTAACCATGATGTGGAGAAGTGTCGAAGAAGACAGTCTGTGTAAGAAAAACCATCCAAGAAGAAGGCTAAAGGTAAATATCATTTCTCAAAACAAAGGAAGAGGGGGAATGATAAAAAGGGGTCATGGTTCCAAGATGGGAACAAGACACTCTGCTCTTACTGTGGTAAAAGTGGACATCAAATTGAGAAGTGTTGGAAACTTTACCCGCACTTATGTTCGAAGTAGAATAGGAAATATGTAAGGGCACTTGCAAGAAGACAAGCAACTCCAGATGAAGTTAATGATCTTAGTGGAAGACTTGGAAAATAATACTTTCTTATGACTAGTCTTGGAAAAGTGGTATATGAAGACATCGAGGAATGGTTCATGGATAGTGGATCATCTCACCACATAACCGGGATGAGAAAAATATTTCTCTCTTTCTCAAAATCTGACACAGAATGCTAAGTAGAATCTGGGATCAACACTAGACAAGTAATAAGGGGGTATGGATATGTAAGATTCCAGCTCGAGTCAGGAGGATTTATGGGAATATAACATATGTTGTATATTCCATATTTAAAGTTAAACCTACTCTCATTTGCGTCATTTGAAGATGAAGGATATGCAGTTGCATTTCAGGATGGCCAAGTACTTGTGTATTCAAGGGAAGTTGCTCCAGACACAACAATAGTGCTTGGTATTCGCAAGGAACGGTTATATAGGTTACTGGGAAGGCATGTAGTCTGGTCTAATTGTTTCTTGGATTCAATATCAGATTCAACATCAGATTCAATGTCAAATTCAACATCAATGTCAGAGGCATTGTTAGAGATAGGAAGTTGTGAGACTCCTCCCAGTACAATGGGAAGAATGAGTCCATAAGTAAACCATCTAAAGATTTCATTGTAAATATGTATATTTTTAAATGTAATATGCATATGTATATATCTCCTAAAGTCTATTTAGAAGGCTTGTAAGCCACTCATTGTAAGTTATTAGAGTGAGAGGAATTCTGTAAAATTTATATATTGCCACCTTATATGTAGATAAGAGTGAGAAGAATTTTGTAAGAGAGTTTCTATATTGCCACCTTATATGATGTTAAGAGTGAAAGGAATCTCGTTAAAGGGATGTCTAGATAGACACCTTACATATTGTTATAAGGGAGAGGAATATTGTTAAAATGGCTTTCTAGATAGCCACCTTACATATTGTTAGAAGTGAGAGGAATCTCGTTAAAAGGATTTCTATATAGCTACTTTATTTTAGAGTGAGAGGGATCTTATAAAGATTTCTAAAGCCTGTCAACATAAGATAGACATTTGTATTGTCTCATCATCGACTAAAGGGCTACATATGGATCAAATTGTCTAAGTTAACATTCTTGATTCTGAAGAACCAAAAGCGAAGGATCAGAAGGATGCAGGAAGTTGGAACATGTAGATCGGAAGCATAAGGGCATCGAAATAATGAATTTATTTTTAGAGTCGGTAAAGGAGAAATAATCCTCTTATAAGAGGCATAAATATGCATGCTTAAAATACTATGTTATGTTCGTGTAGATGTATACCTTAAGAAGAAGTAAGTCAAGTATAGATGGTAATAGTATAGATCGAGTTGTTTTCAAGGTAGGAGAGAAGTAATGGACATGGAATTTATTCAAAGACTCCTACAGATACATCAACAGTGCATGAACAACGATTCCAAAAGGGCAAGGCATAGATCAACATTTGACTTGGTTTCATATAGGCCGAGATGGACTATCTTCAATAGTAAGAGATGGGAGTGGATGTTGAATACATGATATAGGTATTCCATAGATTCAGTGAACAAGACTTTTGTTGTTGGGGAATCTTTGATCTAGAACCAGAGCTATATTCTATTAGCGACAGTGCCAAAGGCCAGAGTCAGAGCCATGTTCCAGATAAGCAGACAAAAGTACAATGATCTAATACCTAAGATCTAAGATCTAAGATGAAGACTAAATTCCAGAAGATTCAACAAGATGGAAGAGTGAGTTATCATCACTAAGTTGTTGAATATCTATTCTTTTGGAGGTCCAAAATTTCTTCAATGGGAAGGTGTAATCTAGGAGGATATAAGGAACGTTGATAGAGGTCCAGAAGGATTTGAAACACTCACAGAGGTCGCAAGGGATTCAAAAATGCTCAAAATTCAAACATTCCAAATGCTCTTGAAAACACCATCAATGCATAGAGCTTGTCGTTAGATTTCCAATAACGCAAATGACAAGTCAAACATAGTTCATATACAAAAGTTATGAGCGATCTAAGTTTAATCCAACTTGGTCAAAAAGTCAAAGTCAAAGGGGGAAATGTGACACGTGTCACCACTAGAAGGGGGAAATGTGACACGTGTCACCACTAGAAGGGGGAAATGTGATACGTGTCACCACTGGAAGGGTGACACGTGCACATGACCTTATAAGACATATAGATGATGTGGCCATACCTGAAAGCGCCACGTGGACTGACCGTACATTGAATGGGTAACTGTGTTGGAAAATCGTATAAGTCATGTGGTCAGATTACAAGTTGACATGTGGCAAGCGATAGCCAACGAGACGATGCCTCATGACAGTCTCCCATTGGCCATTGATGTTTATAGTTATGTAAAATTATGGAGTCGACGGGGGTCCAACCCACGACCTCCATAAACCTTACCAAAGCCTCCGCTACCACACGCCCCACACATGTTTCTTAACCTTATACGTTTTTATATTTATTCAACCTTGTAAAAAGGTTCAAATGGCGGTTAAAAGGGTTGAGGGCCTAAGCCCTTGACCTTGGTTGTATGTATTGTAATGTAACCATGTAACAAACCGTGTAGGGGGCTAACCATATCAAATACTACTAAAACGTTATAACCAACATATATATATATATGGAGGTCATGGGTTCCATCTTCATCGACCATCGGTTGTTACATTATAAAAAAACAACCAACGGATATATATGGTTCAAAACATAACATAACAACTGACGGCCAGCGAAGATGGAAGCCATGACCTCCTCTAAACTTAGCCACCATTTTAACTACTACACCACGGGTATCGCCTATTACGAAGATTCTGCCAAAAATAGAGCTAAGTTGCCATAACTTCGGGCGAGAGATTCTAACTTGCACCCTAGATATGTACACGGACCCTGAGGTCTACACACATCTCGATGCAGCCACGAAGTTCAAGGTTGTCACAGATCCCAATGACGTACGAATGTCTCGATTTGCATGCAAGAGAAGAGGCCAAGTACAGTGTCTCGAAAAATGTTCCATGAGGTATATTAAAAGCACCTAGGCAACTTTATACTCATTTTTCATGATTTTTTGCAAGGAATATGAATTTGAGGTCTATTTTATGATTAGAGGTCATTTGTAAAATTCTTAGTCCAAATTTCCATTAATGAGCTTTTAGTGCATTGTTTTGTGTGCCGAAGAGGGTGAAATTGAGGCAGTTTGGAATTTTGTCGACTTTATGGTCAAATTTCTTAGAATTTTGCAAGGATTTTAATGGCGAACTCGTTTTCGTTTTTTGAGTAGTGGAAATAAAGAGAGTCGATTAAATTATCTTTTTGCAAGCCCGTGTTGTAATGGTATTTGGTATTTTGAGATGATGGAGAACAAACATACTATTTAAAGGGACTTTGAAGATTAAGTAATGTGTCATCCATGTATGTAATTTGAGTTCTTTTATTTTCTACTATGTCATCTCATCATTCTGCAAATTAATCATCAATTTATGAGTTTTTGGATAAGAAGCACATCATTATTTTTCTGCAAATCACCTCAATATGATCAGGAAATTATTTTGAATCAAGTTAGATGTTGCATGTATATATATTGTAAAGAAATAAGTGGTGCCTAAGGAATTTTGGATCAATAGGCCAAGGCAAGACATCAAAGAAACATGGTAGAGGAAATCACTTCTTAGGAGGGAAAGGTGTTATCCTCCTTCAATGATATCAAGAAGGCTACAACAATGCACTTTGAAACCCTTTATTCAAAGAATGGATAAATAAGTATGGAACTATGCGAGCAGTTTATTTCCCATATTCCCTCACCAATTTAAGAGAAAGATAATATGGATTTGACTAAACCGGATAAAGAGGAGGAAATTTTGGCGGCTCTAAATCAGTTTATTCCTGATAAGGCTCCAGGGTCATATGGATTTAAAACCCATTTCTATAAAATATGTTGGTCTATCATCAAGTTTGATATGGTATGAATGATCCAATATGTTCACAAATATGCTAGAATGGGAGGTGCAACTAATTCGACCTTCTTGTCATTAATTCTAAAAGATAGGGATGCTTCCTACTTTGATATATTTCAGCCTATTTCTTTATGTAATGTCCCATACAATATTATGGCAAAGATCATTGTAAGTAAGACCAAAACCCTTTTAAGGAAGCGTATCCTCCCAAATGAAGGAGGTTTTGTGGAAAAGAAACAAATCCAGGACAATATTATTCTAGTGCAAGAGACCATACATTCCAATAAGTTAAGAGGAGAAAAAGGTATGATAATCAAAATTGATATGGCTAATGGTTTTGATATTGTTAGTGTAATATCCCACCCAACTACTATTATAATTTTCCCTTTGTTGTTGATGTGTTTAGTGGATATTTTGGGTTAGGAATATTCTCAAACAATTAGTCGTCGTTCTCAATTTCCCACTTTATAACCCTCTTCTTGTTTGTTGTGATGTATTTCCGATACATGACTTCTGTCAAACACTTTGAGGACACCCTTGAAACTCAATGTAAACCCCCAGGTTTGTTGTTGTTAGTTTTATGGTTTGTTGATTGGGGTTTTCTTGATGGGATGTCAAGGTGTAAACATGTGATTGGTGCCAAATAAACATGTATCAAGCAAATATTTCATAACAACAACAATACTACAGAAGTATCTTAACCCGTGATAGTAATATTACTCAAAACAAAGTTGATTTGTTGATATTTTGTTGCCCTATTTACAAGAGATAAGCACCCAATATAGTTCAGACCAACCCTCCTTTGAATATGCAACTCAAACACACCAAAATCATCCCTCTCCAAAGAGAATCATTTCCAACAAATAGAACTCGACCCAAGTAGAGAAATCAACCTCTAGTAGTCAAGAACTCGGCCACCAATAAGGGAAATCGATCCCAACATCTCCAAGATCCACCCAACAAGAGAAATCAACCCTCCTACAACTAGAAATCGACCCAGCCAAGAGATAAACTCTGCCCCAACAAAAGATGCAAACTAGCTCCAAGGAATTCGGCACCTAGATGAGTAAACTCGACCCCTAAATGAGTAAACTTGGCCCAATAAGAAGATTTGACCTCTCCTAATCAAGACTTGGTCTCTAAGATAAGGAAACTCAGTTCACGAACACAAGAAATGTAGCCACAAACTCAACTTGCCCTCTTCAAGAAAAATCAACCTCTACAGAGGGAAACTCGGCTGCCAAATGATGAAATATCGACCACAATGAAGCACAATGAAAAGATATGAGTGATCTTCCTTCACGATCAGCTAGGGTGGATAGTCTCACCATCGAACCCAATCTTTTCTATGATTTTTTGCCCCAAGAGCTAAAAGCCACAAGAGCTCTTCAAATTCCTTTTTGCAAAACAAGTCATGAATGAATGAGAGAATGCACCCCCATTATCTTTTATAATCCTCAGGTGACTTTTTCTCTCCCCAAAATAACATAAAATGACTTTATAAAGTTTTTAGTCATTTTCTACCAAAAGTCACTTTTTACCCCTTTTTAATTTAATTAATTAATGTCAACTTTAATGTTTATTTTTTTCCCAAATTGACATTAATTAAATAATCCACTTGCTTCGACTATAGCCTACATGAATTAAATAGGTTATCAAGTCCTCCTAGACGATCAAGGGGAGAGGGACATCATATTTTCCCTTCCCAAGATCACTTGTCCTCGAGCAACTGTAAATTGGGATGCTGCAAGATCTTATCACCTTCCCACATGGCATCCTCCACCGATAAATATATCCACATGATGGGGTCTCTCAGATCACCTTGCTTCTCATTCTCCTCTCCCTAAACTCCAGAACCTTCTTCGGAACAACACCAAATGCCCCTCCTCATCCAATGCGGGTAACTTTGTTGAAGAAGAGACATGTTGTCCTTATGCCTTCTTGTGGCATGAAACATGGAATACATTGTGGATCTTATTTCCTTCTGACAACTCCAGCTCATAAGATACTTCCACCACTCTTCGAACCACCCTGTAGGGACCATAAAAGCGTGGTTTAAGTTTTTCAGCACTGCTTTTTCTTTAGTGAAGAATGTGTCTATGCCTATAATCGCAAAAATACCAAGTCCCCCACCTCAAAAGTGCACTCGACCCTATGCCTATCTGCATAAATATTTTGTTGATTATGTGCCATATGTAAATTTTCCTTGAGATTCTCGAGGATGTCTTGACTCTCCTACATTCAATCCTTGGCTTTGGGGGGCATGTTATCCCCAAATTCCAAATCAACAAATGAAGGAGCATCATAGCCATATAATGCTCAGAATGGGGTCATACCATACCAATGGACATGTGATAAGTGGTATTATAACAATGTTCTCCCAAATGAAACCACTCAATCCATGCCTTCTACTGCCCGAACACATAGTTACGCAAATACCCCTTGAGGCACTTGTTCACAATCTCTATCTAACCATCTGTCTGCGGGTGGTAACTAGTGCAAGGAGTCAACTCTGTGCCAGCCAACCTGAACAACTCTTTCCAAAATGCAACGAGGGATCTCTTGTCTCTATCACTAACAATGTATTTTAGCAACCCATAGATTCAGAATACCTCCCTGAAGAACAATTATGATACCCGTGTTGCCTTGTATTATGAGGAAATGGCAAAAAAATGTGTGAACTTGGGAAACCAATCGACCACCACATATATGCAATCTATTCCGTGTACCTTTGGTAGACCTACGATGAAGTCCATGGACACATTTTCCCACTTATGCTCTGGGATGGGTAATGGTTGTAATAACCCCACATGATGAGTCTGCTCTAACTTTTTTTGTTGACAAGACATACACTCCCTCACATGTCTCAATACATAATCTTTGAGGCCCTTCCAAGAGAACCTCTCTCTGATCTGCCTGTAAGTTTTAAAGTACCCAAGATGGCCTACAAGAGGCATATCATGCATAACCCTCATAATCTTCTCCTTTAGTGTGGACTTAGGGACTAAGTATATGCGGTTATTGTAGTAGATGATACCATCCACGACCATGTACCTGTCATCTTGTATGTTGTCATCCACCAACTCACAAGCAAATTTATTCTTGGAGTACTCCACCAAGAGGTGGGATTTCCAGTCAGCTGAAATTTATGCAAGTGAACATATCTCGGGCTTCCTAGAGAGAGCATCAATAGTTGTATTTTTCTTTCCTTTCACATACTCAAGAGAAAAATCATATGCTTGCAACTTGTTGACCCACTTTTGTTTCCTCTCGTTTAAGTCCTTATGCTCCAAGAAGTACCTTATCATTAATTGAATATAGTCTCTCTGACTCTGTGAGTTTCTTAATCTCGTATGCTATCGGATGTCTATGTTGCATCATAACTGCTCCAATTCCTTCACTCGAAGCATCACACTCAAGAACAAAGGAATGAGTGATCCAGGTGGATATCGGTGGCCACCCACCTTTTCTGACTGGATCAAAACAATTTTTTGGCAATTTTGGCAATTTACTATTTTTAGTAGTTTTTAACTTCCGGGGCCATTTTGAGGGCCTAAATAAAGGTTTTTCTAAATAAAGATTCTCAATGATTTCCTATGTCATGATTGAGGCCCCAAAATGAATCTCCTTGATGATACCTTTCCAACGGGCTATCATACGCCTAAAACGGAGATCGTATGCAAAAGTTACGACCCCGAGAAGTTAATGCACTAACTTACCCAAACGGGACCCACATGACTTTTGGTGCTTCATCTCCTAGGGTTAGGTTTTTGGATGTATAGAGTTTTGGGAATTCATGTTTATTGTAAAAAGGCCTTCAGAGCCTCATTGTAACCATCTTCTTGTGAATGTGATTAGCCATCACATCTCTTCTCAAAGATAAGCTGCCACCATTCTAGAAAGTCTTTCACTTTGTATTTTTACAGTGTCTGTACATTTCTTTCATTAATAGAAATCATGTATTACTATGTATCTGTGTTTATGGTTGCACCTCTGATACATTTCTGTTATATTATTGAATATCTGTGATATATCTGTGCATTTCTTTATTATATGTTCGCTCTCATTTCGTCCTGAAAATAATCTGGATCAGTGGTATCATAGGAGGTTGCTCTTGATTGCTTTTCAGTGCATGTCCCCGATGAGGTATGAGTATAGCAATTTGGGTCTCGAGCTTGTCTCTCTGGAGGACAATCGCTCTCACACACCCAAGAAACCCTCAATGGTGGAATAAAAGAAAAACGACGAAGCAAACGATCCTATAAGTCTATTGCTTGAGCAAGCTCTCACGCGACAGAGGGACGAAATGATGGAAAAAATTTCTCACATCCTTCAACGCCTCCCAATAGCATCAAGCACATCTTCATCAAGCGACCACTTTGGAGGCACCTCACCTTTTAAGGTACAGGTCAATTTTGATATTCCTATATTTGAAGGTCAAATAGATGCGGATTAGGGATGATTTTAAGGATGGAAATTTATTTTAAAATGTAGAAACCTT